>CM067168.1:48902001-49038337 GCA_034093135.1 Erigeron breviscapus | reverse complement strand
AAAGATATTTCATGTTGTACCTTACGCTTAAGTAGTGGTAAATTCATTTTGGTTTTTAGTATATACTAGTTGTTATACCCGCGCGTTGCTGCGGAATACGTTTTTTACATGATAAAGTTTGGGATACAAACAATTAATTACAGGCTAATATTACCTCAAGGTGTTTATGAAGGCCGGAGTTCAAAATCCCTAAACCAATAGACCAAAACTAATAAAAAAGAGGTGGTCACAAATTCTTTTGTATTGTTTTCGTTCGAACTAACAGGAAAAAGCAATAACTCTTTTTTGATTTGTTTTGTTTCTTCTAACAACAAAGCCAAGCTTTTGGTGATTTAGCTTAGTTTAACTATCGTTGTTTAGATTTAAATAAACAAATTTTATAACAAATAAATAAATATATAAATTATGTATATATATATTCAATCTGTGCGAATATAGTAGAGAAAGTTTTTAAAAATTATAAAAATACATACCAATTTATCAACAAAGACCATCTCGAATGTTTTGATTTTTTTCGGGTTGTTCCATTCCGAAACAGTCCAAACATGCACAACACGGAGTCGTAGATGATGGTTAACATGTGTTGGCTTAAGATCTTCAAGATGAACTAACGTGGTCTTATTTTTTATAGTTGAAGAAGAAGTCATAATGACAACAAACTAAATTAAAAGAGATGAATAATAATAATAACATAAGAATTCAATGTTAAATAATAATGATTAAACATGAACAAAATATATAAAAAAAACCCTTTTTGTAGTCGTTTTTATTTTTTTATGTTTTTTTTTTTTTTTTTTTTTTTGAAAATATGTGAGGGTTTTTCCTTAGGTTGTAAAAAAGATTTGTTTTTTATTAATTAATTATAGGTCGGCCTAGCAAAATTTTAATTAAAAAAATATAGAAAAATAGAGGATTAATTAGGGGAGAATTAGGCTCAAAGAGGGGGAGTCGTATTTTTTTTTTTTTTTTGAGAATATGTGAGGTTTTTTTAGGTTGTATATATATAATACTTTTTGGAGAGTTTTAAGGATAAAAAGATTTGTTTTTTATTTTTTATTAATTAATAGAGTCGGCCTAGCAAAATTTTAATTAAAAAAATATAGAAAAATAGAGGATTAATTAGGAGGGAGAATTAGGCTCAAAAGGGATTAGGGGTGACAAGTGTACCCCCAACTTCCTTTTTAGTTATAATATATATAGATCGATAGATAGATTGTTGTTTGTCGTGTTGGAGAGGAGAAAAGCGACAATTATTAAAAGGGAGAAAAACATTAAAAGTAGCAAAGTACAAGGACTGTTAGCGTAATCTAATATACATCCTTGTGTATATACTATCATTAAAACATGTAGTCATGTATTAACAAAGAAAAAGAAGACCTATATCCATCCATAAATTGGTAAGTTAAATTTGGATAATTTAATGTGATAAAGTTGTACAACATGCAACAAAATGTGTATAGTTGAAAAGATATTTCATGTTGTACCTTACGCTTAAGTAGTGGTAAATAGCATATTGGTTTTTAGAATAGACTAGTTGTTATACCCGCGCGTTGCTGCGGAATACGTTTTTTACATGATAAAGTTTGGGATACAAACAATATATAATAGTATTGGTGTAATACAAATATATCTATGTCAAAATATACAAATGCAAATTTAAAAAGGCAATAGAGATGTAACACTAATAATAATAACGTATACTAATAATAATAAGATGTATATATATATATATATATATATATATATATATATATATATATATATATATATATATATATATATATATATATATATATATATATATATATATATATATATATATATATATATATATATATATATATATATATATATATATATATATATATATATATATATATATATATATATATATATATATATATATATATATATATATATATATATATATATATATATATATATATATATATATATATATATATATATATATATATATATATATATATATATATATATATATATATATATATATATATATATATATATATATATATATATATATATATATATATATATATATATATATATATATATATATATATATATATATATATATATATATATATATATATATATATATATATATATATATATATATATATATATATATATATATATATATATATATATATATATATATATATATATATATATATATATATATATATATATATATATATATATATATATATATATATATATATATATATATATATATATATATATATATATATATATATATATATATATATATATATATATATATATATATATATATATATATATATATATATATATATATATATATATATATATATATATATATATATATATATATATATATATATATATATATATATATATATATATATATATATATATATATATATATATATATATATATATATATATATATATATATATATATATATATATATATATATATATATATATATATATATATATATATATATATATATATATATATATATATATATATATATATATATATATATATATATATATATATATATATATATATATATATATATATATATATATATATATATATATATATATATATATATATATATATATATATATATATATATATATATATATATATATATATATATATATATATATATATATATATATATATATATATATATATATATATATATATATATATATATATATATATATATATATATATATATATATATATATATATATATATATATATATATATATATATATATATATATATATATATATATATATATATATATATATATATATATATATATATATATATATATATATATATATATATATATATATATATATATATATATATATATATATATATATATATATATATATATATATATATATATATATATATATATATATATATATATATATATATATATATATATATATATATATATATATATATATATATATATATATATATATATATATATATATATATATATATATATATATATATATATATATATATATATATATATATATATATATATATATATATATATATATATATATATATATATATATATATATATATATATATATATATATATATATATATATATATATATATATATATATATATATATATATATATATATATATATATATATATATATATATATATATATATATATATATATATATATATATATATATATATATATATATATATATATATATATATATATATATATATATATACATATATATATATATATATATATATATATATATATATATATATATATACATACTTGATTTATATAATTCTTTATATATCAATATATATATATATATATAATGTATCTATATCTATAATTTTGTAATTAATAGATAACCATGTGTTTGTTCTGGATAATCAATAATTTCATTTTGTGCCTTAAGTAGGATTCTCTCAATAGATGTGTTTTGGCTAAACCCCCAAATATTTAATTAATTTATTTTTTGTACTAATATCAACTTAGCGACATTTTTTTAAACCAAAAATCAATATGTAGTTCCAGCTGCGCAAATTTAGATTACTTCTATAGACCTGAATTATTTTTTTAAATTGGGTAATATAAATGTTCGTAACTTATTTGGTCAATCAAACTGTATTGCCGCAACCTAGAGTTTGTTTGCCGTTTCAAAATAAAAAAATTCAAAGTTAAATGCTTCTATACTCTTGATACGTTGATTAATTCTTCTGAAAGAAAAGTAAGAGCACAAGTATCATACATTGCTTTAGAGGCCAGTCATCACAATGCTATAGAATTCTATTAGGTCTTTTTGCATTTGTAGCTAACCTCGGTATATAAGCATTTTTATTATGCCGATTTCATATATGTGTGTGGCCTGTGTATAGTATCGTTATCCCTCTCACTTTTTCTGAGCCTGGACCCTGGTTGTGCATTGCATACAGACTACTTTACAACAAGTATGTAAGTATAATGACTATTTTGGAACAAAATGTCAAAGTAAAATGACTTTTTGAAACTTCTGTTTTGTAAAAGATATACAACCCGACCCTACTTTACTAGTTTCACCGATAGCTGGATGTCACAGTGACTATGTCGGAACAAAATTTGAAAGTTCAGTTACTAAATGTCTAAATGGATATTATTGGGACAAGACCGAAATTATGTTGCTACTTGCTAATTGAGAGCTTAAATGTTACTTTTTTGTAATTTTATTAACCTAAACAATGAAAACCGGATGTATTGTTTTGGATAAATAAGACCTCTTTAGTTTTAGTCATGCAGGTGTTTTCAGATGATTTATTTATTCAATGGAAAACCTGAAAAGCAAAATACGTGTTCAACTATGATTTTTCCTGAAAATCCACTTTTCCAATTTATAACGACACTTTTGAAAACTCTCATTTCCAGTTTTCAACCAGTTTCTTTTCTGGAATGAAAAACCCCTAGGTTTCTTGACTTTAAACTGAAGAAATCTGAACATGTAAATGGAAAGCTCCTTATATTTCTATAGTCGAAAATCAAAACATGTGGATGGGTTTTTGAGATTTTGTTTGTTTTCTAGATAAAAGAAACACATTTTATTTTCTAGAAAAATTAACAAGAAAAAGTAGAGAAGTTTTTCGTTCACTAAACACATCCTTTGCAACATGTCGTGTAAAGTTATATTATCTTGTTTTGAACTTTGTTAACTAAACAAACCTGGTTAATGTTAAGAAGTTGATTCCATGTAGTATATAATCTTAGTTAAGTCTCGTCCCTAATGCTTAAATGCTATATGAGCCAATGCGAAGTTGCTTATGCTTAATGGATTTAGAATTAAATCAGGAAGTGGTGTAATATCTGATCTTATTCTTAAATATGCATTAGATGGTTACGTTTTACTTTTTGGTTATCTAGTACTCTGTTTACGACGTCAATGGCGGGCTCTCGTCTTAGATGCGTGTTTCTTGTACTGGTGATGGTGGTAGTTATACATGTTGGAATTGCGGGAATAAGTGGATTTGCTAGTTACCAGCGGCGACCTGAGGCAGTGTTCCAGTCAAGTGTGGATATTAAAGAAATGGTAGATGTACAGATTAAAAATGACACTGGATGGGAAACACTAGAAGTCATCGCTGACCGGATACGCTCTGATAGGATGCGTGGTATAAAACAGAAGGATGAGAATATTTTCCACTTGTGGAGACGCGTAAGTATTTATGATCAATTTGCTGTTTTATAGATTAAAAAGGTGAGCTTTAGGTATACGGCTAATTGTACGAAAAGTGGGTAATGTACTTGCATGAACCTTTCGATACATGCAACCTTTTTTTACAGTTAACTGTGACAACTTGCCATTTCCTACAGTAAAAATGCAATGTGGTCATACGGTAATAGAATGGTAATCATGTTGCAATAATTCATTACAAACAAATTGACAAGGAATGGCAAGTACAACACAAAAAAAGGAGTATTATGTACTAGATAGATCAGTAAAAATGGATGCATATGTTAGGTATTTGCGTACTTCTCTTTTTAGTATGCCGTCTATCTTGACACTCTGTGTGCTTTTATCTGCAGTACAAGAGGTCATCAAGATCGAAACCTGCTGAAGTTGTCAAAGAAATAGAAGAGGCGGTGAGATATATGACAAATGTGGATAGCAGCATAAACACAATTGGATTGCTTCTTTTTGGACCACAAAAGGGTCGTTCTATCCTTCATTCAGTTAGAGATCCTAGGGTACCTGTAGTGGATGACTGGAAATGTTTGAGATCTGTGGTACGTTTTACATAAACCGACATATATTCACTCCATCTCAAATTAACATGCAATCATTTCAGAGTGTTGAATTAGCCGAATTTTAAACACGCATTATAAAGAAACGATAATCAATATACTTTTGTCACGGGGGTGATTATGGGTAGAATGGGAAACTTGGTTAATTATACTTATAGGTCTTGGAAGTGGACAATTATTTTGAGACATAAATAGAAAGGTGGACATGTGCTTTGGGATGAGTTATGTGGTTATAACTATGTAATTTTCCATTTATGTATGCGATTTTTTTACTTATATATGATTGGTTTGGTTGAAGGTTTACTGGTTTGAGAAGCATTGTTATTTGCTAACTGAATATGGCATGGATCACATTCTAGCTTTGGCAAGCATCTGCAATTACATGGATAATAGGGCAGCGATCGAGGAAGCATTTATTGTTACATGTAACGTAAAGAACATTAAACCACATGGTAACTCCGCGACTATTGTATTTCATACTGTGGTCTTATAATATTACATCATTTGTGCACTTATAGTATCACTTATTTTTCATAATCAAATTTTCTGAGATAACATGCTGGAAATAAAACTCGATTTTCTTATTTTGTCATTTTTCAAGAATTATAAAGTACTTATTCTTAGGTTATGGATATTCTTAGATGTGGGATTTTTCATCATGTCATCATTAAATCATGTGGTTTCTGTAATTGCATCATATCAACTTTTTTGTGCTTTGTTTTTTAAGTAATTGTTCTCTGTTTCTTTTTTGCAGGCATGAAAAATCGAAGTCTAGAAGAATGAAATTTGAGATGGTTATCTAATATTTGTATAAAGTTAGTCTAGGTTTTCAAGATTTGTATAAGATGTTTTGAATTGCTAAAACAAATTGTTAGGAATCTTATTCTAACACATTGTAGGGAATGTACAGCTGTGTATCTGTAGGCCTCTTTAGTCTTTACCCATTTAATGTTAAACACTAATGTGTTTCAAGAGATGCAAGTATGCAATGCCAATTGGGTTTAAACCCCAGCGGCATTCCGAAGTCCTGCAATGATGCTTGGATCCTGGGAGACCAGGGTTCGAGTCTGAGCAGACGAGGTTTTCCCTCCCCTGTGGTCCCTGACTTCGTGGATCGGTCGCTAGTGACTGCTTGCCCGAATGGATGTAACGGCTAGCCGTCCCGTGACACGAACGTTCACAAAAAAGAAGAAGTATGCAACAACATATGTAGTTCCAAATCAGTACACCATACAAAATCATCAAACGGCCGGCTACCCCTCAATTTAATTTATGATTTTGTGCTTCCCACATTACATTTATAGAAAGCAACATGCAACAAAAATAACAAAACCATTATATTAACAAATTAGATAAATTAAATGATAAACACAAATAATAGATACTATTGCTTATGCATCTTATTCATGAGAGGCTTAGGCATAGGACAAAATGCATTTTATCTATTTTCAATTTTTATATATACATATATGTGTAAAAATTATATTTTATATATTGTCTATACCTTTATTAATAAACTATTAGCATTTGGATTGGTGGTTAAGACGTTAGGTACAAGCATATTTTGATTTTTAGGTCAGGTTAAATTCGTTGTTTTTAGCTTATGGGTTTTTCTTTGAGCTGACCTTGATTTTATTCACCATCTGAATAATAAAACCATGTTAGCTACTTCGTGTTTCTGATCTTTTTTATTTTAGTTTTTGCGGTTATAATAAAGCTACTTCTAAATTCGACTTAGTAACTCCATTCTAAAGAAAAGTTTGACTTGAAACTATCAGTTAGAAAGGTTAACCATAAAAGTTTCATAAAAGCGTGATGCGAAGCGAGTCGTTAAATGAATGGACTCGTAACTAGTTTTGTGCTACCCGTTACCAAAATTTCTGGTTACGCCACTGTTTATGGAGGTGTATCCATAGGGGTTTTACGAGAGTATTGGTTCCAATCCAGTTATTCGTAAGGGTAGAAGTTGAATAATACCAGTATGTTGCTTTTAAAAAGAAATTACAAAGCCACAAAGCTTACCTTATCAGTAAATGCGGAGGGTAAACTTCCCCCGGCCTACAACGTATTGAGATGTGAATTGTTCTTAATATTATTGATACAATGGAAGGCTTTATATAGCCAAATACAATTGTTAAACAAGAACTTAATAAACAAGAATCCTAATTAACTTTATGAACAAGAAATATAATTAACTAAATTAATTGGTTTCCTTAATACGCCCCCGCAAGATGGCTGACCCGTCAGGGAAGCCCATCTTGGATTTGAACTCGAAATCTTGGACTTGAACTTGTAGATAACTTCCTTAATACGCCCCCGCAAGATGATTGACCATATCTTGGACTTGAACTTGAAACATTGATCTTTGGCTACCGATTTTGTTTTTGAGGTAGCGAAGAACCCGATTGAGGTACCAAAAATTTGATGAAAAAAATAGGTTGCTCGTTGGAGCAAAAAGAAAAAAAAATTGTACGAACTGAAACCGGCCACTACGGTATGGGCAGAGAGAGGCTGTTGCGCATTGTTTGAAGGCAACAAGTCAAATAAACCGGCCACTACGGTATGGGCTGAGATGAAATTGCTCGTTGGAGCTTTTGATTAATGAAACCGGCCACTACGGTATGGGCTGAGAATTGTTGTTAAAACTCTTGCTTTTCTTTTTGAAGAATTAAATAAATAAAAAAAACGGATGTTGTTGTAGTTGTTTTGTCAAGTTCTTGATCGAACTAAGACAAAAGGGAAAATAGAAACGTAGCCGAGAATAGAAAAAGTTATATTGGTGTTGTGTTTTGCGGCTGTATAAAAAATCAAACAATTGATTTGAAGTTTGTTGTCTCGGCAAAGAACCATAGTCGAATAACAAATAAGGTTAAATTCGTTGTTTTTAGCTTATGGGTTTTTCTTTGAGCTGACCTTGATTTTATTCACCATCTGAATAATAAAACCATGTTAGCTACTTCGTGTTTCTGATCTTTTTTATTTTAGTTTTTGCGGTTATAATAAAGCTACTTCTAAATTCGACTTAGTAACTCCATTCTAAAGAAAAGTTTGACTTGAAACTATCAGTTAGAAAGGTTAACCATAAAAGTTTCATAAAAGCGTGATGCGAAGCGAGTCGTTAAATGAATGGACTCGTAACTAGTTTTGTGCTACCCGTTACCAAAATTTCTGGTTACGCCACTGTTTATGGAGGTGTATCCATAGGGGTTTTACGAGAGTATTGGTTCCAATCCAGTTATTCGTAAGGGTAGAAGTTGAATAATACCAGTATGTTGCTTTTAAAAAGAAATTACAAAGCCACAAAGCTTACCTTATCAGTAAATGCGGAGGGTAAACTTCCCCCGGCCTACAACGTATTGAGATGTGAATTGTTCTTAATATTATTGATACAATGGAAGGCTTTATATAGCCAAATACAATTGTTAAACAAGAACTTAATAAACAAGAATCCTAGTTAACTTTATGAACACAAAATATAATTAACTAAATTAATTGGTTTCCTTAATACGCCCCAATTTGGTGCTAGCAAGACTCATATATCCCTGGAAATTAGTCACAATATAAGATCTTGGATAGACATTCAAGACCGATACGTTAGGAAGAAAACTATAACCCTACTTAGGCTCCAAGTTAAATCCCCTTCACTATTACATGAAGTTCCTCAAATCCATACAACACACACATATTCAGATTTAAGGCGTACAAAGGCTTTGCCTTACTAGACCCAAATGCTCCACCACAAGACTCCCGGCGATACCCTCGCAACCCCCGCTGGAGAGTACAGGATTTCTTGAACGTTATGGGTCCCAATGCCCTAGGTTCCGAGATGATGACACTAAGGGTCCCAAGGCCCTAGGTCCCAGATAAATACCCAATGTCCTAATACCCTAGGTTCTCAGATACGTGTACATAAAGTCTTATTTTGTTTAAGACTACATTGAAATAATGATTCTTGATTAACAAATCTAATGTATCTTACTATACCACTATAGTACTATACTACTACTGTAGTACTATGCAGAAATAATGACGAGATGAGAAAACTTTAGGTTTGAGCCATATAAGATGGCCAACAATGTTTTTCTTATGCCAACATGATCATGATCTACTACCAAAAATTCAATTAATTAGTATCAAATACTACTAGAAGGGTGTTTGTGATTGAGTTTCAAAGCAATTATTTGATTATTGTGTTTCGTGAAAACTTCAACAGATCCGATTTACTTCATTTAAGATACCTATCATATCTCTGTAACATAATCTATTCATATAAGATGCAACTCTTCGTTTTGGTTGCCAGATTTCGAATGACACTTTGTCGGTGCTCTGTGAAATGAGGAACACATCAGTGAAGTTCGGATTTGGATTAAGAAATCTGTACTTTGTTATACCGTACTCTACTACTTCTTACAAGCTGCAGCTCCGTTATGAGAATATTTGGCAAGTTCAGCTACATCGTTCACGGGGACTTTCTGCAAGTTATCTTGTTATTCAGGTTAGCGTGATTAAGCTTTTAAACAAACCTTGCATGATTGTGCTAAAATTGTGTCTGCATTAGTAAGCTAGTTATTATGTTCCAATTAATGTTCAGTTTGGACACAACATCAATTTCTACAAGTGAACAGTATCAAAATCAATAATTATTCATATAAGATACCTATCATCTCTGTAACATAATCTATTCATATAAGATACCTATCATCTCTGTAACATAATCTATTCATATAAGATACCTTCATCTCTGTAACATAATCTATTCATATAAGATACCTTCATCTCTGTAACATAATCTATTCATATAAGATACCTTCATCTCTGTAACATAATCTATTCATATAAGATACCTTCATCTCTGTAACATAATCTATTCATATAAGATACCTTCATCTCTGTAACATAATCTATTCATATAAGATACCTTCATCTCTGTAACATAATCTATTCATATAAGATACCTTCATCTCTGTAACATAATCTATTCATATAAGATACCTTCATCTCTGTAACATAATCTATTCATATAAGATACCTTCATCTCTGTAACATAATCTATTCATATAAGATACCTATCATCTCTGTATAATCTATTCATATAAGATCCAATACATCCGATTTTCTCAATTTTAAATACCTGTCATCTCTGTAACATAATCTGTTCACATACAGTAAACACTCAGTGTAGCTCATCATGGTAAATAAAACTGGTAATAACGGTTTAGCAGAATGAGAATGCAGGCCAAACAGTGTCATATACTAGATATTAAGTGTGGTGGGTGAAAGATGGTCTCATGATCAGTCTGATACTTGATTCATATGGATGCAAATTTACAATTTGTTTTTCTTTCTCCTTTTCAATATCTAAATCAACCTGTAATATATTTGTACCTATATGGTGCTCCTAGAGTTTATCAGAAAGCTAAAGACAATTGTCTGAAGTTTTATAAGGAACTTCCCAGTGATCAGTGGGTTAGAGCAACCGACTTTACCCCATCTTCCTCCATTGGACAATCATCTCATCTATGTTTTGAACTTCCACATGATACAGATCTTCCAAATTTCCATATTATGCAGAAAATAAAGCGGCTCAGATTGGTGACTGGTCATTGCTTGCTCAGTATAAGGTGTTACGCCCGAAGTCTGTCCAACCCGGGGTTGTTATCTGCCATAATATTGCCAACATTTGAGCTTTGATTCAGCATGGTTGTATACCTGGACCCATACTTGATGCTCGCTTCTTTGAGTTATTGGATCCTCAAAGAAGAGACATCGCGTCCATTGAATATGTTTTGGAGAAACTATATTTTCTAAAAGATTGTTGGAGAAGCTAACCGTTCTCGTATGGATTACAGGTTTTTGATTGAATCCATGGTACATACAGAGCTGCTCTGATTTGATATGTTTATCACCATACTCCATCACATGCGACCCCCCTATGTAAGTACCATTCTTAGAGACTCGCTTTTTCACCTGTACAAATTTAACAAGCACCTTATAAAGTTATAAGCACATATCTTAAATTGATAAAAACACATACTGACTAACATACTTGATCAATTACAAAATTCAGTCTCGAACCTCAATATATTGCTTCCCGACCGATCTTTTTGTCAAATTATGTGCCTCACTGTTTGCAATAACCAACAAAAAGTCCTATTAGAGGTTTGTGGAACAAAATATTAGATAGTCGTGTTTATTCAAGATGGCCCTTGTTCACTTCAAAATTTGCCCAGTGCCGGGTAATTAATATGCAACAACTACTCGGTTTTTCTCTATAATGGTTCAAGTGTTATCTTAGATATAAAAAAACTCTTCTTGAAAGTTGCGATGAAAATGAAGGTTATTCATGGGCAGGGTGGAGTTTTTGTCAGCATAGTTGAACACTTTGTGAACTGGATGGCAACGGTATCGAAAGATAGCATAATGCACCTTATACATAATAGCCTGTACCTTATCCTTGGATGCTCATTTAATTGGCGGATTTACCATTTCGATATTAAATCCAACTTTTTAAACAGAAAACTAGAAGAGGAGGTCTATGTGTGTTGGCCCAAGAGTTTATTCGCAACAATGAACTTAAAGTATATAGGCTCAACAAAGCTACAAACACAGAGAATATGGTACAAAAAAAATGCACTCATGTTTCTAAAAACATGGTTTTGTGGAAATGGGCCCTATTAATAAATTTAATATGCATAAAGGCATGAGTGCATGATAATGGTACGTTCCTATCTGTTAATGGTTATGTGAAGGGCAAACTTTATATGGGATCTTCTCAATTTTAATGTGCGAGTTCAAGGTATGATGAAGTTTGAAGTTTGAGGTAAGGTTGAGGTACTTTCTTGGACTTAAGTGAAGCAGGTTGAAGATGGTATCGTTTTTAGCAAAAATAAAAAATAAAAATATGAGTGATGAAACAGATACCTGTCTTCCAGCCAGGATATGCCAAAAAGGTTCCCAAGACACACCTTAAATATGCCGTCTACCCGTAGACAATACTCTGCACGGGCAATCTCTTTCTCATCTGCTGAAGTCACAGCATATATGTTCCAGCTCGGGGTTAACACATTAGCAAACATACTTGCACTGTCGCATGCGTCTATGTATATAACCTGCATCAAGAAAGGGACATATTAAACATATTAAAATACTGCTTTGATCCTATCATCCTGTATACTTAAGAATCAATAATACAAAATACCATTGATTTATAGCTATTCCGGGCATGTTTCTGCTCTAGTGCATCCAACAACTCTTGACTAGTTATCGTTTGACCATTGGGCAGATCTGGAAACAACAAATACACCAAATAAGTGCTGATCATTGTGGGATAATAACCCTTAAATCTTATATACAATTTGCGACTTTTATATGCAACCTACATAGGATCTTTAACAAATATTCTGAGCTACTACAAAACCTTTATAGTACTGTAATTGTTTAATGCTAATTATAAACTAAATAATTTACAGCTTCTTTTCAAATTTAATAAGAAACCAAACACATCAAACGAATTATAAGCTTTTTTCATTTCTTTAGCACATACCGAGATCCACGGTTTCCATGAGTAGAGATATAGATAAAGATCCGATCAGTTGATCTGCTTTTGATAACCTTCCCGCTGCCACCTGTGATCGACTTTTTGTCCCCAACAAGTGCCCCAAGCACATTCTCAGCGGTAACACTTGCACCCGTGTAATCCTTGAAAAAAGACTTTCGTATGTTAAACTGATGAAAACAATCATTCGTGAATTAAAGGTTTTTGAAAAGGAGGATATATTACCTTTGGAACACCGGCATACACATCCTGATGACCATAAAAGCTATTAAAAATTTTGCCCGGCTCCATATTACGGCTATCGTAGGCGATGTCATCAAACATAAACACCACAATGTGTTTATCCTTTACGCCTCCTGCTTTTAAAAGTTGATATGCGTGGCATACATCTGCCTGTTTGTGTATTAACATAGAAAGTGTTGATATACAAACCCCAAACAGGAAGAAAAAAATCTCAAAATCACAGAGTGGAATATGGGTGGTTTTTCTTTTTCATATTACTTCATTTAAAAGACAGCTACATCAACTTAGAATAAAGGTACTTCGAAAAAAGTAACTTACCACTACTTCAGAAACTAACATAAAAGAAGGGATAGTAAAAAGTGCAAAAAAATAAACACTGAGACTTGTTCAAGTGCAGATAAGTCGTTCTCTGTTTATGACTTTATTCTGACCAAATGGCTTTCAAATCCGGTTCAAGCTTGGCAAACAAAACCTGAATATCTGTTTCACAATTTTCAGGTGAGGTTCTTTTGAATCAAATAACCACACCGACTGAGTAAGCAAGGTCGGGCCTGGGGTGTGGTAAGTAACGAAGAATACCCAAGTAGTAATTCAAATCAACAAGATCACTCATTGCAAATTGCTTGTTCATGTACTTCTTGAACTGTAACACTTGTGCCACGTCAGAGTCAGACCCGGCAACCAATAAATCATCAACATATACCCCACACAGGCTCTTTGCATTCAACTTCTTATACACGGCTTTATTGAGGACATGCATCTGACAAAACCAACGCCCTCGGGGCTTGCTTTAGACCATAGTAGTGCTCGGTTTAACTTATACACTAGGTGTTCCTTCCCTCGGGTTGTGTCACATTCACCATATTAAAATTTCATATCCTAACCTTTTGACAGTGTATTTTAATGTACAAAAAGATCAAAAAATCTACTCAAAAACAATTATTAAATCAACATTTCTTATCTTTTTTCGGTAAAAGGCCGTCACCCCTGGTTATAATATTATAGATCAAAAGGAGAAACAGGCAGTCTAGTAGAATACTAGACTGACTTTTTACAACGTACATGCACCAATTGCACCACCCACTTACAAATCACCAAAAGGTATTGGAAAAAATAAAGAATTACAAATTTACACAAAGTTAAACACTAAGCTAACTCGACTAAAGATTCCAGGCAATCCGCAAGTCTTCAACCCTCGAAGTCCTCTTGAATGGAATAGTTAGCAGCTTCATCCGAGTAGTAGAAATAATGGCATCACACAGCTTATCAACAGGTCTACTTTTATTAGAGAATAATCTAGCATTCCGCTCCTGCCAAATAAAATAGACTGTAGCAGCAAATGAAAGTTTGGAGACAACACTATGGGTTGTACGCTTGTGTGCTATTTGTAGCAAATAGTCCACAATGTCATTCCAGTCCAACGATGAGCATATAATCTGGCATTTTAAACGGATAGTGTCCCAAACTTGCTTCGCATAAGTACATTGAAAGAATATATGATCATGAGAATCCGGTATCACTCCACAGAAAGAGCAAATATAAGAAGATGCATCCACTCCAGCCCGTAAACCCCATTGTAGTAATACATCTTGAGTCTTTAGCTTCTTGAGGATCGCCAACCATAAAATAAATGCATGCCGAGGGATACAATGGTTGAACCAGATTACTGAAAACCAAGGGACTCTATTAGAACGACTTCTCAAATCATCCCATGCCACAGAAACCGAAAAATCACAGACATCCCCATTTCTATCTTTCCACATAAGTTTATCAGGTGCTTGGTTGTGCAATGCTGGTGGAGGAAAGTAAGACATTCGACCCCACCACTCATTCGGCCAATTCCATTCACTATTAGTAGTAACATCAGCCACCTTGGAATCTAATGTAAAACCGGCATTGTGTATTAGTCTCGGCGAAAATTTAACTATCAGAGGACTATCATTACACCAAGCGTCAAACCACACAGAAACCGAGGATCCATTTCCAATAACATACCAAAAATGTTTTCTGACTAACGGCCTAACCATAAGAAGTTTCCTCCAGCTCCAAGAAAGACTACCCGAAACTGGAATGGACCAAAAACTCTTACCTTTCAATTTATACATATGAATCCATTTAACCCATAAAGACTCCTTAGAGGACAAGAGTCTCCAAATTAAATTTGAAATAAGGGCAACATTAAATACCTCAATCTGACGAATGCCTAGTCCACCTTCAGTTTTAGGGAGACAAGCAACCTCCCAAGAAACCTTTGATCTTCCGCGCTGATCAGGTCCCTGACTCCACAAAAATTTTCGCATAATCTGTTCAATGTCTAGAATAACTCGACTGGGAAGAATAAAAACCGTGGACCAGTAAACATGCATCGACGAGATCACCGAATTTATAAGCTGAAGACGGCCAGCAAATGAAAGAAATTTGTTCTTCCAGTCATTAACCCTCTTCTTTACAGATTCAAAGAGTACCTGGCAGTCCCTAATCATTAATCTCGACGACACTAAAGGCACACCCAAATATTTAACCGGCAAAGTACCTTCCTCAAATGGAAAAAAGTGAAGAATAGAGATTTTTGTATGATTAAGAACATTACAGAAGAACGCGGTACTCTTTGGAAGACTAGGAGCTAAACCAGAGGCCAATTTGAACTCCTCAAGAGAATTCATTATAACTCTAGCAGAATCTACATCACCTCTCATAAATATAAATAGATCGTCAGCAAAACATAGATTAATGAGGTTCAAACCTTCACACTTTGGATGAAAACTGAAATTTCTTATCGTAATTATAATACATCAAAAAAGAAATCAGTTCAACAATTGAAAACTTCTTAAAATGAAGGTAGTGAAAATAACTCACTTGAAATCTGTAGTTATACCATCCAGTCGTACCCGCGACGAGCAGCGCCCATGTGATCCCAACGCCCGATGTCTCGTCTTCATCAACCAATGTCTCGTCTTCATCAACCGATGACCGGCTCCGGAAGTTTTGGTAAGCAACATAATCAACGTAGATTCTATACACCAATAGTATCATAACCGCCATCAAAAACAACGGCAGTGCTCTTCCACCGATCATCGCCATAGAAGCCTAAAAGAAAGACTTTAAACATTCCAAAATAACACATAATGTATGTATATGCAAACGAAAGTAGATACAGAGACGGTGACGACGAACCTGAAACTTGATGACGCTGCAGAATTATTACAAGGACAAGATCAAGAAGAAGAACTATTATTATTAGAATTTTAGAATTACAAGAAGAGGAAAAATTAGAAAAATGAATTAGAATTGGGGATGGAGAATGGCGGGTAAAGGAGCTTCTAGAATGTTCAGTTATTTGGAAATGAAAAATTCTCTGAATAGATGACTAAAAAGATTTACGAGTAATTAATATAATACAGGGGTGATATAATTTGAGATCATGCCTTAAAAGAAAATAACGTTTTTAGTCAGCTCATTTTTTTTTATCTCTGCTCAAATTTCAACAATTCATTTTTTTTCACTCTCCTTCATAAATCATTTTATTCATCTAATTCGTTCAAAATCTTTTATCTCAAAAAACTGTACATCGATAAATTATAAAAACTATTTGGGTTTCTTAAAACTATATATATAAAAGGGCAAATTAGTTCTAAAGGTATCTAACTTGAACAATTTTCTAAGAAAGGTATAAACCAAAAACTCCCTTTAATATAACCCAACTGTGTTCAAACGCGATCTATTAAGGGGACCAAAACCACCATCTGGTTTCGTTTGACCGGTTTTGTGCGTGAAATTGATTCTGCGTTGAATTTTCGTCCACGTCACCTTGCCACATCGTCCACTTGACTAGTTTTGGGCGGGATAAAGCCTCACGTGATTTGGGCGGGATAACCGAGCACGTGTGTTTTATTATTTTAATACATATTTGTAACAATTGTCAATTTTCGGATAAACAAAATTTTTTTTTTATTTTATTCTTTCTTAATTAAAATTTAATCTAAAAATATTACGAAATATTAAGTATTAAACTTTATATTAAATAGAAACTTGTCTATTTAATATAATACTTTATGAACAACTAAAATAGTTGGAATAATGAAGATATTTAAATTAAAGTAAAGGATACCAAATCTTAAGGTATTATGTCTAAAGCCTTAAAAAGATTTCATTTAAATTTTGACGATTTAACGACAACTATTTAGATAATACTAAACAACACACAAACTTCTGCTGCTGCTGTGCGTGACTCCCAGCCACCACCACGCCACTCTCTGGCCTCCAAACAAAGCTTTCTTACTTTACCATGAACCACCGAGCACCCTACTGCTGTTTTGTTGTGTTACTGTCGTTCGAAACAACCACCACATTTGATCACCATACATACCACCATATACATAAATATATATACATAAATATACGATATAGATATGGATATATATAAGTATATACATGCCGTATATACACAAACCTATACATATATCGATCACCATGGCCGCTTTGCACTACTGCTACTCCTGCTCGGTTGCTGCCGCTGTTTTGTTGATGTTGCTGATCACGACCACCAGACCACCTTTATACTACTTTTGTTGGGTCCAGCTGCTGCTGCTACTCGTTACATGTTATTGCCACGACCACCACAAGCTGTTGCTACTTGCTCTTGCTGTCTACTACCACGAGCTACTGCTCTGTTTTGCAGTTAGCACCACCACAACCATGACAACCTGCTGCTCGTCATCACCAAACCTGCTGCTCGTGTTACCACTGCTACTATTATTCAATTGCTGCTACTCCATTATATATATATAATCTATATATATATATATATATATATCGACATACATACATAAACGCATAGATATAGATGTTGATGATGTTTATTCTGGATTACTACTGCTCCTGTTCAACATAATATTGAGAATACACCATCCCTCTCGTCTCTCCCTCTCCAAAACCTCCAACCTCTCACGATCACCACCTTTCTCAACACTAAGAACCTCACGAACCACTACTGCTGCTTTTTCGTTTGTTGGCTCTTTTCATCACCACCACGAACCACCGTAAGTGTTCTATAAATATATACGTGGATGTATATGTGTATCTATATATATGTACGTGAATATATGTATGTATATATATATATATACGACTATGTATATGTATATATAATTTTTAAATATAGTCATATGCAGTGGCGTCTTCGGGCCTGTGCAACCTAGGCAATGGAACAGGGCCCAAAAAGTTGAAAGGGCCCAAATTTTTATATCCAATATACATATATGTAGTGTAGCCCGGTCCAAGTTCTTATTGAAAAGTTGTTTCCTATTTGTATTTGGCTGGAAAAAAAGGATTCACCATTAATTAATGGGCTTATGTATCCATAACCAACTAATAATTGAGAACTTTGTTTTTATTGATAACTTTTTAGTAGTATTATTTTTTTATATGCATTGAAAAGTTTGCTACAGTTGTTTTGCGAACTTTTTATTTTCTATTGATGACTTTTTAGTAGTATTATCTTTTTATATGTATTGAAAAGTTTAACGTTTATAAGGGCCCATTTTTATGTCTCGAACAGGGACTTCTAAATTCATGAGACGGCCCTGTCTATATCTATATATATATATAATATATATATATATATATATATACGTATAAGTATATATATATATATATAAAAGTTATATAAATCAAGTATATATATAAATATATACTTAACTGTTATTAACGATTGTTATAAAAACCATTACAAAACAAGTCCATTTTCTGACGACCGTTAAACACCGTTAAAGTTTCTGACAGTTTCAGTCTTAAACCGTTAGATTTTCTGACAGTTTCAGTCCTAAACCGTTAGATTTTCTGACAGTTTCAGTCCTAAACCGTTAGATTTTCTGACAGTTTCAGTCCTAAACCGTTAAACTGTTTACAGTTTTAGTCCTTTGACCGTCAGTATATTTAATAACTACCAAATGGATTATTTATAACAATAAAACTGAAATAAACTTGAAATATATTTATAAAAGTGTTAAATTAAAATTTATAATATTTAATATATATTTTATTTAATTATTTAAATTAAATAAGTTAAAATAATGATTTTTGTTTATTAAAAATAATAACTTAAATTGTTTAATAATAAAAAGAAATACATTTTTAAATGTATTTACAAAAGTTGATGGATAATAAATCACTCAATAAAACCTTAGTATAAATTATGTGTTAATTATACTTTATATGTTTTAGATTAACTTATCACGAGGATTATCTGCTGTTCTTAATTGCCATTACTTGCTACTACCAACAGGTGAGTTTCCATATTCCCCTTTTCAATTATTTATGCAATTTATTCGGGGACTGAGATACATGCATAAAAACTATTTGATGTACTTATATGTATGAAACTTTGAAGGATATTTGCAAAACACTATATGATATACTATGTGAGTTTCCATATTCCCCTTTTTAATTTTATACATTTATTTGGGGACTGAGATACATGCAATAAAACTATTTGTTATACTTATATGTATATTTACAAAATTATATATATTATATATTTTGTAACTCTGCTTTATTTATTTTACCTTCGGGGTAAAATACAAACTCTTTACTGTTATGATGAACACAAGTACTCAGAAATGTATATATGGTTGATTCTATATATATATGAATTACAGATTTTATATAATATAATATATTATATAACTCCGCTTTCTTATTTTACCTTCGGGGTAAAATACAAACTATTTGCTTGCAAATGAATGCAAGTACTCATAACACTTTTACATGGTTGATTCCATGTCTCTCTGGAAGTCCTCATCATGAACGATTAATTATGGAAACATAAACGGGGGTATATTGGATAGTACTATCTTGGGTTGACATCCCATCCGTGTTGGTCGCTCCAACTGAATATAACGGATGAAAATATACAGCTGACAAGGTTACTCTTAAATAAAGTAACTACTCTCGAGGCAAAACTAAACACTGTCGAGTTTTGGTTCATGGGTATAGAGTACATTTACTCTATCTTTAGCATTGGTTACGATCAATGACTACTTAAACTTTTCTATTAAAACCTATGGTACTCTTTGCTGATATTGTACCATCACTATTTGACATTGCAGTAAGGCAATGGTCACACTTTTCTATTAAAACCTATGGTACTCTTTGCTGATATTGTACCATCACTATTTGACATTGCAGTAAGGCAATGGTCACACTTTTCTATTAAAACCTATGGTACTCTTTGCTGATATTGTACCATCACTATTTGACATTGCAGTAAGGCAATGGTCACACTTTTCTATTAAAACCTATGATACTCTTTGCTGATATTGTATCATCACTACTTGACATTGCAGTATGGCAATGGTCACACTGAACTCTATTTTCTATTAAAATGATACTCTTTACTGATATTGTATCATCACTACTTGACATTGCAGTATGGCAATGGTCACACTGAACTCTATTTTCTATTAAAAATCGATGATACTTGTTGGTACATATTCTAGTGACAACAGATTATAGAAATATAGTTTTAAAGTTAATTGTGTATTGAACGATATGTTTTAGCGTTAAATAAGGTCGAAAGTCAAGATTGACCAAAAGGCTTGGTGGTCGAATTATCTTGACTTGATGGTCGAATTCCACCAAGTGGTCAAATTCCACCAAGTGGTCGAATTCCACCATGAGGTCGAATTCCTCATGGTGGTCGAACCATACCCATTGTCTATATATAGGAGATTATTTCTTATGTTTAAGGTTAATCTTCCTAGTCCTTTGTTTCACATTTTCTAGCTTTTGTGTGTTATTCATAATAGAGATTATTATCAATAATACAAAGCTTATTATTCCATAGAACATATTGTCTTTCATATTGTTGTTTGCTAATTATAGAGAATTTCCGCACTCTATAATTGGTTAACTAATCTCATAGATCCGTTTGGCTTAAGAGGGACTAACAAGTGGTATCAGAGCCATTGATCGTGTTTGGGATTAGTGATTTCAACAATTGACAAATTAATCTCGGCAGTGTCTTGCTTGGAAGAGATTGTGTTCGTGAAAAGAGGTTTGTTTGATTTAATTGGAAGATTTAGAAGTGAACAAGTCGTCCTCGGAGGTGATCAAGTCGACTTTGGTGGCAAAATTCGACCATAGGGTCGAATTTCATATAGGGGCCGAATTACACATTCTTATTTGCCTTTAAATACTACTTGTTCTATCATTCAATCGGTTGGTACTTTTAACTCTTAATTTTACTTTTGGTTTTGAGGTTTTTTTTGAGTCTTTCATAATTGATTTTGAACTTCATAAATTCTTTTGAATTTTAGTTTGAAATCTGAAAATTAGAAAGATTCTGTTAACCTAGAAACTCAATAACTCAAAGATTTATTGAGATCATACGAATTTTAGAGACCTTCGAATTTTGTTCAAAAATTAAATCTAAAATTGTTTGAACTTTAAACCTGAAGAATTCTTTTGAATTTTGGTTAAAAGTTCTATTAATTTTTGGATTTAACCTTGAACAATAATTAAGTTTTCTAACCTAATCGATGGATCAAAAGATGTTAAGCCGATTGATGGAGATGGAACATGTGGTAGGCAAATCAACATCACCACCAAAACTACTAAGTATTGAAGATTATCCCTCATGGAAGACTCGTTTTGAAAACTATTTAAGATGGACTGATGTCCGTATGCTGATTTGCATAAAGGATGGTTTTAATCAAGCAACCGTTAGTTTTGCCGATGTAAAAGAAAAGGCAAAATGGACAACACTTTCTGATGATGACAAACGGATGTTCGAGGCCGAACACAAGGCATATGGTTGTATTACTATGTGTCTGCCAGAGGACATTCTGCACACTTTTGAGCAAGAAGCATATGCTACATCAAAGGAACTTTGGGATGCCTTAGCTAATAGGTATGAAGGAGATGATGTAGTAAAGAAGGGAAAGAAGGATCTTCTGAAGGCTCAACATTTGGTTTTTAAGGCAATGAAAAATGAGACGCTTGATGAGTTGGTGAATAGGTATTACCATCTCATGACTGAGATGAGAAATCATGCAGTACCACTAACTGCTGCTGAAAAGAATGAGAAATTCTTAGATGCCTTACCATCTCATTGGGATTTCTATTCAGTTTTGGTTAAACGTGATCCGACTTATGCTCAAATGACTCTTGATAATGTTATTGCACATTTAAGAGGTTTTGAGTTGAATATTAAGAAGCGGGAAACCCAAACTGATGTCATGCAAAATCCAGAGATTTATCGTGCTAAGAAGCCAAATACTGCTGAACCATCTGGGTCAAGGGCAACTGCTTTTCTGTCGAATTCTACTGAGAAGACTGAGATGATAGGAGATGAGAATGGTTACTGCTTTGTAGCTGCATCGATTGAAAAGAATCAAGTTTCAACAAATTTAGCCGGAGGTTCACAAAGGACTCTTAAGGCTATGCCTTTGAGTGTTAAATCAGCTGAAAGTCATGTTAGTCTGTTGGCTGCTTTCATGACATCTTACGAAGCATTGATCTCTGGAAATCTAGTAGATCCGGAGTTGGCTGATTTGGAGTATGAGCAATTGGATCCTGATGATCTTGAAGAGATGGATCTCAAATGGCAATTGGCCATGGTAGCTCGTAGAGCTAGAAGATTTATGGGACGTACTGGAAGAGATTTGACCAATGGAAAGGTTAAGTATGATAAATCCAAGGTTAAGTGCTACAATTGTAATGGTTTCGGTCACTTTGCTAGAGAGTGTCATCGACCGAAGCAAGAGGCAACTACAAGTTATTCGAAGCCAAATCAAATCGCTGGTAATCAAAATTCTGGGGCTTCTGCTGGATCAAATGCTTTGGTTGCACAAGAAAAGGCTGAAAAGTTCGATTGGGGTACTTTTGTGGATGAATCAGGAAATTCAGCCAATGCTTTTATGGCTGAAATTGTTGATCATGAGGCACCATCTGAAGAAGAGGCAACTCAGTCGATAGAATCAGAATCTTCTTCTGAAAAGAATGAGAAATTCTTAGATGCCTTACCATCTCATTGGGATTTCTATTCAGTTTTGGTTAAACGTGATCCGACTTATGCTCAAATGACTCTTGATAATGTTATTGCACATTTAAGAGGTTTTGAGTTGAATATTAAGAAGCGGGAAACCCAAACTGATGTCATGCAAAATCCAGAGATTTATCGTGCTAAGAAGCCAAATACTGCTGAACCATCTGGGTCAAGGGCAACTGCTTTTCTGTCGAATTCTACTGAGAAGACTGAGATGATAGGAGATGAGAATGGTTACTGCTTTGTAGCTGCATCGATTGAAAAGAATCAAGTTTCAACAAATTTAGCCGGAGGTTCACAAAGGACTCTTAAGGCTATGCCTTTGAGTGTTAAATCAGCTGAAAGTCATGTTAGTCTGTTGGCTGCTTTCATGACATCTTACGAAGCATTGATCTCTGGAAATCTAGTAGATCCGGAGTTGGCTGATTTGGAGTATGAGCAATTGGATCCTGATGATCTTGAAGAGATGGATCTCAAATGGCAATTGGCCATGGTAGCTCGTAGAGCTAGAAGATTTATGGGACGTACTGGAAGAGATTTGACCAATGGAAAGGTTAAGTATGATAAATCCAAGGTTAAGTGCTACAATTGTAATGGTTTCGGTCACTTTGCTAGAGAGTGTCATCGACCGAAGCAAGAGGCAACTACAAGTTATTCGAAGCCAAATCAAATCGCTGGTAATCAAAATTCTGGGGCTTCTGCTGGATCAAATGCTTTGGTTGCACAAGAAAAGGCTGAAAAGTTCGATTGGGGTACTTTTGTGGATGAATCAGGAAATTCAGCCAATGCTTTTATGGCTGAAATTGTTGATCATGAGGCACCATCTGAAGAAGAGGCAACTCAGTCGATAGAATCAGAATCTTCTTCTGAAAATAAGGTTATTGAAGGTACTAGTGAAAAGAATGGTGGAGGAGAAGTCTTTAAGTTAAATATTGTTGAAGGACTAAAGATTGAGGAGGCTATTGGCTATATGGCTCGAGTCTCTGCTCCTGAAAATCAAAAGGTACCTCTCAATTTTAACTTTATAGCTGACATTTGTGCCTTGTATGTGAATTTGTCTAAGAAAACTGAGGGCTTAACTAGACTCAATGAAGAATATGCTTTAGGAATGCAAGCTATTAATAAATTAGAAGAAGAAAACTCTATGTTTCGAGAAAGAATTAAAGATTTAAAGCTTAAAATGAAAGAAGATGAAAAAGATCGAACTGTTTTGAAAGCTAAAGTCTGTGAGCAGGGTCAAATTATTGATCTTGCTACCACAGCTTTTGAAAATAAAGTCAAAGAATTGAGCACTGTCCAAAAGGATTTAGTTGAGGCAAATGCTCAAATAACTGCCTTAAAGCTTAAAATAGAGGATCTTCATCTGAAACAAAAGAGGGTAGATGCTTTTGAACCATTACCTAACAAGAAAGGAAAGAATGGGTTGGGTTATGGTGAAGTAGAACCACCTTTTAATGATAATTATTCTTTTCTCAAAACTGATGAAATAGAGTTAAATTCAGTTAAGCCTGAAGATTTTTCTAAGACAGTTAGAATAACTGAACTTCCTGAAGTTTATACTTCTGAGGAAGTTAAGTCTGATGAGTCAAAGACATTGGTTATGTCTGATAAAATTCAGACAAGTGATTCTAATAAGTCTGTTGAGACAAAGAATCTGGACAAATCTCACTCAATCCCAAGTGAGATTCAAGAAACTGTGAAGAGTTCGATTCTCAAATCAGAAAAACTTGAACCTAAAATGATAACTGTGTTTACATTAAAAGGTCAGTCACGAGTGTTTTCTGAAAAAGAATTTAGTTTGGATAGTTTTAATCCTGACAAAATAGATAAGGTTTGGTGTGTTGAAGAAAAAGATGTTTTATACTTGACACCTCCGTCAAAATTACCTAAGAAAGTACATTTTGAGGAAAGTAATAACAAAGTTACACACATTGAAAACCTTGAAGCTTCGAACTCTTCATCCACAGGGTCATCTAATGATCCTAAGGTTACTCAAAAGAAACCTGTTGAGAAAATGATTTGTTTCAAGTGTCGTGAAACAGGACATGTTGCAAGTATTTGTCCTTTAAGGAAAAGGAATGACCCACTTGCCCAGACTGACAATGTTCGTCCTTTTGAAAAAGTTGAATCCAAAAGGAAAGTTGAGGGTTTAACTAACGGTTTGGGTAAGGATTTGAAAAATCAATCACAGGTTTCCACAAAAGGTAATGTGTCAGTTGGAACTAACACAAACAGACCTGTTACACCATTAAGGGGGAGAACTCCTCAACAAGTTCGTCCTCCAAATATGGTTCAAGCAAAATCACCGATACATCACTATGTGACCAGTGCTCCTTTACCTCAACATGTTAGGGATCAAATTAGTGACTTGAGAAATTCTACTAAATTTGTCCCTGAATTGCGTTTAGAAACTGGTCCACCTTTAAGGTTGCCAGTGAATCCTAAGGTTTGGAAGCCTTCGGGATCGAATACGCATTCTGTTGCAAAATCTTCTGTTCCTAGTCAATACGATGGGGAACTGAGGGAGATTATTGTAATGGAAGATGGAAGACCCAAGACCATTGTGGCTTGGGTCCCCAATAAGAAATGATCTTTTGTTTGAATGTGCAGGAACAGTTGAGGAAAGCTATCAGTAAGTGGTATGTAGATAGTGGCTGTTCTCGGCACATGACAGGGGGGGGGAATTAAATTTCTTCTTGGGATTGCAAGTTGATCAGAAAAAGGACGGCTTATTCATCCATCAGACGAAGTATGTTCAGGATATCTTAGAAAGATTTAAGATGACGGATGCAAAATCAATAGCTACTCCAATACCGGTCAATCATCAACTTGGAGCTGTTGTAGATAGTGATGAGCCTGTTGATCCCACTCTTTATAGAGCGATGATTGGTTCACTTATGTATCTAACGGCTTCTCGCCCTGACATTATGTTTGCTGTTTGTATTTGTTCTAGATTTCAGGCTGATCCAAGAGCATCACACTTATCTGCAGTAAAGCGAATCTTACGTTATCTAAAAGGAAGACCAAAACTGGGAATTTGGTATCCTTCGGAGGGTAACTTGGATTTTGTAGCTTATTCTGATGCTGATTATGGAGGCTGTAATCTGACAAGAAAGTCTACTTCTGGAGGTTGTCAATTTTTAGGAGGAAGGATCGTGTCCTGGCAGTGCAAGAAGCAAACGTCGGTTGCTAATTCGACGTGTGAAGCTGAATATGTTGCTGCTGGCAATTGTTGTTCTCAAGTTCTTTGGATTCAACAGCAGTTGCGGGATTACGGTTTGAATTTCACTAACACTCCTATTATGGTTGATAATGAGTCCACAATCTCCATCACTAATAATCCGGTCAAGCATAGTAAGACTAAACATATTGAAATCAGACACCATTTTATTCGTGATTGTGTTGAAAAACGTTTGATTCATATGGTTAAAGTTGATTCTGATTATAACTATGCTGATCTGTATACTAAGGCTTTTGACAGATCGCGTTTTGACTTTTTGCTTCAAGCAAACGGAATGAGGAATCCCGAGTAACGGATCTGGCATAAGAAACATGTATAGTAAGTTATTTACTTTTATGTACTTTGTTTATAAAAAAAAAAAAATTTTTGGAGTCACTACTGTCTATGAGAACAAGATGAAGAATTTTTAGCGGCTGGTTTGCACCTTAATTAATAAGTTAAAATTGCCTTGACCAATGACTTCATCATATGATGTATCGGTAGGCACAAAGTACCAAGGTTTCCTTCAATTTGAACTTAATTTATACAATGTTCTTGTGGGAAACATATTCAGATATATGGCTGAGAATGCTTGCTTTTCAGAAATGATTAGATCTGGTCCTTAAATTCTGTGAAAGATCTAGCATTATTATAGGATTTATTCAATATGTAGGCAAAAACCTCTACAAATCATGAGCATGAAAGTTAAATTTAGATATAATGTGATATTGTTATTCTGTTTATGCAAATGAAATGAAAGTAATTAAGGGGCTAATGTGGTCTTTGAGATTCGGACAAGTATGTCCTTGGGGTGTCTTTGTATACCTAGCCTACCTAAAGCTTCCAACTTGGGATAGGTTGTCAGAAAGTTCGCTACACGGGTCTCATCGAAAATCACGGGTTCCCAATATAAAGAAATGCAAAAGCAAATAAATAATTAAATCGCAAGATACTAAATTCACTTAATGTATAATCTTAAAAAGTGTCTCATGGTTTGTTTAAGGATGTTTTTGAATATATATTGAATATCTGTTATCTTAGTGCTTGTGTCGATTACGGGAGTATATCTGAATGTGGGTCACATAAGTTCGCAAATAATAACGTGGCATGAGTAACTTACTAGGTTACATGGTGACTGTCCTTGGCTCAAGTAATACGAAAGTGTCACACCTAAAGGAAGCTGGAAGTACCGAGTGTTTAAAGGACAAATATATCGGTAATCGTCTTGGATCATTGGTTATACTAATAATAATAAAGAGAATTGGATTTCTCTGTGCAAACCTGGCTTAAATTGCTAATCTGATTGTTTTCGTAGTGATTCTAACCAAAATTTTGTATTTGTTTGTTTATATATAATTATATAATAATAAGTACATGTGGTGTTTCTTATGCTGCGAAAGATCGTTACGGATGAACATCATTCTGTTAAGCAAAAGGTACGATGTTTCATATCGTTGATGAAAAACTGATCTTGTCTGAATAATTTTTAATTAAATTATTTTGAAGGCTGTTTTAGTATGATCAGTAAATTATTTAGTTTTGAAATTTATTTTTCTGCAAACTTGAATAAATAAGAGTTTTTAATTAAAATTCTTATTTGGTTATGAAAAATACTTTTTCTAAGAAACTGAATGATTACAAGGATTAACATATTTTTCTGCAAAACTTGTCAATTTAAAAGGTTTTTAAGTAAACTTTTTATCTAGTTTTGAAAGATATTTGTGAGCAAAAAGGTGTCAGAATTCTATATGTTTTAAACTCGTGTGATATGAGTTTGTGTATTTGGTTTTCTAGACAAGGCACCTTGTTGAAAATATGGAGGCCGAAATTTACTTGTTTCAAGTAAGAGTTTGTGATAAACTCAAAATCTTCTTTCAAGTGCTTAATACATTTCGGTTTTTAAAAAATTGGATAGAGGCCGACCTTTATGTTTTGAAAGCTAGAAGTATCCGACTTTGAGGGTTCTACTTAAAGAGTTTGTGATAAACTCAAATTCATACTTAAAGGAAAAATAATAAAAGAAGGATAAAGGAAACCGATTTTAAACCTAGAGTTATATTTTGACTCAAAAACTATTTTAGTTTGTATATATATTTCGGTTATTAACTCATTCCTTCATGCATATTTTATTTTTTTTCTTTGAACCGATCGTAGCATTCTCTCTAGACACATTCAAGTTTGAGTATTGTTCATAGCTTAAAGAAAGTTGTTGTTCTTTACCGTGCATTGTATTCGGTTTTGGAGCTTTAAACAAGTAAGTATTCTTAATTCTGAATAAGCTTTCTTTATGCTATATAGACTTGATTTGTGTTCTTGGAATCCATATTATGAGTCGCATGATTTGAATTTGGCTTATGCCTTATTTTGATCTTTTGACTTGTAATTTGGTTTTTGGGATGAAAATTGTGTTCTGAAAAGACTTAAAGTCTTGAATTCAATTTCGCAAAAATCATAAATATAGCAATTAGGGTTTCTGTTTTGTTTCTCCTTTTTGCCTGCGGTTTACGGCTACTGCTGGATGCGGCTTTTTACTGCATGCTGTTTAGCTGAAAAATAAGCAGTTAGCATGCTGATTGGCTTAATTTTAAGCTGTTTGCATGCTGATTGGCTTAATTTTAAGCTGTTTGCATGCTGTTTGGCTGAATTTTAAGCTGTTTGCATGCTGTTTGGTTTTATTTTAAGCTGTTTGCATGCTGTTTGGCTGAAAATAACCTGTTTGCATGCTGTTTGGCTGAAAATTCACTGTTTGCATGCTGTTTGGTTTTATTTTTGAGCCGTTTTGCATGTTGTTTATATTATCTAATGCTGTTTCTGCTAAATAAAAATAATGACTGCATGCTGATTGAAATGTTTGAGGTTCTCATCGTAATACCGAGATGGTTTAGCCTTTGTAATCTTGTTACTACTTATGATTGGAAATTTGGCTTGCCATTTTTTATATTATTTGTGGTAAATTGATTTTAAGGACGTATGAGAATTTCAATTTGACTGTTTAAAAATTGTTCACATATGTGATATATGTTTAACTAATTTTTCTTTGTCAAAATAAAAGTTTTTTTTAAGACAGTATCATTTTGAAGAATGGATTTAATAAGTTGCTTTTTATACAAAAGTGCTAATATACTTGCATAATAATTCTTTGGTGTGTTTTAAAGAGTTATTAGGTATATTTTAACTTATATTTTGGTTTTGTATTTTTGGATTGGTTTTATGTTTGTTTTGCAGTGGCTGATGGTAAACCTGAGTTTCACACGACTCATAATGTCCGATACTTTCCGGATGCGAGTGATCAGACTACTGCGGCATATCATCCAATAATACATTTTCTTCAAAGATCTCGGATTGCACACTTACTGACTATGGATCCTCCTATCTATGATCGTTTGGTTCAAGATTTTTGGGCCACTGCTACTTATCATACTGAAGGAGATCAGTCTTATGTTCAGGCTCGTGTTTGTGATAGGGTTATGACTTGTTCGTTTGATCAGATGAGAGAAGCGTTACAGCTTCGGGATGATTCACAGTTGATTGCGCGTATCGAGTTTCCACCTTCTTTGAGGGACGGTGCTTGTAGGAGGATGGGATTTCATCCATCTATTTCTAAAAGGCATGCTGTTTGGCTGAAAATTCACTGTTTGCATGCTGTTTGGTTTTATTTTTGAGCCGTTTTGCATGTTGTTTATATTATCTAATGCTGTTTCTGCTAAATAAAAATAATGACTGCATGCTGATTGACTTAATTTTAAGCTGTTTGCATGCTGATTGGCTTAATTTAAGCTGTTTGCATGCTGTTTAGGCTTAATTTTAAGCTGTTTGCATGCTGTTTGGCTGAATTTTAAGCTGTTTGCATGCTGTTTGGTTTTATTTTAAGCTGTTTGCATGCTGTTTGGCTGAATTTTAAGCTGTTTGCATGCTGATTGGTTTTATTTTAAGCTGTTTGCATGCTGTTTGGCTGAAAATAAGCTGTTTGCATGCTGTTTGGCTAAATTTTAAGCTGTTTGCATGCTGTTTGGCTGAAAATAACTAGTTTGCATGCTGTTTGGCTGAAATATAACCTGTTTGCATGCTGTTTGGTTTTATTTTAAGCTGTTTGCATGCTGTTTGGCTTTATTTTAAGCTGTTTGCATGCTGTTTGGCTGAATTTTAAGCTGTTTGCATGCTGTTTGGCTGAAAATAAGCTGTTTGCATGCTGTTTGGCTGAATTTTAAGCTGTTTGCATGCTGATTGGCTGAATTTTAAGCTGTTTGCATGCTGTTTGGTTTTATTTTAAGCTGTTTGCATGCTGTTTGGTTTTATTTTAAGCTGTTTGCATGCTGTTTGGCTGAATTTTAAGCTGTTTGCATGCTGTTTGGTTTTATTTTAAGCTGTTTGCATGCTGTTTGGCTGAAAATAACCTGTTTGCATGCTGTTTGGCTGAAAATAACCTGTTTGCATGCTGTTTGGCTAATTTAAGCTGTTGCATGCTGATTGAAATGTTTGAGGTTCTCATCGTAATACCGAGATGGTTTAGCCTTTGTAATCTTGTTACTACTTATGATTGGAAATTTGGCTTGCCATTTTTTATATTATTTGTGGTAAATTGATTTTAAGGACGTATGAGAATTTCAATTTGACTGTTTAAAAATTGTTCACATATGTGATATATGTTTAACTAATTTTTCTTTGTCAAAATAAAAGTTTTTTTAAAGAGTTATTAGGTATATTTTAACTTATATTTTGGTTTTGTATTTTTGGATTGGTTTTATGTTTGTTTTGCAGTGGCTGATGGTAAACCTGAGTTTCACACGACTCATAATGTCCGATACTTTCCGGATGCGAGTGATCAGACTACTGCGGCATATCATCCAATAATACATTTTCTTCAAAGATCTCGGATTGCACACTTACTGACTATGGATCCTCCTATCTATGATCGTTTGGTTCAAGATTTTTGGGCCACTGCTACTTATCATACTGAAGGAGATCAGTCTTATGTTCAGGCTCGTGTTTGTGATAGGGTTATGACTTGTTCGTTTGATCAGATGAGAGAAGCGTTACAGCTTCGGGATGATTCACAGTTGATTGCGCGTATCGAGTTTCCACCTTCTTTGAGGGACGGTGCTTGTAGGAGGATGGGATTTCATCCATCTATTTCTAAAAGGCATGGTGTTCCTAAGAAAGGTTTCTTTGAACAATGGCGATTCTTGGCTCATGTCATAGTTTCATGTTTTGGGCAGAAACGTACTTTAGATGTTCTAAACTTGAGGGAGTTCTCGTTGATGATTGCTCTCACATATAACAAGAAATTCAACTTGGCGAAATTCTTGTGGGAAAACCTTCGAGCAATGTGTGCAAATACCATATCTAATCGATATATTTTGTATCCTCGCTTTGTTGCTGAGATTATCCGATTTTGTTTGCCGGATCTTGTTCCTGTTGGTAAAATTCTTCGGGTTAATCAAATTGGGGATGCAAGGACTTTTCTTCGGATGAGTTTAATCAAGATTGATGGAGCTACAGCTGAGACTTTACGAACTCCATTGTTTGGACATTTGGTAAATGAAAACTATGTGGAACCACTTAATGATGGTTGGGATGATGATATTCATCACATAGTTGTTCCTTCTGTACCTCAACCGCCTCAATGTGTTGCACCTCCTGGTCAGGTTGGAGATCCTTGTGCTGGTATCGACGGTGGTAATCTTGGTGATTTTGGGGATCTACCTGATGATTTCTATCTTGATGTGGACAAACTTTATGAAGATTTTGGTCCAATGAATTGGAATGGTGTGGATGATTTGGATATTTCTTGGCTTTATGAGAAGATTTCGTGTAAAGGTGGTCCTTCTGTTGATGGTCCTTCTACAGTGGCTACTCAAGCTATGGATTGTGATAATCCTAATTTGAATCAAGTCTCTGGTTCGCCGATGAAAACACGAAAGCGACGAAGAATGGTTCTTTCTGATTCTGATACTGAGACTTCGCCTGATACTGCTAGATTTGCAGCGGCTAATTCTACTGTTCCTGTTCAAAGTACAGTACCGGTTGTATCTGGTCCTAGTTCTTCTCTGCTTTCTGAAGATCGTCTTGCTAAACTAGAAGCTAAATATGAGTTGTTACTTGAGCGATTGGCTACTAGTGAAGCTGCCAATGTTGAATTAAAGGAACATTGTAATGTTCAAGTAAGTACGCTTACTGATGCAATGAAGCAACAACAAATTCAACATGATACGAAGATTAGTGATGTGCAACTTCTGGTTACTAGTTTATCTTCTACTGTTACTGATCTTGGTTTACAGTTGGAGACTTCTACTAAGAATTGGGCACAAATTCTTCATAAAGCTGATGGTATTGAAAAAACCATGGAAGATCGAATAAAAGAGGCCAAGACCTTACTAGGTAAGCTGAATGATACGCTTGTTGCTCATCAGAAGTCGATTCTCAATTACTGGGAAACTTTTGATAAGATTGAGAGCTGGATTAAGCATTTTGAAGATCGTCTCGCAACTTTGACATCTAGGGGGAGTGTTAGGATCCCTAGTGTTGCTGGTAAGACTGGAACTTCGAGAGATGCTGCTGATGATTCTGAAATACCTAAGGGTAGAAAGATGCCAAAGCGCTCGACATCTTACTTCTAATTGAAGAGCTTGAAGACATGTCTGAAGTATGATATACATCTTTGAAGACTATTGAAGATTTCTATAATGCTGATGTCACGGGGGAGTTTGTTGGTACATATTCTAGTGACAACAGATTATAGAAATATAGTTTAAGTTAATTGTGTATTGAACGATATGTTTTAGCGTTAAATAAGGTCGAAAGTCAAGATTGACCAACAAATGGCATGGTGGTCGAATTTGACCTCATGGTGGTCGAATTTGACCTCTAATGGTCGAATTCCACCATGAGGTCGAATTCCTCATGGTGGTCGAACCATACCCATTGTCTATATATAGGAGATTATTTCTTATGTTTAAGGTTAATCTTCCTAGTCCTTTGTTTCACATTTTCTAGCTTTTGTGTGTTATTCATAATAGAGATTATTATCAATAATACAAAGTTTATTATTCCATAGAACATATTGTCTTTCATATTGTTGTTTGCTAATTATAGAGAATTTCCGCACTCTATAATTGGTTAACTAATCTCATAGATCCGTTTGGCTTAAGAGGGACTAACAATACTCTTTGCTGATATTGTATCATCACTACTGAACTAATGATATTTTTGGAAACTATATTTTATATATGAAAAACTTATGGAACTCACCAACTTTATGTTGACGTATTTTAGCATGTATTCTCAGGTAACTAGATGATAATCTGTATGGGACAACTTTCCGCTGCATACAACATACTGGACCATGGCCTACCCTCAGACTCTAGTAAAGACAAGTCAATTTGCTAAAGTCTCTTTATCTACTATTTAATCTTGAATAAATGTTTTCAAAACAATAAATTTGTATTATAAACGATACAAATCATGTTATGTATAAATTGTATTTTAAAAACGACAACGTATTGTGTCGTTCAGTATATCTTGTGTTGTGAATCCATGTACGTCATACCCCGTCTAGGGCGGGTGTGACAGATTGGTATCAGAGCATAAGTTATAGTGAACTAGGTTGCAAATTGACGGACCTAGACTATAACCTTATTTGACGGACCTAGACTATAACCTTATTTGACGGACCTAGACTATAACCCTATTTAGAAATATCCGCTGCATAATCCTACTTGTTATAATCTTTACCTGACTACTTGATATAGGATGCTTTATGGTAGCATATGAAAGTATTTAATGAATTTAATTCAAGGCATTGTAATATATAATCACAATAATGACTGCAGCATTATTATGATCATATATTAGAAAATCTTAAATTAAATGCGTTAAATATGGAAGTATGATAGTATAAAGACTTAGAATTTATATTTTGATTATACATGCTAATAATATATATATATATATATATATATATATGTTAATAATATGTATATATATACATCGCATGCATACCTGGATTTAATTGATACATAAATTCTTATATATGAATGCAGAAAATATCTGGAATTAATGGGTTTTGATATTTTGATGGTAAAAAGAAATTACTACAATGTCCTATTTGCTTAAGAACGTAAGCAATGATGTCATTTTTTTTATGACCGACAAAGAATAAAGTTGGCAAAGTAAAGTCGTTTACATAACATTATTGATGTCGGCAACAATAACGTGTTGACTACAAACAGTAAATATAAAAGATCACATGTTATCTATTCACTGCATACTTGTTAGTCCCATGATTAACCCAATGATCTTTCAAGTCAATTGGACAATCAAGATCGTACCCTTCTAACAATAATTTCTCTATGACCTTTGAGAATGTACTACAACCCATTCTTCTCCCCGGCAACCTTACAATACGATTTGGCCTGGCATATGTTGGCAATGGATACATGGAAAGAGAAGCTGTACAACAAATGGAGGTCCATCCCTCTGTACTCCACCCGCGACAAGTCCTAGGTATCCCTGTGCATAATCCTACTTGTTATAATCATTACCTGACTACTTGTTATAATCTTTACCTGACTACTTGATATAGGATGCTTTATGGTAGCATATGAAAGTATTTAATGAATTTAATTCAAGGCATTGTAATATATAATCACAATAATGACTGCAGCATTATTATGATCATATATTAGAAAATCTTAAATTAAATACGTTAAATATGGAAGTATACTAGTATAAAGACTTAGAATTTATATTTGATTTTACATGCTAATAATATGTATATATATACATCGCATGCATACCTGGATTTAATTGATACATAAATTCTTATATATGAATGCAGAAAATATCTGAAATTAATGGGTTTTGATATTTTGATGGTAAAAAGAAATTACTACAATGTCCTATTTGCTTAAGAACGTAAGCAATGATGTCATTTTTTTTATGACCGACAAAGAATAAAGTTGGCAAAGTAAAGTCGTTTACATAACATTATTGATGTCGGCAACAATAACGTGTTGACTACAAACAGTAAATATAAAAGATCACATGATTATCTATTCACTGCATACTTGTTAGTCCCATGATTAACCCAATGATCTTTCAAGTCAATTGGACAATCAAGATCGTACCCTTCTAACAATAATTTCTCTATGACCTTTGAGAATGTACTACAACCCATTCTTCTCCCCGGCAACCTTACAATACGATTTGGCCCGGCATATGTTGGCAATGGATACATGGAAAGAGAAGCTGTACAACAAATGGAGGTCCATCCCTCTGTACTCCACCCGCGACAAGTCCTAGGTATCCCTGTGCATGAGCATACCGGTGTTGGCATCTCTGATATGTTCATTTCTTCCCCAAATACTACCAGAGTATTACTTTGTTTCACAAACTGGTAAGGCTTTTTCGACCTTACGTTTCTTTGGACTTTTGAGGACGATACTTTTGTGGACTTTTTCTTACGGCTATAAAGCTTGCAAATATAAGCCCATGAGTCTTCTACGTGCTTCTCGAAAAAAAAAAAAAAAAAAAAAAAAAAAAAAAAAAAAAAAAAAAAAAAAAAAAAAAAAAAAAAAAAAAAAAAAAAAAAAAAAAAAAAAAAAAAAAAAAAAAAAAAAAAAAAAAAAAAAAAAAAAAAAAAAAAAAAAAAAAAAAAAAAAAAAAAAAAAAAAAAAAAAAAAAAAAAAAAAAAAAAAAAAAAAAAAAAAAAAAAAAAAAAAAAAAAAAAAAAAAAAAAAAAAAAAAAAAAAAAAAAAAAAAAAAAAAAAAAAAAAAAAAAAAAAAAAAAAAAAAAAAAAAAAAAAAAAAAAAAAAAAAAAAAAAAAAAAAAAAAAAAAAAAAAAAAAAAAAAAAAAAAAAAAAAAAAAAAAAAAAAAAAAAAAAAAAAAAAAAAAAAAAAAAAAAAAAAAAAAAAAAAAAAAAAAAAAAAAAAAAAAAAAAAAAAAAAAAAAAAAAAAAAAAAAAAAAAAAAAAAAAAAAAAAAAAAAAAAAAAAAAAAAAAAAAAAAAAAAAAAAAAAAAAAAAAAAAAAAAAAAAAAAAAAAAAAAAAAAAAAAAAAAAAAAAAAAAAAAAAAAAAAAAAAAAAAAAAAAAAAAAAAAAAAAAAAAAAAAAAAAAAAAAAAAAAAAAAAAAAAAAAAAAAAAAAAAAAAAAAAAAAAAAAAAAAAAAAAAAAAAAAAAAAAAAAAAAAAAAAAAAAAAAAAAAAAAAAAAAAAAAAAAAAAAAAAAAAAAAAAAAAAAAAAAAAAAAAAAAAAAAAAAAAAAAAAAAAAAAAAAAAAAAAAAAAAAAAAAAAAAAAAAAAAAAAAAAAAAAAAAAAAAAAAAAAAAAAAAAAAAAAAAAAAAAAAAAAAAAAAAAAAAAAAAAAAAAAAAAAAAAAAAAAAAAAAAAAAAAAAAAAAAAAAAAAAAAAAAAAAAAAAAAAAAAAAAAAAAAAAAAAAAAAAAAAAAAAAAAAAAAAAAAAAAAAAAAAAAAAAAAAAAAAAAAAAAAAAAAAAAAAAAAAAAAAAAAAAAAAAAAAAAAAAAAAAAAAAAAAAAAAAAAAAAAAAAAAAAAAAAAAAAAAAAAAAAAAAAAAAAAAAAAAAAAAAAAAAAAAAAAAAAAAAAAAAAAAAAAAAAAAAAAAAAAAAAAAAAAAAAAAAAAAAAAAAAAAAAAAAAAAAAAAAAAAAAAAAAAAAAAAAAAAAAAAAAAAAAAAAAAAAAAAAAAAAAAAAAAAAAAAAAAAAAAAAAAAAAAAAAAAAAAAAAAAAAAAAAAAAAAAAAAAAAAAAAAAAAAAAAAAAAAAAAAAAAAAAAAAAAAAAAAAAAAAAAAAAAAAAAAAAAAAAAAAAAAAAAAAAAAAAAAAAAAAAAAAAAAAAAAAAAAAAAAAAAAAAAAAAAAAAAAAAAAAAAAAAAAAAAAAAAAAAAAAAAAAAAAAAAAAAAAAAAAAAAAAAAAAAAAAAAAAAAAAAAAAAAAAAAAAAAAAAAAAAAAAAAAAAAAAAAAAAAAAAAAAAAAAAAAAAAAAAAAAAAAAAAAAAAAAAAAAAAAAAAAAAAAAAAAAAAAAAAAAAAAAAAAAAAAAAAAAAAAAAAAAAAAAAAAAAAAAAAAAAAAAAAAAAAAAAAAAAAAAAAAAAAAAAAAAAAAAAAAAAAAAAAAAAAAAAAAAAAAAAAAAAAAAAAAAAAAAAAAAAAAAAAAAAAAAAAAAAAAAAAAAAAAAAAAAAAAAAAAAAAAAAAAAAAAAAAAAAAAAAAAAAAAAAAAAAAAAAAAAAAAAAAAAAAAAAAAAAAAAAAAAAAAAAAAAAAAAAAAAAAAAAAAAAAAAAAAAAAAAAAAAAAAAAAAAAAAAAAAAAAAAAAAAAAAAAAAATAAAAAAAAAATAGCTTACCAAAGAGAGAGTCGGAGATCTATTAGAACACAAACTGGATATGAACAGAATAGCTTAAGACAAATTTGCAGATGAAGAACTAAGCAAATAAAAGAGATAGAGAAAGAAGATTTTGTGTGTATTCTCCTTAACAAAACGCGTTATTATATAGAGGCTAAAAAGCAAGTATAACCTGGAAGAACGGACAGCTGTCCGTAAACTACAGTAATTTCAATTATTGTTACAGTAATTAGTAATTACTGAATTATTTTTACCAAAGATAAAATTTTAAAACTTTACCATCTCTGTAAATTATTGTTACCGAGATTGAGAGAAACTTCTCAAAGTACAAATCGTGTTTAAAAAGAGTTGTTTAATATCATAAGGAATAGATCACATTAAGACAAATCAAATGGATTACAGGAAGACATGAATCCATAGCCATTGAATTTCTAAAATCATTTTTTTTATCCAAACTGTTGTTTCAGGAGTGATCTAAATAATATTTATTTCTTTGACCCGTGGATCGCCTTAATGATTGAATTTAAGAGATATAGCACAATAAGACGAACATTATAAAAGAAAGTTGTATTTCATTATTAGTACAACACACGAACGAAAACTCGTTACATTATTCAAACGGAAATACAACAATTAGAACTACAACATATCTAAAAACCATACAAGTTAATCCAAGTTGCAGAAAACAGAAGGGGTAAACCGATGAAAATAAACACGATTAGGAGTGGAATAGCTACATCCGATGGAAGTTGTAACACGCCATATAACCAGGGTAAGATACCCAAGTAAACTAAGATTATAAGAGGGTTCAACATTTTCTAGTAATTTTCGGATTATGAAGTAGGTGATAAAGAAAGGAGAAATAGTTATTAAGCGTAAAGAAAGTAGTAAAAATTGTGTGTTGTAGCGTTGTTTATATAGTAGAAAAACAGACAGATTCAAACGGTCGAAAAAGAAAAGAGATAGAAAGGTGAATTCGAATTTTGAAATTTTATTATCTATATATTAGGTAGATTAAATGAGGCAGCTTTTAAATATTAATTTATTTGAGGATAACATGTAAATCAAAATAAGGAAAATTTTGTTTTACTTGATACACTTTAAATTTCGGGACGAAATTTCATTTAAGGGGTAGATAATGTAACAATTGTCAATTTTCGGATAAACAAAATTTTTTTTTTATTTTATTCTTTCTTAATTAAAATTTAATCTAAAAATATTACGAAATATTAAGTATTAAACTTTATATTAAATAGAAACTTGTCTATTTAATATAATACTTTATGAACAACTAAAATAGTTGGAATAATGAAGATATTTAAATTAAAGTAAAGGATACCAAATCTTAAGGTATTATGTCTAAAGCCTTAAAAAGATTACATTTAAATTTTGACGATTTAACGACAACTATTTAGACTAAATCACGGACTAAACATCTGACGAATGATGGTTTATATTCTTTATTTCTTCCATGTCGACACATTCTTCTTAGAAACCCCCCCCCCCCCCACCCCCACCCCAGCAACGTTTTTCTTCCGACTAAAATTCTTTTGTTTGATTCTTTTTCCACTAGTATAGATACATTACTCTATCATCACAAACCCAACACCATCTTTTGCTTGCGTGACTCCCAGCCACCACCACGCCACTCTCTGGCCTCCAAACAAAGCTTTCTTACTTTACCATGAACCACCGAGCACCCTACTGCTGTTTTGTTGTGTTACTGTCGTTCGAAACAACCACCACATTTGATCACCATACATACCACCATATACATAAATATATATACATAAATATACGATATAGATGCTATATAGGACCGACTGCTCCTTCTCCTCTCTTTCTTTACATATATCGATCACCACCATCTTTCTGCTTTTGTTACTACTGCTAAGTGCTGCCGCTGTTTTGTTGATGTTGCTGATCACGACCACCAGACCACCTTTATACTACTTTTGTTGGGTCCAGCTGCTGCTGCTACTCGTTACATGTTATTGCCACGACCACCACCATAAGCTGTTGCTACTTGCTCTTGCTGTCTACTACCACGAGCTACTGCTCTGTTTTGCAGTTAGCACCACCACAACCATGACAACCTGCTGCTCGTCATCACCAAACCTGCTGCTCGTGTTACCACTGCTACTATTATTCAATTGCTGCTACTCCATTATAATATATATATATATATATATATATATATATATATATATATATATATATATATATATATATATATATATATATATATATATATATATATATATATATATATATATATATATATATATATATATATATATATATATATATATATATATATATATATATATATATATATATATATATATATATATATATATATATATATATATATATATATATATATATATATATATATATATATATATATATATATATATATATATATATATATATATATATATATATATATATATATATATATATATATATATATATATATATATATATATATATATATATATATATATATATATATATATATATATATATATATATATATATATATATATATATATATATATATATATATATATATATATATATATATATATATATATATATATATATATATATATATATATATATATATATATATATATATATATATATATATATATATATATATATATATATATATATATATATATATATATATATATATATATATATATATATATATATATATATATATATATATATATATATATATATATATATATATATATATATATATATATATATATATATATATATATATATATATATATATATATATATATATATATATATATATATATATATATATATATATATATATATATATATATATATATATATATATATATATATATATATATATATATATATATATATATATATATATATATATATATATATATATATATATATATATATATATATATATATATATATATATATATATATATATATATATATATATATATATATATATATATATATATATATATATATATATATATATATATATATATATATATATATATATATATATATATATATATATATATATATATATATATATATATATATATATATATATATATATATATATATATATATATATATATATATATATATATATATATATATATATATATATATATATATATATATATATATATATATATATATATATATATATATATATATATATATATATATATATATATATATATATATATATATATATATATATATATATATATATATATATATATATATATATATATATATATATATATATATATATATATATATATATATATATATATATATATATATATATATATATATATATATATATATATATATATATATATATATATATATATATATATATATATATATATATATATATATATATATATATATATATATAATATATAATCCATTATATATATAAATATATACTTAACTGTTATTAACGATTGTTATAAAAACCGTTACAAAACAAATCCATTTTCTGACGACCGTTAAACACCGTTAAAATTTCTGACAGTTTCAGTCCTAAACCGTTAGATTTTCTGACAGTTTCAGTCCTAAACCGTTAGATTTTCTGACAGTTTCAGTCCTAAACCGTTAGATTTTCTGACAGTTTCAGTCCTCAACCGTTAAACTGTTTACAGTTTTAGTCCTTGACCGTCAGTATATTTAATAACTACCAAATGGATTATTTATAACAATAAAACTGAAATAAACTTGAAATATATTTATAAAAGTGTTAAATTAAAATTTATAATATTTAATATATATTTTATTTAATTATTTAAATTAAATAAGTTAAAATAATGATTTTTGTTTATTAAATTAAAATTTAAATTGTTTAATAATAAAAAGAAATACATTTTAAATGTATTTACAAAAGTTGATGGATAATAAATCACTCAATAAAACCTTAGTATAAATTATGTGTTAATTATACTTTATATGTTTTAGATTAACTTATCACGAGGATTATCTGCTGTTCTTAATTGCCATTACTTGCTACTACCAACAGGTGAGTTTCCATTATTCCCCTTTTCAAATATTTATACGATTTATTTGGGGACTGAGATACATGCATAAAAACTATTTGATATACTTATATGTATATTTAAAGGATATTTGCAAAACATATATGATATACTATGTGAGTTTCCATTATTCCCCTTTTCAAATATTTATACGATTTATTTGGGGACTGAGATACATGCAATAAAACTATTTGTTATACTTATATGTATATTTACAAAATTATATATATTATATATTTTGTAACTCTGCTTTATTTATTTTACCTTCGGGGTAAAATACAAACTCTTTACTGTTATGATGAACACAAGTACTCAGAAATGTATATATGGTTGATTCTATATATATATGAATTACAGATTTTATATAATATATATATTATATATTTTGTAACTCGCTTTATTTATTTTACCTTCGGGGTAAAATACAAACTATTTGCTTGCAAATGAATGCAAGTACTCATAACACTTTTACATGGTTGATTCCATGTCTCTCTGGAAGTCCTCATCATGAACGATTAATTATGGAAACATAAACGGGGGTATATTGGATAGTACTATCTTGGGTTGACATCCCATTCGTGTTGGTCGCTCCAACTGTATACGGATGAAAATATACAGCTGACAAGGTTACTCTTAAATAAAGTAACTACTCTCGAGGCAAAACTAAACACTGTCGAGTTTCGGTTCATGGGTATAGAGTACATTTACTCTATCTTTAGCATTGGTTACGATCAATGACTACTTAAACTTTTCTATTAAAACCTATGGTACTCTTTGCTGATATTGTACCATCACTATTTGACATTGCAGTATGGCAATGGTCACACTTTTCTATTAAAACTTATGGTACTCTTTGCTGATATTGTACCATCACTATTTGACATTGCAGTATGGCAATGGTCACACTTTTCTATTAAAACTTATGGTACTCTTTGCTGATATTGTACCATCACTATTTGACATTGCAGTATGGCAATGGTCACACTTTTCTATTAAAACTTATGGTACTCTTTGCTGATATTGTACCATCACTATTTGACATTGCAGTATGGCAATGGTCACACTTTTCTATTAAAACTTATGGTACTCTTTGCTGATATTGTACCATCACTATTTGACATTGCAGTATGGCAATGGTCACACTTTTCTATTAAAACTTATGGTACTCTTTGCTGATATTGTACCATCACTATTTGACATTGCAGTATGGCAATGGTCACACTTTTCTATTAAAACTTATGGTACTCTTTGCTGATATTGTACCATCACTATTTGACATTGCAGTATGGCAATGGTCACACTTTTCTATTAAAACTTATGGTACTCTTTGCTGATATTGTACCATCACTATTTGACATTGCAGTATGGCAATGGTCACACTTTTCTATTAAAACTTATGGTACTCTTTGCTGATATTGTACCATCACTATTTGACATTGCAGTATGGCAATGGTCACACTTTTCTATTAAAACTTATGGTACTCTTTGCTGATATTGTACCATCACTATTTGACATTGCAGTATGGCAATGGTCACACTTTTCTATTAAAACTTATGGTACTCTTTGCTGATATTGTACCATCACTATTTGACATTGCAGTATGGCAATGGTCACACTTTTCTATTAAAACTTATGGTACTCTTTGCTGATATTGTACCATCACTATTTGACATTGCAGTATGGCAATGGTCACACTTTTCTATTAAAACTTATGGTACTCTTTGCTGATATTGTATCATCACTACTTGACATTGCAGTATGGCAATGGTCACACTGAACTCTATTTTCTATTAATCGATGATACTCTTTGCTGATATTGTATCATCACTACTGAACTAATGATATTTTTGGAAACTATATTTTATATATGAAAAACTTATGGAACTCACCAACTTTATGTTGACGTATTTTAGCATGTATTCTCAGGTAACTAGATGATAATCTGTATGGGACAACTTTCCGCTGCATACAACATACTGGACCATGGCCTACCTCAGACTCTAGTAAAGACATCAATTTGCTAAAGTCTCTTTATCTACTATTTAATATTGAATAAATGTTTTGAAAACAATAAATTTGTATTATAAACGATACAAATCATGTTATGTATAAATTGTATTTTAAAAACGACAACGTATTGTGTCGTTCAGTATATCTTGTGTTGTGAATCCATGTACGTCATACCCCGTCTAGGGCGGGTGTGACATATTTACATATATATATCATATGAATATAAATATACTTACCTTATATGTACATATTTATATACTGAACATCACTTTCCGAAAAAGAACACACACATACTAACACTTACACTTCACTTTGTCTGCTGCTATAATATCATCATCGGATCTCCCAAAAAAAACCCTAATTTCTGGATCTTGAACGTATAATCATGGATTGACTTCATTCATCCACCAGCGATTGTTTCATCTGGCAGGTATGATTTTGGTTATATTATCATATGAAAATAGGGTTTTTGTTGGGTACTTGCATGGGGGTTTATCTTTGTACAACAACGTATATACATAAAAATAATTTATTATTTTTTAATTATTTTTTATTATTTTAATACATATTTTTCTTTATTTTATTTGGTTATAGGATGGCTTTTAGAGGTTTTGATTTCCACATATATTTCGACGGTGCCTTCTTTTATGATCCTTTGAGGTATGTCAGTGGAATAGACTTAGTATTATCTACTGCGAAGATTACTTCATTTGAAGAATTCTGTGATTATTTAGAAGAACAGACTAAGTCAATAATTGTTGGTTTGTATTATTTAATACCTGGAAATGAATTTGAAAGTGGGTTGGTAAAAGTAAGTGATGATTTTGAGTTGGCATGTTTGTTTGATCTGTCCTACTGCTATGGTAAGATAGACATTTACTTGAATCATTTGGAGGATGAACATATTGATGAGTTTTGTGCTTTAAAACCCGAACTAGTAAGAAACCCAGGAGAAATAGAAGATAGTGTGCCAAGGGAAGTAGGTGAGTCAAGTAGGTCAAAGTCTGCAGATAGACAACGTAATGTGTATCTACATGGTGATGTAGATGAAGCAGTTGTGGAGGATGAGGTACAAATTGAGGATTTAACTAAGAATGATGAACATTTGAAACATAGAACAACCTAGGAACCTTGTCAGAAAAGGGCAATTGCACACATAAGAAACCAGTTAGCACAAGAGGAGGCAGCTCAGGCAAGGAAGCAAGTTGATGCTACCAAAACTGCACTTGAAGCTCAAAGGAGTCGGGCAATTCAAGCTGTAAGAAACAAGTTAGCTGCAGATGAAGCATCAAAGGCTGCAACTTAAGCAAGTTGGTGTAACCACAAGGAATGTTGCCAAAGCTGCTAGTGAAGGGGCATGTAAACCAAACCCAACAAAGAACACCAAGAATGCAACATCTGTTGCAAAAACAAGCACTGACAAGAAGGAACCAGCACCTTTGAAAGTCAGACCACCTAGCCAAAGGATTTTGCTGAAGAAGTTGTCTCAGCATGTTGAAGGCCCAGGGAACACAATTGAAACTGCTGTTGAACTATAAACCCATGGTCATCTTTCAAGCCATGTCTTTTGATCCCACTATGTAATATATTTCACCTTTGTACACTATGGTGATAAAACTTTAACCAAATATGGGATGTTTCTGGTATGTAATAACTAATGTAGCTTGAACTTGTACTACTAGGTATTAGGGTGGTCTATGTAACCATATATGGCAGCCAAAACTGATAACCCAGGCTTATATGCCTTCTTTTGTATGTATGAAATGTGAAATGCTTATGCTTCTGCCAGTAATTATACTTGTTATACCCATGTCATGTATACATATTTGATGCATTATGCAATGTATCAACAAAAAAGTCAGAACTGATGCATTATGCAATTTATCACAAAATAAGTCATAATTAATGGACAATCTTTTTAACAAAATAACTTGCCATTAAAATTCATGAAATTGGTTACAATACTAGGCCACCAACGCACCAATGACAATACACAAGAACATCAAAATTACTAACAAAAAGAAACAAAGTGTTTGATAGATTTTGTTTTTTGATTTGGTAATGGTCACCACTTCCATTAACTTCAAAACCTCTCTTTCTGAATTTCCAGTTTCAACTTCCATATCAACTGTATCCTTCTCTTTCAACCTTTGCAAATTCATGTGCATTCCATAAATCAACTCTTTGTAATAATCACTCGGTAATTCGTCATCCAGAAATTTGTACATTCCACACTTCTTCTTCGAATCCTAGGAAAGATGAAGTTTATATTCATATTAACCTTTCTTTCGATTTTCATAGTTATATATAATATACTTGTAATTTTAATTCTAATTAACTTACCAAAATCGGGCATGCAAGAAATCTTCTTCCTGGGTTCTTCATAGTCCACGCAGTTCGAGGATAGATTTTGTAACCACAATCACAATAACATACAGGAGTTTGATGTTTGGAACGAATTGAAGAAGATGAACTCATTATTTGAAAGAATTGAATCGGTTGGTCGTTTTAGGGTTTGTGGGGGGAAACGATTTGGGATTTTTGGGGAGGAATCGATATTAGGGTTTCATTAATTAATATATTTGGGGGTAAATCACGAATATATACACGGGTAACGGGTAGTGGAGAAAGGAGTTGGCATTCCACGGTGGACAAAACCGCCTTAAATGATAGGTGGTATTCTTAATCCCCTGATTAACAATAATTTACATTGTTTGCCCTTAAATTAGAGAGAGTTTTTTGTTTATACCTTTCTTAGGAAAATTGTTCAAGTTAGATACTTTAGAAGTAATTTGCCCTATATAAAATTATATAATCTCTATACAAGTGTAAAGACCTACATACATCCTTAATTTATGCAAAGAGCTTAATTAGTACTAATAACAATACGTATCACGTTAATTTTGCATCTGAAATCGGAAAATTTTCATCTCAGAAAACACCATTGCTGACCCACTCAAAGTTTGGTTTACCATGATATAGCCAACTGATTTTACCAAGACCAAATTAGAAGTCAAACATTTTAACATAGCTGATATTCTTATATTCATAACAGAGTTTCACTCGAGATAGGGGTTGAATATTGACTGATCATGTATTAGCTAATACTTTGAAAACAAGTTCGATGCTCAACCGATGTGTATTAAAATAGATATCAAACCATTTATTTTTATTATATCGATTTTTATTATAGATGGAAAATACACCAAAAATGGAATTACCTTTTGGAGTGGGCACTATGACTGACATGATTTGAGGTGTCATCATGGAGTTAGAGGAGTTAAATGAGTCGCTTGCAATTTTGCATCGGGTTTGATCTCTTCTGGATACTTTTCGAGCTGTACGGGCAGAAGTGTTTGGGCAGTTGATCAGGCTACCTTTTAGATTGATGGTCAACTGTTGTTCGGGCTATTGGGCTGCTGTTATAGCTGCTAATTAGATAACTTTTCAGGTCACTTCCCTGTCCAGGTTATGTGAGTTTTATTAATACTTCCATTTGCTATGCCTATAAATTATAACTTCCAGTCATTTTTACTCAATCTTTTCTCTAACTGTATACATTTTCAAAATATCAAAATTACAAGAAATAAATGGGTGGTGAGGTCGTGTAACGGGTCAAATGGAAGTTAAAGCGGGCAACTATTGGGTGCATTTTAAAGTACTTTGGTAGTTGCATGAATACATTCTTTTAACGTAATGCATACGTATGTTTATAACTCCTTAAGTACGTATGATTTAATAGCTCTTAATGAGTAAAAAAGTGTTATAACTCCTTAAGTACGACGATGCATTCAAATTTCGTCTATTTTAAGACCGGTATGTTTATTCATTTACTCATTCTTATTTTACATTTTTTTTGTCATTTTCATTTTTAACTTTGGCTTATCCTTTTGCTTCCTTTGTGAATACATCTCAGCATCCTATACATGGTAATATATATAACTATTGCATATCATTACATAACTTTTTAGTTATGTAATGAATTTTGTGAGAAACTGGTTTAGTAACCCTTTAAAACGTAAACGAAAAATACACTTAGTGAACTACAAACCACTGAACATAGTGGACCCAGTAAAAATATATGCCATTTCGCGTGACTTCATTTTTGCTAGCCTCTAAAGGGAACTCCATATGTTACGTTTGTCACTTCCGTTTTATTGTTACATTTTATTTACTATTAAATTGTCTAATAACACTTAACTTCTTTCATTATTTGTTAGGATTCTATATTCTCTATGGGTGATACTTTAAGCACCCGAAAAGTCCTCATGGTAATCAATTCAAGTGAAACTGAAGATGATCTTGAATCTAGAAGTGTTTGGTTAACAAGCTGCAAAGGCGACTACTTCGTACCGATACAGATGACAAGTATGCGGTGATGAGGAGTAGTAAGTTGTGCTAGAGTAGTTGGTTTATTCAATAATGCTTTTGTTTTCCATTTAGAATTGGATTTTAGTCAGCCTTGATTTTGATGTTATGTTTTGACATCCGATATTTTGTTGGTGTTAATGCTTTGACAATTGTTTTATGTAGTTGGATTAACTATGTTTGTTTTTGTTGCATTCCATTTATTTTGAATCACGTAGACGACTAAATAGCCCGGTGCAACGCACGGGTTTCACCTAGTATATATATATTTCTCTATGTAAATGTACAAGTTCTTTATGCATAAAATGTACAAGTTCTTATAACACATGATAATTTTTACCAATTTTCATTTTAACCCCTTAAAGTTTTTATTTTTTAACTTTTGCCGCACATCAAAGTTTTCGTTGTCATTTTCTTGACACTAAACTTTTAGTTTCTCATGTTTTCATCAAACAACTTTCACATAGTTACGGTTTTATTTTTAAACATTTAGTATTTTTTATTTTCATCCATTTTTTATATATATAACGTTTTTAATATATAATAACTGTAACACCCCAACAAGGCGAAATTATGGGGTATCACTTAGAAAAGCACAGCATGACATGGAAATTATGTAGAGTCAAACTATATGCAAACATAAGATTGAAACAATCCATAAACTCGTTCAAGAGTATACAATCATCAACATCAATCAAAATACACGTTCAATCAATAAATAAAGGAAAATATCCAAATGATAGTAGCATAACTCATTAAGGGAACAAGGATCACGGATCCAGAAAGTCCGAAGTGAAACCAATCCTAGCAATGCAAGCGTGCAATCATCCATTTTGTCTTTGATTAACTTGATTACCTGAAAAGTGTACTAAAGAGCGTCAACATAAAGTTGGTGAGTTCGTAGGGACAAGTAACAAGGAATAAGCGTGTCGGGATAACAACCGTTCACAATATACGAGGATTAGAATACTTAATCACGTCAAGAAAACTCTAAAAGGGTATACGTTAGCACGATATCAATATATAACACGATTCAACACGATTCAGCACGACTTACATATGTTCCAAAGGCGTGATCATTACGGCATGACTTACATATATTCCAAATGCATGATCAACGGCATGACTTACATATATTTCAAACGCATGATTAACGGCATGACTTACGTATATTTCAACGGCATGATCACAACATAACACAATTCATACGAGACAACGTTTAGTAACAACGATTCCATATAACAATTAACAACGTTCAATAAGCACGTTTAGCAACAACGATTCCATATAATGATTAACAACGTTCAACAAGCACGTTTAACAACAACGATTCCATATAACGATTACAACGTTCAACAAGCACGTATGTGTACACTTTTCAGCCCGAATCTCAATTGAGTAGGGAGGGTTTACGAAACTAACCTTGATTGGATATGCGAGCTAAGTACAAGTTATAATCGGGTTATAACGTCCAACAATCGCTTAGCGTTCACCACCTATAAACATATACATTACAAATCACGTGTCAAACCCAATTTAGGTTTTAGAAGGGTAAATCAACTATGAATGACAATCAGGACTCGACTTGGTCATGCTACGACGCTCAGACGTCTTTATGGTTCAACCGAACAAAGACAAGGACGCTTTAACGCGACATTTTTAGAAATGGATATGGATTCGAGCTATAAGGATTATACCATGATAAAGTAGACTCTCTCACGATTCCAACGATAGGTCATACGACTAAAACGGGCTTACGGTTCAAAAGTTATTAGCGTTTGAAAACTGACGCGCGAAACAGGCAAAACTCGCGGCGCGAGGCCACGAGATCGCGACGCGAGGAGCACAAGGCTCGCGGCGCGAGTGTGGACGCGAGGAAAGCTCTGACCAAGGACCACTTCCTAAGTTACAAACATGGAAAACGTTATGAACTCCACTCAAGGTTTGAGGAAGTTCCAATCGATAAGCTACCGGGCCAATTCGTTCGAGGATTTTAAATGGGCCAATGTATCTTGGGCCCAACTTGCCACGTTTCACAAACCGAACCACACCTTTCCACGGGGACACTTTCAACAAAACATAATCACCGACTTCAAATTCGAGAGGTCGTCGTCTAACGTTTGCATACTTCATTTGCCTTTCGCGGGACACTCTCAACTTCTCTTTGATTTGTGAGATCACCTTGGTCGTTTCAATGACAATTTCGGGCCCAACAGTTGGTTTTCACCAACTTCCGCCCAAGCTAGCGGTGACCTACAATCTCTCCCATATAATGCCCTAAATGGGGCCATTCCAATGCTAGCATGATAGCTATTATTGTAGGAGAATTCAACCAAAGGAAGATGCACATCCCAATTACCACCAAAATCAATGGCACAAGCTCTTAACATATCTTCTAACGTTTGAATCGTTCTTTCACTTTGACCATCAGTTTGTGGGTGGAACGCCGTACTCATGCCGAGACGAGTACCCATAGATTTTTGGAACGCCTTCCAAAATTTTGAAGTAAATCGGGCATCCTGATCGGATATCACGGAAATCGGCACTCCATGCTTGGATATCACCTCTTTGATGTACAAACGTGCCATGGTGTCAAATTTATCGTCTTCCCGGATGGCTAAGAAGTGAGCCGACTTAGTCAACCGGTCAATTATCACCCAAATAGTGTCCCGACCACTACTCGTTCTAGGTAACTTCGTGATGAAGTCCATAGCAATTTCTTCCCATTTCCACACCGGTGTTACCGGTTGAACTAGTAAACCCGGTGGTTTCTTGTGATCGGCTTTCACTTGTAAGCAAGTGAGGCATTCACTAACATATCTAGCAATGTCCTTCTTCATTCCCGGCCACCAATACAAGTCTCTCAATCCAAAATACATCTTGTCGGAACCCGGGTGAACCGAGTAAGCCGACTTATGAGCTTCATCCATCAATTTCAACCGCCATCCTCCAAGAATGGGGATCCACAATCGATCAACGAAATACAAACCATTATCATTCTTCCTATCAAATTGTTCTTCTAGACCGTGTAAGGCTTCATCGGTGAAGTTTTCCGGTCTAGTTGCCAATTCTTGAGCTTCAATAATGGAGTCACGGACACTCCTTAACACAGTGAAGCTCATGGCTTTAACTCGTCTTGGTTTCATACGTTCTTTCCGACTTAAGGCATCGGCTACCACATTTGCTTTACCCGGGTGATACCGGATAACACAATCATAATCACTCAATAGTTCAAGCCATCTCCTTTGTCTCATGTTCAAATCACTTTGAGTGAAAATATGTTGAAGGCTTTTGTGATCGGTATAGATCACGCTCTTGGTGCCATACAAGTAATGCCTCTAACATTTCAAAGCAAATACCACTGCTCCCAATTCTAAGTCATGGGTCGGATAGTTCTTCTCATGAATCTTCAATTGTCTTGATGCATAGGCTATCACCTTATCTCGTTGCATTAAGACACAACCCAATCCTTGCCCGGATGCATCACAATATACAACGAAATCATCGGCTCCATCGGGCAAGCTCAAGATGGGTGCATCACACAATTTGTCTTTCAACAATTGGAATGCTTGTTCTTGCTTTTCACCCCAATCAAACCTTCTTTCTCGTTGAGTCAACAAGGTCAAAGGTTGGGCGATTTTTGAAAAGCCTTCAATAAATCGTCTATAATAACCCGCCAAACCAAGAAATTGGCGAATTTCGGTCGGTGTTTCAGGTCGTCTCCAATTCTTTACTGCTTCAACTTTACTTGGGTCCACATGAATTCCTTCTTTGCTCACTACGTGACCAAGAAAGTGGACCTCTTCAAGCCAAAATTCACATTTGGAGAACTTGGCATAAAGCTTTTCTTTCCGGAGTAACTCTAAGACTAGTTTCAAATGTTCCAAATGATCTTCTTTTGTCTTAGAATAGATGAGAATGTCATCGATGAAAACAATGACAAATTGATCCAAGTAGGGTTGACACACCCGGTTCATCAAATCCATGAACACAGCCGGTGCATTAGTCAACCCAAAAGGCATCACCGTAAATTCAAAATGTCCATATCTAGTTCGAAAGGCGGTTTTTGGAATGTCATCTTCATGAACCCTCAATTGATGATAACCCGACCTCAAATCAATTTTGGAAAAGAAACGAGCACCTTGGAGTTGGTCGAATAAATCGTCAATCCTAGGAAGTGGATAACGATTCTTTACCGTTAGTTTGTTCAATTCTCTATAATCAATACACATTCTAAACGATCCATCTTTCTTTTTAACAAACAAAACCGGAGCGCCCCAAGGCGATTGACTAGGGCGAATGAAACCCTTGTCTTGAAGTTCTTTGAGTTGGGTAGCCAACTCTTGCAATTCGGTCATGGCTAAGCGGTAGGGTGCCTTGGCCACGGGAGAAGCGTTTGGAATAAGATCAATACGAAAATCGAGTTCACGAGGTGGAGGCAAACCCGGTAGGTCATCTGGGAATACATCCGCAAACTCATTCAACTACGGGCACGGTCTTCAATTCAACCTTGGTGACGTTAACATTATACACTTTACTTTCCCAAGACTCGGACTTTTCACCTTGGACCACTAATTCCTCACCATTTTCTAACGGTATTCTAACTATTTTATTACCACATTCAATTACCGCGTTAACGGACGACATCCAATCCATACCAACGATCACATCAAAACTACCAATATCAAAGGGGACCAAATCTATGTAAAAAGAGTGGTCATTCAAATCTAGGATACAATCACGTGCAATTTGACTAACTCTAGACAAACCGCCATTTACCATTTCGAGTTCAACATAATACGTCAACGGGCTAAGACTAGCATTAATCAACGGAATAATTTCATTGGATATGAGGCTAAAATCGGCCCGAGAATCAAATAAAAAAAAAAATAATACGTCAACGGGCTAAGACTAGCATTAATCAATGGAATAAAATCATTGGATATGAGGCTAAAATCGGCTCCGGAATCAAATAACACGGTGGCATATTGGTCATTGAGAAGAAAAGTACATGCCACAACGTTTGGATCAACATGAGCCTCGGCCGCATTCACGGCAAAAGCTCTTCCACGGGGGGCCAATTGTTGACGAGGAGCTTGAGGAAGTTGTTGTTGTTGTCCTTGGAGTCCTCGGTTTTGATTTGGACCGGCAATTTGCAATTGGTTAGGATGCACGGTCACTTGCTTGTTGGGTAGCTGTAACAACCCTCCTTTTTAATATCATATATGTGCTAGTTATGTTGTCTATGATCCCGCAAGCCATAGTTATACTAGAAGCTAGTAGATAATGCCCCTAAATTAGCAATCTAAAGCTATTGTTTAGTTCTAAGTTTAACTTAATAAAATTCTATTGAACAAAAATTTTATTGATGATTAATCAAGTTATAAATAATAAAGTAAGCCTCACAAGTTGAGATATCAATCAAAATTCTTATGAATGTCCAACAAATTAATCACCAAGCCAATTTAAGTAAATATGACATGAGAATAAAGATTTCTATCTCAAAGTATATTCATAAATTAATATGTACATAAAAAGTGTTTAAATAATAATAAGTATATATATATGCTTAAAATAAATACAAGTTTATAAATAAAGGCTTATGTAACAAATTAAAAACACAAAAATATATACATACATACATATACACACACGACATACATATACCTATATACTCTTAGACCCAAACAACTAACTATACTTACAAATAAACTAATATAACACTTACAAAACAAATACCCATTTAAATATATACACACACAAATATACCTACAACTTTTATAAAAAAAAAAATAAAGGAAAACCCCTCCAAATCCCCCATGAGGCCGGCCCCCAAGACACAACACACCCACATCCATTTCAAATTTCCTTTTCACTAAAATCACTCTTGAAACTCCCAACAAAAACACACTCTTCACACACTAACTTTTATCCTCTCAAGAAAAACTCTCCTCTTCTCTTTTCTCCTTCTTATTTTCGGCACAAAGAAAAACAAGAACAAGGGAAGAAAATCAATATAAATGTTGGACCAGTTCACCTGGAACTGGCCAGTCACCAGTTGACACTGACCAGTCACCAGTTGCATCTGGTGACCAGTAAAACTGGTGACCAAGAAGATTTGTCGAGAAATATATTGAAGTCCAGTTGCACCGTACAGTCAACGCAACTGAAGACTTCCTCCAGTTGGGAACTGACCAAGTTGAAGAAGCATTCCAGTTGAAGTCAAAGACAACAAATGGAAGATAGAGAATGGCAATGGCAGCGAAGCCCAGTTGACATTCTAGTCAGTTACAAACTGGAGACCATCAGTGGAAAGCCCTTACAAAGCTTTACACTGATTACGAGGAATTGACTTATATACTTTATGTACTTTTACCCGGATAATAAGCCTTGTCTTATTATTTAAGTAATATAAAGTACATAAAGGTGGTTGTGTAAAGTTGCTTTAACGTGCAACTTTACACTGCTTTTTAAGGAATTAAATGTTATTCCTTAAATGCTCCAACCACATTTGTACGGCTAAAGTTAACATCCCAATGTTAACTTTGCCTATAAATACAAGTCATTGCACAACAAGAATATCAAGTGAATTCACACAGTGAAAAACATACAAACACTTCACTTTGCAAACCTGCAATATTCTTGGTGAACTTGTGCAATCTTCTCTCAATCGCTAAAAGGAACATTTCACAACTTTAAGTGTTTCGATTGTAGTGAGAAATTCCGAGTGTAGATCAATTGTATTTCATAGGTTGTTAGGATATTTACATTCGTGTATTATCTTGGTTCCGCATCAACCTTGTAATTTGTTTACTATCAATAAATAAATTACACATTGAAAACTACATATTGTCTCATCAAGTTATTTACAAGTTATTTGTATTATTGTATTGTTCTTTACTTATTGTCATTTATATAAGTAATCTATCTAGAACTTGGTATATACACACTGCAACTGGTCGTCTCCAGTTCAGTGCATATATTGCAAAGTAACTCCACCATCGACATAGAGGTGTCTTCAGTAGTACCATCTAACAAGTTGGGACTAACAAGTGGTATCAGAGCAGAAGGCTAACATATTTGCCTAGATCTGCTAAGATGAACACTACTGAAGGTGGAGATGGTTCTGGTTCAGGTGAAACCCCATTAAATAATAACAACCAACCTTTTCAAAATGTTAATACTAATCCTCCTCCTCCTTCTACCCCAAACCACGTCCATGTACACTACTCTAACACTCCTGTTCCAAAATTTGATGGAAACAGTGAGACATTTGGTACATGGAAAGCTAGAATGCTTTTGCATTTTGGTGGTATTGAGAGGTATATGTTGAAAATCCTCAAGGATGGACCATATATACCCATGTCTCTTGGGGTGAGTCCTCTTCTAGATCCAACTGGAAGAAGAGGCTCAAGGGAAAAGCCAGAAGACCATTGGTCTGATGAGGATCGCAGACTGGTGGACTTAGACACCAGACTGAAAAACATGATCCTTGGGGCTGTCCCTGAAGACCTAATTCCAACACTTGTGTTGTTTCCCAGTGCCAAGTCTATGTGGGATGAATTAGTGATTCAATTTGAAGGAGGTGATGATACTATTGTCACCAGAAAAGTTGCCTTGAACAAGAAGTATGAATCCTTCTTTGCCTTGCCCAACGAAAGTCTAACTGGTACATACACCAGATTTTCTAGCCTTATCAATCAGTTGAGAGGCTTGGGTGTAGAGAAGGATAAGGATATTCTTCTTGAGAAGTTTTGTGATATTCTTCCTTCCAAATGGGAAAACATGGTTCTTGTCTTAAGACAAGGTAAAACCTTGCACACCCATACCCTTGCATCGCTCTATGGAGCCTTCAGATTCACTGAAGATAATAATGCTGCAAGGTTGGTGGCTGAGCAAGATGCCATGAACCATGCCCAGGGTTCCAAGGTTGCTAGTGTACCTGAGCGACCTTGTGCTGCTTTAATGTCTGCTGAGAGTGTCCAGGCACACTCGATGAAGGAGATGTTGAACAGTTTCTTAAACTCTGGGCTGACCACTGAAAACAGTGATGGTTGTAATGAAACTGACGATGATGATCTGGTCGCCATGATTGCTAAAACCTTTAACAGGTTTAAGCATAAATCTAAAAGATTTAATGGACCCAATAATGCTTCCAGCTCCAGCTCTCTGGATAAAACCAATCTTACCTGCTATAAGTGTGGTAAGAAAGGTCACTTTATGAAGGAATGCAGATCTAGTCAGTTGAACAACCAAACTGGCCCCCCTGTCCCTACTTACAATCGGCCTGATGATAGCTACAAAGCTAAATACAAAAAGCTTAAGGCCCAGATTGCCCTCCTGTCCATGGCAAAGGAAAAAGACCAGTGCTTAATTGCACAAACTGAGGGAAAATGGGAGTACTCTGATGACTCATCTGATGATGAAGAAGAGGAAAGGGACATGTGTTTCATGGCTTTGGAAGATCAACAGCAGCAACACGTGGTGAAAGAAGATGTCATCTCTGGAAGATGGGTAGACATCATACTGAAAAAGGTATGTGACTATGATAACCAGGTTGACCCTGAACTAAAACTGGACCTGGCTGAATCTTTAAGTGGTGACTTAGCCTTTGTTGAAACTGTTCGAGCTGATAGTGAAAGATATCTTGACACTATCCTAGTTGAACTGAACATCGTTAAGCCACAACTTAATGATTTACAAAGTGTCCAGTTGGCTCTCAAGGAGTCAGTTTTAAAGATTGAGGCTTTAGAACTTGATAATCAAAAACTTTCTTATGATTTTGAAAAAGCACAAAAGATTATCAAGTCCTGGGTAAAAGCATCTGGCAAAAACTATGATGCATTTTCAAGAACCATCGATGCCCAGAAAAATGCATGGAAATCTGAAGATCTGGAGATGGCAGCTCTTATACCAGATCTTCATGCATTGCCTCCAGCTCTCCAGGTTGAAACACCTTATGATCAACCTGAAGCTGTTGAAACTGAAACCATTGAGACCTTCCCCATTGAGGTTAAAACTGGAGCCAAACAGGCTAAAGCTCCAGTCAAAAAGGCCACTGGTAACAAGCCTTTACCTCATAAGTCTAAGGTGCCCAAGACCCGACAGACTGTAGCACCAGTTGAACCAAGGTCCACGGTTCAACTGCCTGATCAAAATAATATTTTGGTTAATCTGGAAAGGCAACTCCAACTTTTGTCTCGGCAGGTTCAGAGTTGCACTGCCCGGATTAACAATCTGGAAGGAGGTTCATTACCTCCAGTTTTGAAACAAAATATTAAGCCACTCCCCTCTTTACCTAAACAAAAGAACGTTCCATCTGGAACAAAATCTGGTAAAAATAAGGTGAGTAAGTATCAAATACCAATTGTTTTTACTCCTGCACCTGAAGCTGTTGAAACTGAAACCATTGAGACCTCCCCATTGAGGTTAAAACTGGAGCCAAACAGGCTAAAGCTCCAGTCAAAAAGGCCACTGGTAACAAGCCTTTACCTCATAAGTCTAAGGTGCCCAAGACCCGACAGACTGTAGCACCAGTTGAACCAAGGTCCACGGTTCAACTGCCTGATCAAAATAATATTTTGGTTAATCTGGAAAGGCAACTCCAACTTTTGTCTCGGCAGGTTCAGAGTTGCACTGCCCGGATTAACAATCTGGAAGGAGGTTCATTACCTCCAGTTTTGAAACAAAATATTAAGCCACTCCCCTCTTTACCTAAACAAAAGAACGTTCCATCTGGAACAAAATCTGGTAAAAATAAGGTGAGTAAGTATCAAATACCAATTGTTTTTACTCCTGCACCTGAAGCTGGTGAAACTGAAACCTTTGAGACCATCCCCATTGAGGTTAAAACTGGAGCCAAACAGGCTAAAGCTCCAGTCAAAAAGGCCACTGGTAACAAGCCTTTACCTCATAAGTCTAAGGTGCCCAAGACCCGACAGACTGTAGCACCAGTTGAACCAAGGTCCACGGTTCAACTGCCTGATCAAAATAATATTTTGGTTAATCTGGAAAGGCAACTCCAACTTTTGTCTCGGCAGGTTCAGAGTTGCACTGCCCGGATTAACAATCTGGAAGGAGGTTCATTACCTCCAGTTTTGAAACAAAATATTAAGCCACTCCCCTCTTTACCTAAACAAAAGAACGTTCCATCTGGAACAAAATCTGGTAAAAATAAGGTGAGTAAGTATCAAATACCAATTGTTTTTACTCCTGCACCTGAAGCTGGTGAAAAAGCTTCAGATGTAGCCTCCAGTTCCACATCTCAACAATCAACTGTGGCTTCTGTAGAGAAGTCCAGTGGACCCATCAAGAAAAGATGGGTTCACAAAAAGAACTAATGATTTTGTGTGTGTGTAGGGCGATCGAAAGAAAAATATCTGGTATCTGGACAGCGCTGCTGGCCGGACTATGACCGGATGTAAGCCCCTACTGGAAGAGTTCACTGTCCAAGATGGACCGACAGTGACGTTTGGTAACGATCAATCTGGAAAGACTGAAGGATATGGTGTGCTTAATAATGGACAAGTCGAATTCAAAAGAGTTGCATTTGTGAATGGTTTGAAATACAACCTGATCAGTGTAAGCCAACTTTGTGATGATGGCTTCAGGGTATTGTTCGATATTGCTCAAGGCACCATATTTAACAAGGATTGGAAAGTGGTGATGATTGCACCAAGAAAAGGAAATGTGTACATTATGGATATGGAACCAGCTCCAAAAGAGCAATGTTTCTATACCAAGGCTGATGAGGACACCAACTGGCTATGGCACAAGAGGTTATCCCACCTTAATTTCAAGAACATTAACAAGTTGTCTCGCAAGCAACTGGTTGATGGGATACCTCAGATTTCTTTCAATAAAGAAAAGCCATGTCCAGGTTGTGAGATGGGCAAGCAGAAAAGAGCCAGTTTCAAAACTAGGCAAAATTTCAGCATCACTGAACCTCTTCACATGCTACATATGGATCTCTTTGGTCCAGTGAATGTTCAAACTAGAGCTGGAAAGAAGTACACTCTAGTTGTGGTTGATGAATTCACCAGATATTGCTGGGTGGTATTCATCAGATCCAAGAGTGATGCACCTGCTGAAATCATCTCACTCATCAAAAGAATTGAGCTCAAGTATATTCGAAAAGTTCGTCAGTTGCGAAGTGATAATGGTACTGAATTCCAAAACAAAGTACTTGAAACATTTTGCACTGACACTGGCATCTCTCAAAACTTCTCATCAGTTCACTCTCCAGAGCAAAATGGAGTTGTTGAAAGAAAGAATCGTACACTGATAGAAGCCGCCAGAAGTATGCTATCTGAATCTGGTCTTCCCACCAGTTTTTGGGCTGAGGCAGTTGCAACTGCTTGCCACACCCAAAACCGGTCAGTCTACATCAAGAGACATAAGAAGACTGCCTACGAAGTACTTAGGAATCGAAAACCAAATATTGGATATTTCCATGTATTTGGTTGTCCAGTTTATATACTAAACGATTCCAGTCAGCTTGGAAAGTTTGATGCTAAAGCTGATGAAGGAGTATTTTTAGGCTATTCAGATATTCGAAAGGCCTTTAGAGTTTATAACTATAGACTCCAAAAGGTTCATGAGACAATTCATGTCACATTCGACGAATCAACTGAAGCAATCAACAAGAGACCAAGCCTTGATATCTCTCCAGTCATTCCAATCAACTTTGGTGAAACTGACCAAGTTCATCGGTCAGTTGTTTCACCAGAAGATGCTTCCAGTTACAACAAACTGGAACCAGTCAAGAAGAAGAAGACCTCCAGTGACACTTCATTCTATCCTTCCATCAATTTCAACTTACCACAAGAATTGGTGATTGGATCAGATGTACGTGCCACACCAATATCAGCACCAGTTCAAACACCTACTTCTCCAGTTCTTCGTGAAATACCTTCTAATGAGGAATTTCATGATGCAAATCGAGACCTCATTGACTCTGATGAGGATGTAGAAGTTGTATGGACTGATCCTTCTCCAGAAGCTGCTGCAACTGAAGAAGATCGCCAGGTGACTTGCACTGATATTGTAGTTCACCAGCCTAGTCAATACACTAGATGGACTCAAGCCCACCCAATTGAACAAATTGTGGGTGATCCAACTAGTGGGGTTCAGACTAGAAGAGCCACCAGTGAGCAATGCTTAAACGTCACCTTCTTATCTTTAATTGAACCAAAGAAGATTGACGAGGCTTTGGCAGACCCAAGCTGGGTGGAAGCTATGCAAGAAGAGCTCGTCCAGTTTGAAAGGAACAATGTTTGGGAGCTTGTTCCTTGTCCACCAGGGTTAAAGAAAGAACCTATTGGTACCAGATGGGTCTACCGAAACAAAATGGATGAAGATGGCCATGTTGTTAGAACAAGGCCAGACTAGTTGCCCAGGGTTATTGTCAAGCAGAGGGCGTTGACTTTGATGAGACTTTTGCTCCAGTTGCAAGACTTGAAGCCATACGAATATTCTTGGCTTATGCAGCCCATCTGCAGTTCAAGGTCTTCCAAATGGATGTCAAAAGTGCGTTCCTTAATGGAACATTGGAAGAAGAAGTTTATGTTAAGCAGACTCCAGGTTTCATCGATGAGAAGCATCCTCATTGGGTTTATAGACTGAACAAAGCATTGTATGGTCTAAGACAAGCCCCCAGAGCCTGGTATGATACTCTAACTAAACATCTTCTTAAAAATGGCTTTCAAAGAGGTGCAATAGATAATACCTTGTTTATCTTGAAAGAAAGAGGTAATATCTTATTGGTACAAATCTATGTTGATGACATTATTTTTGGTTCAACTGATGATGCAATGTGTAAAAAGTTTGCTAAAATCATGTCATCTGAGTATGAGATGAGTTTAATGGGTGAATTAACATTTTTCCTAGGTCTTCAGATTAAGCAAACTGAACATGGTATTTTTATAAACCAAGGAAAATATGTCAGAGATTTGTTACGAAAATACAAATATGATTCAATCCCATCAAAAAACACACCTATTGCAGCACCATTGAATTTGGACTCTGACCCAACTGGCAAACCAGTTAACATAACTGACTATAGAGGTATGGTTGGTTCACTGATGTACTTAACTGCTAGTCGACCAGATATAATGTTTGCAACATGTTTATGTGCCAGGTTTCAGGCTAACCCTAAAGAATCACATTTGCACGCTGTAAAGCTATCTTTAGATACCTGAAAGGGTGTCCTAATCTTGGCCTTTGGTACCCCAAAGGTTCAGGATTAGATCTAATGGGTTATTCAGATTCTGATCATGCAGGTTGTAAGATAGATAGAAAATCAACAACTGGTGGTTGTCATTTCTTTGGAGGAAAACTGGTGAGTTGGACCAGCAAGAAGCAGACTTCAGTCTCTATGTCCACTGCAGAGGCAGAGTACATTTCTGCGGCCAGTTGTTGTGCCCAGATTCTCTGGATCAAAAACCAGTTACTAGATTATGGTCAGAAGTTTACTAAGACCCCAATCTTTTGTGACAACACCAGTGCAATTGCTATATCTCACAACCCAGTGATGCACTCCAAAACAAAGCATATTGATATCAGGTATCATTTTATTCGAGATCATGTTATGAAAGGAGATATTGAAATTCATTTCATCCCCACTGACAAACAGTTAGCTGATGTATTTACAAAACCTCTCGATGAGAAAACTTTTAAACATCTCATCAGCGAACTGGGAATGTTAAACCCTTAACTGGAGCTTTCTTTGTTATTGAACGCGTCAGTGACACTGATGAAGTTCTCCAGTTGAGGAGGTCCAGATAATCTTTGCTCGCCAGGCTATCGAACGCCTTTGTGATACTATCTTGGCACTAATTTATTACTGGATCATCATTTTAGGGGGAAAGACTCAAAATAATTTTCTGACTAAAATTCGTTTTTGTTTGAAAATGCAACTGGAGAACCTCTTCAGTTGGAAACTGGCACTGGACTAATCCTCCAGTGACCAGGTTCAGTCTTTATCTTAATTTTATTAACGTTACAAATACTTGGTCAATATGTGTGACACGTGATGATACTCGAGTGTTTTAAACCACTTGATATCGTGATCTGACGTGTTTACAACCATTTTTAGTACTTGAACACTGTTTGCATTGGGAAAACAAAGTGAGTGGGCGCGTGGGTAAGATAAGCCGTCGTAGCATTTAATGCTTACATGGCAAATCAATATTTTATTTCAAAGTTCAAACCAACTTTTGTAAAAATATCTACAAAAAGGATTGTCTTTATTAAAATATTATTTTGGTGTTTCTTTGGGATCCTAAAACCCTTTAAATACCCTTATTTACTCCAAAACTCATTTACTCTCTTTTCATTCTCTTCATTTACTCTCCAATCATTCACAATTGCTTCATTTCTCTCTCTGTTTCTTAAATCAAAAACCCTAATCCCAAAACTTTCAATTTCATATCAAATGGCACCAAAATCTTCAAGGAGTAGGGATGTCAATCTCCTTACTGTTCCTTATGATCCATCTGAAAATGTGCAAAGAGCCGATGGTGCCCCTCAAAATCCCAAAGTGATTAAACTCAATCCAAACAATCCCATGGCTAGTTTGCAAGGGGTTCAAACTCCTGATACTCTTATTGGAAAAATCCAAAAATTCCTTCGGGAATCTCCCATCAGTGAGTGTTTTACCCTAAACCCACGCAAGTTATTTCATGATTACTTGTGTGAGTTCTGGTACACTGCCACACTCTCCAGCGACTGTTCATCTATCACCTTTTCTCTTAAAGATGGTTCAGTCAAGTGTACCATGAATGTTGAAACAATGAGGGATGCTTTGCACCTCAACTACTGGAGACAGGGTGAGACTCCAGTTCAGATATCCCAAAACATTAATTTTCGCCAGGTGCTCCTCGATATGGGGAATAAGGAGTGCTTGGAGAATGGGGTATTAAAAACAAAAGGTGCGATGACGATGAAGGGCCTCTCACCATCCTGGAGGTACTTCTTCATCCACCTTGTTGAAAGCATGGGAGGAAGTTCTGGTGGTTTGGACCAGATTAACTCCACACAAGCAGAGTTGGCATACTGCTTGTGGAACGGACTTAGAGTGGATTTCGCTGAAATTTTATTTAGAAGCCTGGTACAGAAATTGAAGGGCTCAAGGGGACCATGTATTCCCTTCTCCAGGTTCTTATCACTCTGCTTTCGTCATATTCTGGGCAGTGATGAATACAAAAATACTTTATCACTTTATACTGTCCCAGAAATGTTGAGAAATCTGGACTCCTTTACTTCTATACCTGGAGAGGTCCAGATTCCTCCGAGAATGTTGCTGGCATTCTCTAAAACCGGTGCACCAATCCAAGGTGAGCCGGAAAGACAACTGGGCGGGCCTCAAAACAATGAGGGACCCACCAGTTCGTCTACTGGAATTATAACTGACGCACAACCCATCCGTCAGTTTAACCCTTCCAGTTCCAGCGTGTCAGTCCTTCCCATTGTCACTGGGGACCTCCCAACAGGTCTCCAGGGTGTTCCAAAGGCATCCAGGTCACACCGTCGTCGTCTTAGGAACTTGTCAGCACTTGCCACTGACACTAGTAACCCAACCTGCCCTCCAGTTTCCTCCCAACAGGAAACTGGAGATAGTCAAATGGGAAACTTACAAGCAGCCACTCTCGAAATTTCTGTAGGAGAGGGTGGTGAAGATATTACTGGGATAACCCAACCCAGAGTAGAGTCCGTGTCAGCACAAAACTTGCAGCGCCAAATTTCTGACACTCTTGCACGAACTGACGAAGTCTCTGGCCAGTCACAGCTGGAGACTGAGGTTCCACACTCTACGGCTTATGATATTATGACTGAGGATAGAGCAGTTGTAGTTGAGGCACAAGTGACCTCTATTCATGGAGAAGTTGCCACGGCAATTGATCCACCAACTGATGAAACCATCCAGGTAACTGGAACTGGTCATCAGGAGTCTGAACTTGATGTTCAGCCATCCCTATCATTTATGAATCTAGGCATAAATGAGGATGAGTTCCATCTTGAATCTTCGGATTCGGAAGGAACACAAGATGATCAGGAAATGGTTGATGCATCTGTACATGATCAACTCCCTTCTTTCTCTGATCAACCCCTAGAACCACAAGTTTCAGTTTCCTATACAGATATGCTCACCAATACTTCCCCACAAAGAACTCCATCACTAATATCAACTCTTTTTGTGCCTAGAGATAGGCACACCTCCCTACCGCCGCCGTTGGTCATACCTGAGCATTCTCAGCCTGACCAACACATTGAAATTCCTCAGCGTTCTTCTTCTTTACCAAATTTAAGTTCTTTTGCCACTAGAACAACTGGAGAGGCTTCCTTCGTTTTGCCCCCTCCAGTTGATCTGGTGCAACCTGCTACTGGTCCAGTGACACCTTCTCCTCAGTCACTGGACACTCAATTTGTCTCCTTTTCAACCGACATCCAAAACCTGATCAAACGGGTGGAGGGTGTTCATAAGACAATTGAGCAGAATGCCAAGTCCATTTCCAAATACAACAAAGACTCAATTACAAATTCTAAAGTTGTTGATTTGGGAATAAACAAATTTGCTGCTAATGAGGACTTGGTATTTAAGAAGTTGAATGAGTTAGTCACAAGCTGTAACAGTCTGTCCACATCTTTGAAAGAAGCTTTTGACTTAACTCATTCCAATGTCAATACATCTATCTCCAACCTATTGAGTAACACTGTTCGATCATCAGAGGTTGATCTGAAGGAGATAGAGAGGCAGGTCAAGGAGGTGTTTGAAAGACCTGGCCTTAATGTAGTTGAAATTGGACAGCAGGTGGCCACTTCAGTTGGCCAGATGATTGATGACAAACTGGCCAGTCGTGAAGATGAATTGGTTAAGAAGGTAATGGCTGAAATTGCCAAGCTCCCCCCTCCTCAGGTTAATCTGGAGCCTCTGGCACTTGAAGTAAGACAGTTAAGAGGAGCGGTTAATGCTATAAACACTCAGTTAGCCTCTCACACTTCATCAATTAATAAACTGGTAACTGAAGTGGATAACTTGAAAAAGAAGGACGCTGAAGTGAAGGAACAAGTGGTTAAGGGTTTAGATGAAGACTCAAAACTGTTGAAAGACTTGAAGACTGGTCAGGACCAAACTGCAGCAAATGTCTTGTCCCAGTCTCAAGAAGTTAACCACTTGTGGAGATCCTTCCGAATGATTTGCACAGTTTTTAGGGAGTGCAAGGATATGCAATCGTGGCAGCCTCTAGCCCGTTTGCCCTCCAGTAATGAAGATTGGGCAGCTATTCGTGCAGGTCTCGATGCTGCCAAGGGGGAAAGGGAAAGAAGGAATATCCTTGCACATGCACCAAGACTGCCAGGTCCAGTTAATGCAAGACAGAAGGTTGAAAGGACTGTTGTTGGGCCAGATGAAGATGTTGACCAGCAGCATGTTATTGAACAGTTTGATGATATTGTTGATAGGGGGAATAAGAATAAAGGAAAAGAAGTTATGCTGGCAACTGGTGAACAAACTAAAGCAACTGGTACTGAGGCCAGTGTGCTAGAAACTGGTAACATTGATCAGCTACCTCCAGTGTCAGAAGATGTTAGTAACCAACTGGCAAGACTTGGGGACGCAATCAAGGAAAGAAAGAAACAGATGAGGGTTAATCAAGCAAATGATAGAAAAACCTTAGCCCCAACTCTACTTGATATAAGTGATGCGCGTCTCCTGGGCATGACACTTGCAGAATATGCCAAAGTCAAAGCTGACCCCAGAATTATCAATGCCTTAAAAGAACAGCTAGAGGTTGAGCTTGACAAACATTATAAGGAGGATGAGGCTGAATATGATGCCAGATGTCTAAACATCACAGTTGAAAAGGCTAAGGAAGTGAGAACTGAAGGGATTCTCAAAAGAACTGAGCATGTAAAGAAGGTGGTCAAACAAGTGATGAATCCACCCAAGTCCAGAAGAAAATTTAAGCAACTGCCAAGAGATGCAGACCTTAGAACCTGGGTGGAAACAACTGAACCTTCAAGTGAAGATATCAAAGCTGCAGTGCACAAAATGAGCACTGGCCAGATCAAACTGGCCAATGAATCTGAAGCTCGAGAATATTTATCTGAAGTGCAACAGCGGAGATATAACCCTGGTAAGATTACTGATGTAAAAGTTTCAATCAAACCAGGCACCAATCACTTCACTGTTAGGGTTCAATACTTCAAAGGACCAATGCTCCAAACTGAGAATCCTAATGTAACTCAATATGGTTATTCTGAGCTGGTGGAGATGTTAAACTTGTTGGGTGAAAGGCAACATATTAACAAGGTTGAAAAGGGTTGGATGTTTGTTCTTCAAAGTCTGCTCAAGTTCAAGGAAGATGTAGAAGAGAGACTGAACATTGATCCAGAAGACAAACAGCCCATTTCTTCGGTTGCCAAGAGAAGAAGAACTGGCGAAGGGCCAACTGTTTAAGTTCTTCTTCATTTTATCTTCTTGTAATTTGCATTTACAGTCTGTAACTTGTATAAATTTCATTCCTTGTATAAATGAAGTTACCAGATTGTAACCACAAGGTAGATAATAGATTAAAATCTAACAAACTTAAAAGAAAAATCCTAAGGCATTTACTGATCTATAAAAATGCCTTAGAAACTTAGATAGATTTAAATCAAACAAGTCTCACTAGTTAACACTTGTATAGATACAAAACTAGAACAAGACTTAGACTATATTTCTAGACAAATAGGGGGAATTTGTTGGACCAGTTCACCTGGAACTGGCCAGTCACCAGTTGACACTGACCAGTCACCAGTTGCATCTGGTGACCAGTAAAACTGGTGACCAAGAAGATTTGTCGAGAAATATATTGAAGTCCAGTTGCACCGTACAGTCAACGCAACTGAAGACTTCCTCCAGTTGAGAACTGACCAAGTTGAAGAAGCATTCCAGTTGAAGTCCAAGACAACAAATGGAAGATAGAGAATGGCAATGGCAGCGAAGCCCAGTTGACATTCTAGTCAGTTACAAACTGGAGACCATCAGTGGAAAGCCCTTACAAAGCTTTACACTGATTACGAGGAATTGACTTATATACTTTATGTACTTTTACCCGGATAATAAGCCTTGTCTTATTATTTAAGTAATATAAAGTACATAAAGGTGGTTGTGTAAAGTTGCTTTAACGTGCAACTTTACACTGCTTTTTAAGGAATTAAATGCTATTCCTTAAATGCTCCAACCACATTTGTACGGCTAAAGTTAACATCCCAATGTTAACTTTGCCTATAAATACAAGTCATTGCACAACAAGAATATCAAGTGAATTCACACAGTGAAAAACATACAAACACTTCACTTTGCAAACCTGCAATATTCTTGGTGAACTTGTGCAATCTTCTCTCAATCGCTAAAAGGAACATTTCACAACTTTAAGTGTTTCGATTGTAGTGAGAAATTCCGAGTGTAGATCAATTGTATTTCATAGGTTGTTAGGATATTTACATTCGTGTATTATCTTGGTTCCGCATCAACCTTGTAATTTGTTTAATATCAATAAATAAATTACACTTTCAAAACTACATATTGTCTCATCAAGTTATTACAAGTTATTTGTATTATTGTATTGTTCTTTACTTATTGTCATTTATATAAGTAATCTATCTAGAACTTGGTATATACACAGTTGGTATATACACACTGCAACTGGTCGTCTCCAGTTCAGTGCATATATTGCAAAGTAACTCCACCATCGACATAGAGGTGTCTTCAGTAGTACCATCTAACAAGTTGGGACTAATACACTTTAATAATAAGGTTTAAGTTAGATTGTTAAGGGATAATTCAAGCTAAGGTTTAAGGGTTTTTAAGGTTAGATTAAGGGTTGTTGGAGGCTTCAAGAGTCACGAAAAATTCTGCCCTTTTCATCCATCAAAACCAAGTTCAAGAGGGTATAATCTTCATCCTTTTTACTAGATTTAATCTTGTTCTTGTTTATATTAAAAGGTTTTATCAAAAGTTCATGTTTTCTTCATGTTTTCTTTCAAATATACACTTGATGAGGGCAAAGTTGATAGGATCTTTCTTCCCATGCTCATGCATGTCGAATCCATGGAGAAAGATCCAAGGATTCAACTAGTTTAAGACCCAAAAGTGTTGTTATAGATTAAATAGCTTTTAAAGTGATTTTTCCTTTGAAAGATGATTATATTTTTATATATTTTGATGAATATATTTCTGAGATTTTTCATAAAAATATGTTTTTATGTTGATGGATTAAAGATGGATAAAGATTTGTTGTTAAAATGATGAGATGATTACATGCATGTTAGATTTAAGAAGGTTGGATCTTTGTTGGATTATGAGATGAATATGGACTTGTCATAACTGAAAAATATGTTAATCTTGATGATAATATTCTGGAAAAATTGATAAAATATCAAGGATATAAAGCTTGAATCAAAACATGTTAAAATAAGCTAGAAATCATAAACCGAAAACATGCAAAAATGCATTTTGAGCACACACATGCACCATAATCTTATGACCAAGAAAATATGATAAAACTACTGGAAATAAGTTATTTCAAAAGTATAAAACTCAAGTCACTTGATGCATGGCAAGAATAAGCTCAAAAATCACCTTTTCGGGTCAAATAATCACTAACCGAAAGCACTAAATTGCACATATCACACCACCACCACTATCACGACTTGAATCACCAAAATATGATAAAACTACTGGAAATAAGTTATTTCAAAAGTATAAAACTCAAGTCACTTGATGCATGGCAAGAATAAGCTCAAAAATCACCTTTTCGGGTCAAATAATCACTAACCGAAAGCACTAAATTGCACATATCACACCACCACCACTATCACGACTTGAATCACCAAAATATGATGGACTTACTGTAAGTATTGAAATAAGAATGAAAATCCATTTTGAAGTACCTTAATAGCTTAAGAAATGAGGCTAAAATCACTATTTCGGTAAACGATTTTTAAGCTTAAAGTCCTCAAAATAAGCAAGACACAAGAGAGGTTGAATTGATATGAATTTTTATTAATAAAAGTTGCCTAAAAGGCCTGGGATTTTTGGCTAAAATGTTGAGTGGTGATTTCTAAGAATTTCCATGATTTATTGAATTTAAATGGTAATTAAAAGGCATATAAATAAATAAATAAATTATGTAAATCATGAATTTGGTTAAATCTTCATAACCAATGGTGAAAATAACTAAAACCTACTGGAGTAAAATAATTAAAAGTTAAGAAACAAGTGTTACATAATTTAAAGGTAAATAATTAAGTAAAAATCACTAATTAATCACTATTGTTTAATTAATGGAAAAATGCACAAATAAATATATAAAACATAAGATTTTAAGTTAAAAGCATAAAAATCAGAATATAACTCAACTATAATTATTCATAATTTATAAAGATAAATATGGCATTTAAAAGTACTTTTAAGGAATTATTTAATTAATAAATCAATAAAAGGCATAAATAATTAATTAAATATTATTAAATTAAATGAATGATTATAAATCAGAAAATATACATGAATATCAATATTCTAAGATTACTAAAATCAAGTAACATGAATAAGCAAAGCATACAATGGAAACCATGACAATCAAAGCCAAGTTACCGAAATTCCAACAAACGTGTAAATACGTATAATGAGAAAATGACCTTCTCCACCAAATATCTTCTAACCAAATAATGTGAGCAATATAATGCACTTGAATTCCATAATTAAACAACAACCAAAGATGGGCAAGTCTACTAGTATACATCTCATGATCTAGCTCACTAGTTCATGTCACGCGAACTTACGTCGTGAATATATATTTATGGTTTAGGCTTGCTTGAGGAGCAACAAATCTAGACGAAGGAATCATATTTGATCAGCCCTTATCACTCTCAAATCAAGTGAGTCATAGCCCCCTTTCAAACTCCTTTATGTGTTTTACTTTCGGGGTGAAAAGCATGATAAATAAAAATTGTTTTCTTATATGAAATGATTCTTTGAAAGATTGTTTATGATATGGGATAATTGTATGTTCAATGTGATATATGTTATATGATGAGCTTGAGTACTGTCAAACGGTAGTCCCCTGTACACTACTATTAACTCATTGAGGCCTGTAGTTAGAGGGTTGCGCAACTAGGATTCGTCCCCTCACTCACATCAGCGGCGACAGGTTGATTGGCCGCCTTCAACGGTGTCGGTCGTGGGGTGCTCTAATCTACTTTATATTTGGTCGTCTCCATGGCACGACCCCTTTATTATTAATTATTACACATGGTTGACAGCATGTGCCTTTTTATTATAAATTCATCGGGGCAAATTATTATCATTATTGTTATTATTATTTTGGACGTGAAAGGGGTCTTAGTAGTGGCTCAAGCATTTACTCATCAAATTATGCCTTTGGCTAAATGAAATTGATATTATTTATGGATGGATATTATGTTTTGAACATACGGTTTGGGTACGTATATTATGATGGAAATTCTTGGAAACTATATCATTTACTACTTCATAATTTAAATCGGTTGTACGTATATTTGGTAGTATAAACCTATGAACTCACTCAACTCTCGTAGTTGACACTTTTTCTTCATGCTTTTCAGGTCTAGAGCAGTAAGTTAGCACTATGGACCGCCTCTTGGATGATGTGTTTGCTTGTTGCATGTTGGACTAGTAATGCAAACATTTGATCTTTGATTATGAATTTGGTTATGTAATGGTTATTAAACGTCAACTTGAACTTGAAATCTTTTGAATTTGAATGGCATTTGAAACTTTATGTTGATGTTTTATATTTAAATCTTTTGTACCATGTCGTTCTGTGGCACTTCGTGTTTCCGCCTTAGTCGGGGTGTTACATTGGCCAATAAGATTAGGGCACCGGTTGCGGTAGTGGTCTTGGCTACCACATTCATAGCAAGTACCCGGGACCATCGGGGGACGTATAGCATTTAGAGGGGCAACATTCAAATGGGCATTTCGGGGGTTAGTTGGACAAAACCTTGAGGTGTGACCCGGTTGATTACAACTGAAGCAAACATCGCATCTCATGGTGGGTTGATGGTGACGATTACACCTAGGGCATAAAGGATTAGCCCCGGTGTAACCACCCCGTTGAGGACCCGCCGTTGGTACTACAGCCGCAAAAACCTTCCCACCACGACCATGGCGCTTATTATCACGCCTATCATCTTTCTTGGTGCCGCTTGACTCGGCCACATCTTTCCTTTTGTTATCATTTTTGTTCAATTTCCACCCCTAATGAGTTCCAAGGTCCACTAGCGGTGCGGGTGGTTGCTTCTTTGTATGTCGAAGGCATGGTGGGGTGAGAGACAAGCACTCTCACTTCATGAGGCAATCCCGCAACATACTTCTCAACCTTCACTTCTTGAGGCCTCACATAATGGGGAATGAGCCTAGAGAGTTGGCCAAATCGGCGGGTGTAACCCTCATAGTCTCCTCCCTTCATGGCAAGTTTAGAAAATTCCACTTGCAAGTTTCTCATCTCATGTGTCGGGCAATACTTGGCAATTATCATACCCTTGAACTCTTCCCAAAGTAGGTTATTAGCCGCATCAATCCCCAATTCATCAACCTCCTCATTCCACCATTCAAGGGCATCACCTTTCAACATACCGGTGGCATAAGTGATTCTTTGGTGATAAGCACAACCACTCCGAGCAATGATAGATTCAATGCTCTCTAACCATTCCAAGCAACCCGTAGCACCACCTCTCCATTAAATTCCGGGGCTCCACAAAGTTTGAAGTCTTTAAACAAGCATCCCGGTTGACGAACATCATAACCTACGGTCTAAGACTTCTCCTTCACCTTCACCGTTTTCATTCACATTTTCCTCTTCATTGTGAACCGCTTCATCTTCCGGTTCTTCTTGTTCATTTCTATTTCCCATGGCCGCTTGAATTCGGGCCACAAGATCCGGCATGATCATTTAGGGCTTGTGTGACAACCTCGGCGGTTATCGGGGGATTAGGATTGCCCCGACCACCTCGGCCACCACAGTCCACCACGTCCACCTACAACTTCTTCCTCGTCATGAGCACGAGGGCGGCGGATGACTCTCCTTGGTCTAACCATACTTCCTGAACACACGTGTTAAATCAGTAGGTTAATTCTCACATTTCACACACGAATAATCAAAATCGGTCGTCATATAACAAACATTACATATCTACATCCGTCTAAATCATTACAAGAATATAAAATTCTACGGGGATATTACCATGGCAATGAGCTAAGGCATCATCGATCATACAATCCACAATCAACCATACAATCACGAATCATTCAACACAATATAAAATGGGTCAAGTCATGACAAGGCGGGTAAAGCATAGTCCGAATTTTAACCTCAACATTCGATACATTAAAAGTGTTTGTATACAGGGTGTACCATCGGCTAACCCTCCACACCGTTAATATATTGAATGGATATCAAAACTCGGTTCCGATATGTTCTCTAAGTGTTGACCGGGTATGTATACAGGGTGTACCAGCGGCTAACCCTCCACCTAACCAACACTCATTAAACATATCGGGTTAGCTACTATACTCTATCCACGAGGCGCAATCCATGAGATCATTAACTTTATATGACATAGGATAACCATAGATTTGTTGATCAGGCGCCTCTAGGGTTATCGAGTGTTATACTCCATTAATGTCATCATTTCATTTTGCTAGGGGACAAATAATAAATGCTTCCAAAATTCCACACATCAACGTTTATCACAACAATTCCACAATTCACGGTGTATCCCGACACTATCATATACGTTCATCAAGTTGTCACATAACAATCAAGTCATCAAATCATAAGTAACCTACGAACTCCGTTTAAACCATTTTTATGCATCATACAGTTCACGTTGCACACAAATTTCCTATCATGCATGCTAATATGAAATGTGGGTGCGATGGCTATAGACTAGGTAAATCCTCCTAGCTCTCTACAACCACGGCTCTGATACCATTCTGTAACACCCCAACAAGGCGGAATTATGGGGTATCACTTAGAAAAGCACAGCATGACATGGAAATTATGTAGAGTCAAACTATATGCAAACATAAGATTGAAACAATCCATAAACTCGTTCAAGAGTATACAATCATCAACATCAATCAAAATACACGTTCAATCAATAAATAAAGGAAAGTACTACTCCTTTTGTTCGTTTTGACAGCTGCATTGTATTGTCTTCTTCTTCTTTTCTCTCTTATATTTTTTGTTTTGATGTTTTCCACATTGTATTTGTAGAGCTGACGCTTAGGGAGGCTGTGATCATGAATCCTCGAGGTATGGTTGTAGGTAGGAGGCCACTGTCTCCTGGGGAGGGTCCTTTGTTTGCTGGTGTTGATGTTTCTGAGCCTCTCCCGAAGAGACAAAGGGTGAGAGGTGGCCCACTCTGCTTCAACGGACCCTGATGCTGCAGGTCCTTCCGTCATTATTCTTGATTCTTCCCCAACAGAGATGAAGTTGTGTTACTACCTGCTGCTCCAGCTTCTGGTGCTGGTCAAGGTATACATGTTTCCCTGATTCCATATTTTTGTGCCACCATAAGCCTAATTGGTATGCTTTCTCTGTGTGTAGCTGAGACTTCTAATCCTGGACGGAGGCCTGGGAAGGAGCCAGTTGATGAAACTGGAGCAACTACAACGGGAGCTACTACAACTGTTGGTAGAGCTCCTGCAACTGGTGTTGGGGCTTCCGTTGGTAAGTAACATAGTTATTTCAATGCGTCTCTCCCTTAATATTGCTCATTGCCATTGTTTATGAATTTGCAGGGATTCCTCTGCAGGGTGAATTGCCCGATCCTCAGCTTTGCCGTATGAGTCTGGATATGATGGTTCCCGAGCATCTTAGGACCATGCTGGATACCATGCCTGCTCAGAGGCTTGCTGAGATGACGAACCAAGCTCTTTTTGCTGCCAGTATGATTGGTTCGGCCAGCAGTGCCAGAGTGCACTATTTGGAGGAGAATCTGCAGAGGCATATGGCAGAATTGGCTTCCCTTAGAGCTGCTCCGTCTTCATTTGAGTCTCTGAAAAGGGAGCTAGCTGAATCTCAGGAAGCCTTAGCTCTGGCTACGCAAAGTTTGGATGCTGCTCATGAGCGCATTGCTTCTCTTGTTTCTGATGGGCCTGCTGCGCTGATCAATAGGTTGGAGTCCGAGTTGGAGGATGAGAGGAATGCCAGACGCCAAATTATCTCTGGTGTTATTCCTCATGTCTTCCGTATGCTAATGGCGAGCCCTGAATTTGATCAGAGCCTTGATGAATTGATTGAAGCTAACCGGGCTGATGCGCGATCCTTGTTTGCTTTGCGTCTGGAGCGTGATGGAGTGATTACTCTGGGAGGGAATAGGGAGAGATTTCTTGGAAGGGAGTCAAGGATTAATGCTGCTGAAGAGGCTCTAAGGAGTATTACTTATCCTTATATTCAGCAGGTTGCGTCAAATCCTGATGCTTCTGTGTCCGACTTGTATAGCATTAGGCCTCAAGGGATGTAGATTTTTGTAACCGTCTATACATGTACTTTAGTTTGTGGATGACTTGTTTTTTTGCTTTGTTGTGTTTGTCATTGCTTCGCTTCTTGTCATTCTTATGGGAGAATGATATCCCTTATCTGTGCATTCCTTTTTTAAGGGAATGTCTTACTTACCAATGCTTATGCACTACAATCATAAGGAGGGAGTGACTTATGCATTGGCCTCATGGGTTATTACCTCATGATTTGTTGTTTTGAAAAGTCTTATGGGCGTCCCCTTAACAATTCAAAAAATTGATGATTTTTATGCGCATTTATAATATTATTACGATCGTTTATTTATTCGGGAGCTTGTAAGTACATGGCAGGAGGATTTTACAAAAATTTTGTATTTTTCCTAGCTGCTACTTTTGTGCTGCCCTATTTGCTCCGTTAGTTTGGCTTATCCCGGGGGCAAATTATGCTCCAACCAGTCTTAATGCCTTTCGGAGTCTTTTGCCTGCTGTCTTCTGCATCCTCCGTTCCTACGGAGCTGACTGCATTTTCTTCTTCGAAGGATCCTTCTTCTGCAGTTCCCAGCTGTCCTCTGGGTCCCTTCTGAATTATTCTTCTGTTGCGTTTGTACCATGGTACGGAGCTTTCCCCTTTTGTATCTGGAGTAGTTGGGGAGATTATTGTTTGCATCCCTCCGTGAGATTTGTACTGTACGCAACCGTGTATTGTGGATACTATCATATGGAATTTCCTCAGCCCTTCTCTACCCAGGAGCATATCATAGGGTGAATTTGCTTTAATCACAATTGCCAGAATTTTAGCAGTTCTGCGCCATGGGAATCCTCCGATAGTGGCATCTAGCCATATCTCTCCCAATGGGCGGATTCGCTCACTGGCGAATCCTACCACTTCGGTGTCCAGTGGCATGATCGTTTCTCGCAGTTTCTTTGGCAATCGGAGGAAACTTTTCTCATAGATTATATCGCGTCCACTTCCTGTATCCACTTGTGTGTTTTTTAGGCATACATTGCCTATATTCACCTTTATCAGCACCGGGTCCATCGAACCTTGATCATCCAGACCACCGAAGTGGTAATGTTGGGGTCCCTTCTTGATCAAGGTGTTCGACAGTATCCTTCTTCGGTGCTCATCTGGTTCTGCTTCGTCAAAGCTGGGTCTGGTTCTCTTCACCAGGTGTGTAAGCTTGTTATCCTTTGCTGCGTTGTCTATCTGCCTTAATAGTTCTCTACAGTAGTCGGTGCTATGGCCGTATCCGTTATGGAAACAACAGAATTTATCCAGATTTCTGGTTCCTCTTCCGGACAACGGTGCTGGCCTAACGAACGTTCTTGCTATCTCCTCTGATGACAGGATTTCTGACGGAGTTTTCCGGAGGTTGGCAATTGTTCTTTTATAGCTGTTGATCCTGTATACAGGGGAGAATTCCTCCGCTACGTCCTCCGTCATTTCTGTCCTTTTTTCGGTCTTTTTTACCATAGTCTTCCACTGGTTAGCCATCGAGAAACAGATCTAGGCAATGATTAGCCTTCTGCTCTGATACCAAATGTGAGTCCCTTAAGTTCGAGACGGTTAACCTAGAAAGTGTAAAATACAACAAGTCTAATAAGCACTAGATTTGGACTAGTATTACTTGTAAATAAATATGCAAGATATATAAACAAAGTAATACAAGACTTAAAGCAATAAACAAGTAAAGTGGAACATTATGTAGTTTTCATGGGTATTTCATTTATTGATGTTTAAATAAAATACAAGGTTGTTTGCGGAATCAAGATAATACAATGAAGTATGTATCCTAACAACCTTTGAATTACAAATGATCTATATTTGTCAAATAGCTCTTTAGGATCGAGATACTTAAAGTTGTGAAGTATCCCTGTTTAAGATCGAGAGTATTTTAGACAAATTCACTTTCATGCAAAGTGTATGCTTAAAAGTATTTTTCTTAAGGAAATGACTTAGTATTTATAGGCAACAAAATTCACCAGTGAATTTTGTGCCGTACAAATATGGTTGTATACATTTAATGATCCGACAAGAACATTAAATGTATTAGATAAGAATAAGGATAAAGTCACATCAAGTGCAAGTGTATCCTATTATCCAACCACCTTAACACACGTATACTTTGTTTAAAGAACAAGTGGATTGTTCTTTGGAAAGTGTGTTAAAGGCATAAGTCAAACCTCGATATCAGTGTTCAGACTTGTAGTATCTAGAACACTGACCATCCTCCAGTGTACAGATCTGGTAAGACTTTCCAGTGGACTCCGCCATTTGTAAAGTCTTCTTCCTTCAGACTTCAGTCTTTGACTTCAGTCAGAATGTCTTCAGTAGAGTAGATCTGGACTGGGGTGAAGTCTTCAGTGAGCTAATCTGGAGAATGCTCCAGATTACCTATACAAGTATTGCTCACTAGTCTTCAATTATTTCTGGACAAATCTTTAGAGGGACTCCAGATTCCAAGTCTGGAGTAGGTCCAGTCGAACACGTTTTCTGGTCAGATCTTCAGTGAGGCTCCAGAAGTCGGGTCTGGAGCATGTCCAGCAAAACATGTTTCTTGACTTATCTTCGATAAGGTTCCAGTAGTCCAGTCTGGACCAGTCCAGTAAGTCTGGACTAAATCTGGACCTAACAAATTCCCCCTATTTGTTTAGAAATAATGCAAGTATTTTTCAGGCTTATAGATATACAAATTTGTATGCCTGGAAAACACTTGGTCGATTTAAGTCTAAATAATCTAAGTTACTGGAAAACACTTTATAGATCATGAGTGTTTTCAGTTTCATCTTTTAAGTTCTAACTTAGACTAAATCTGGTCATTTACTTGTAAAAATTAAAAATTTGCAACTATTATTACTTTCACCAAAAAGGAAAATAATTACAACTTTCTTAAAACAATAATTACAACAAGTACAATGATACAAAGATTCAGGCCCTTCTTCTAGATATCCTTTCTGGTGCATCTTCAGAAGCCTTCCTCTTGGGAGATGATAATGGAACAGACACTGGTGGTCTCAGACCCAACACAGCTTCCATTTGTTTGAATTCTCTTCCAGACCTTCTCAATCCTCTTCATAAAGGCTTTTACGTCTGGAGAGAGATCAGTCTTGCCTTTGAAGGTCATTCCAATCTCCTTTAGTTCAGTCCATCCAAATGCTTGGACTGACGTATCCTTCCTTTCATCAGTGAAGTTACCTTCTCTGGTCAACTTCACATTAAACTTGGTCATACCTTGATGATGTTCAGCCAGTGTGATTTCAGCATTTATTATCTTTCTTGCATTGGCCCTGAACGTCATCATTTCTTCAAACTTTGCCTTTTGTTTAGCCAACTGAACCAAATCTTCAGTATCCCTGGATACACCACTCTGTTGTCCTTCAGTGGACTGGTGTTCTTGTCTATTGATCTTCAGAGTTGTATCCAGAGGAATAAAGGTGCTAACATCACCATCTTTTATTGCCTTCAGTTGTTTGGCAGTAAGCTTGGGCAGACCAGTCATCCTCTTCCTATATTCCAGTTCCAGAGCACCAGCATTTCTTCTTATTTTCTTCTGGAGGCTTACCAGCTCCTCCTTTCTCTGTCTGATCAACTCTGGAATGGTCACACCATAAATCAAGGAATCATATACCTGTTCTTCCTCTGCATAGAACGAGCGTATATGTACATCATTCAGTGCATCAAGACATTATTGAACTCTGGGATCCTCCTTCATCCTTTTAAACACTTCAATATTTATGCCAAGTCTTCCAGCATTGTAGGAATCCAGAGTACCCATTGTAGCCATATCCCTATGATGGGCCAGCAGTTCTTTCTTCTGGTTTGTCTTAAAGATTTCTATCATGATACACTGTTGATTTAATTTCCTAGATGCTTCATTATCAACATCTTCAAACTGCTCTTCCTCTTCACCAGACACCATCTTTTCTTTCCCTTTAACTGCCTTCAGTGTGGTAGGGATGTCTGGGAAGGATTCAAACTGGGGCTCGGCTTTAGTACCAGCAGCCTCTTCTTCAGTCTGCACATTGGCTTCAGTGCCAAGTGCTCTCTGGGCAATACGTGCACTGGCATCAGTACCAGTCACTTGTTTTCTTTGAATCACGCTTTCAGTAGCGACTGCCCTTACAACCTCTTTCTTCTTCCTTATCAACCCTTCTTGTTCACCAGTTGATGGAACTGACAATTTTTCCCCCTTGGAATGATCTCCAGTCCTTGACTTTAGATCATTCCATAAATCTTCCATCATTTGCCTGTCTACTGAAAAAGTTCTTCCAGTAACAGGATTAGGTGTAATTGAAGTTTTCTGGTGAATTGAAGGTTTTCTGGTGAATTGAGGTATTTCTGGTGAATTGAAGGTATTTCTGGTGAATTGAAGGTATTTCTGGTGAATTGAAGGTATTTCTGGTGAATTGAAGGTATTTCTGGTGAATTGAGGTATTTCTGGTGAATTGAAGGTATTTCTGGTGAATTGAAGGTATTTCTGGTGTAATTGAAGGTATTTCTGGTGAATTGAGGTATTTCTGGTGAATTGAAGGTATTTCTGGTGAATTGAGGTATTTCTGGTGAATTGAGGTATTTCTGGTGAATTGAAGGTATTTCTGGTGAATTGAAGGTATTTCTGGTGAATTGAGGTATTTCTGGTGAATTGAAGGTATTTCTGGTGTAATTGAAGGTATTTCTGGTGTAATTGAAGGTATTTCTGGTGAATTGAGGTATTTCTGGTGAATTGAAGGTATTTCTGGTGAATTGAAGGTATTTCTGGTGAATTGAAGGTATTTCTGGTGAATTGAAGGTATTTCTGGTGAATTGAAGGTATTTCTGGTGAATTGAGGTATTTCTGGTGAATTGAAGGTATTTCTGGTGAATTGAAGGTATTTCTGGTGTAATTGAAGGTATTTCTGGTGAATTGAGGTATTTCTGGTGAATTGAAGGTATTTCTGGTGATTGAGGTATTTCTGGTGATGAGGTATTTCTGGTGAATTGAAGGTATTTCTGGTGTAATTGAAGGTATTTCTGGTGAATTGAGGTATTTCTGGTGAATGAGGTATTTCTGGTGTAATTGAAGGTATTTCTGGTGTAATTGAAGGTATTTCTGGTGAATTGAGGTATTTCTGGTGAATTGAAGGTATTTCTGGTGAATTGAAGGTATTTCTGGTGAATTGAAGGTATTTCTGGTGAATTGAAGGTATTTCTGGTGAATTGAGGTATTTCTGGTGAATTGAAGGTATTTCTGGTGAATTGAAGGTATTTCTGGTGTAATTGAAGGTATTTCTGGTGAATTGAGGTATTTCTGGTGAATTGAAGGTATTTCTGGTGATTGAGGTATTTCTGGTGATGAGGTATTTCTGGTGAATTGAAGGTATTTCTGGTGTAATTGAAGGTATTTCTGGTGAATTGAGGTATTTCTGGTGAATGAGGTATTTCTGGTGTAATTGAAGGTATTTCTGGTGAATTGAGGTATTTCTGGTGAATTGAGGTATTTCTGGTGAATTGAGGTATTTCTGGTGAATTGAAGGTATTTCTGGTGAATTGAAGGTATTTCTGGTGAATTGAAGGTATTTCTGGTGAATTGAGGTATTTCTGGTGAATTGAAGGTATTTCTGGTGAATTGAAGGTATTTCTGGTGTAATTGAAGGTATTTCTGGTGAATTGAGGTATTTCTGGTGAATTGAAGGTATTTCTGGTGAATTGAAGGTATTTCTGGTGAATTGAAGGTATTTCTGGTGATTGAGGTATTTCTGGTGATGAGGTATTTCTGGTGAATTGAAGGTATTTCTGGTGTAATTGAAGGTATTTCTGGTGAATTGAGGTATTTCTGGTGAATGAGGTATTTCTGGTGTAATTGAAGGTATTTCTGGTGAATTGAGGTATTTCTGGTGAATGAGGTATTTCTGGTGTAATTGAAGGTATTTCTGGTGAATTGAGGTATTTCTGGTGAATGAGGTATTTCTGGTGAATTGAAGGTATTTCTGGTGTAATTGAAGGTATTTCTGGTGAATTGAGGTATTTCTGGTGAATTGAAGGTATTTCTGGTGAATTGAAGGTATTTCTGGTGAATTGAAGGTATTTCTGGTGAATTGAAGGTATTTCTGGTGAATTGAAGGTATTTCTGGTGAATTGAGGTATTTCTGGTGATTGAGGTATTTCTGGTGAATTGAAGGTATTTCTGGTGAATTGAAGGTATTTCTGGTGTAATTGAAGGTATTTCTGGTGAATTGAGGTATTTCTGGTGAATTGAGGTATTTCTGGTGTAATTGAAGGTATTTCTGGTGAATTGAGGTATTTCTGGTGAATTGAAGGTATTTCTGGTGAATTGAAGGTATTTCTGGTGAATTGAGGTATTTCTGGTGAATTGAAGGTATTTCTGGTGAATTGAAGGTATTTCTGGTGTAATTGAAGGTATTTCTGGTGAATTGAGGTATTTCTGGTGAATTGAAGGTATTTCTGGTGAATTGAGGTATTTCTGGTGATTGAGGTATTTCTGGTGAATTGAAGGTATTTCTGGTGTAATTGAAGGTATTTCTGGTGAATGAGGTATTTCTGGTGAATGAGGTATTTCTGGTGTAATTGAAGGTATTTCTGGTGAATTGAAGGTATTTCTGGTGAATTGAGGTATTTCTGGTGAATTGAGGTATTTCTGGTGTAATTGAAGGTATTTCTGGTGAATTGAGGTATTTCTGGTGAATTGAAGGTATTTCTGGTGAATTGAGGTATTTCTGGTGAATTGAAGGTATTTCTGGTGAATTGAAGGTATTTCTGGTGTAATTGAAGGTATTTCTGGTGAATTGAGGTATTTCTGGTGAATTGAAGGTATTTCTGGTGAATTGAAGGTATTTCTGGTGAATTGAAGGTATTTCTGGTGAATTGAAGGTATTTCTGGTGAATTGAAGGTATTTCTGGTGAATTGAGGTATTTCTGGTGATTGAGGTATTTCTGGTGATTGAGGTATTTCTGGTGAATTGAAGGTATTTCTGGTGTAATTGAAGGTATTTCTGGTGAATTGAGGTATTTCTGGTGAATGAGGTATTTCTGGTGTAATTGAAGGTATTTCTGGTGAATTGAGGTATTTCTGGTGAATGAGGTATTTCTGGTGTAATTGAAGGTATTTCTGGTGAATTGAGGTATTTCTGGTGAATGAGGTATTTCTGGTGTAATTGAAGGTATTTCTGGTGAATTGAGGTATTTCTGGTGAATGAGGTATTTCTGGTGTAATTGAAGGTATTTCTGGTGAATTGAAGGTATTTCTGGTGAAGAGGTATTTCTGGTGTAATTGAAGGTATTTCTGGTGGTGGCATTGATTCTGGTGGTGGTTGAGTGGATTCTGGTGGAGGTATTTCTGGTGTAATTGAAGGTATTTCTGGTGAAGGTGTTGGCATTTCAGGTTGAATTTCTTCTTCTTGAACATCTTCACCCAGAAAGTTTAGGTTTACATCGAAGCCTTCAGACATTGGGGAGTCAACATCATCCCATTCTTGAATGTTCCCAACTGCCTGTTCACCAGACTGTTCACCAGTCTCTACACCAACATCAACATTTAAATCAAGTGGAGCCTCCTGCTCACCAGAAGCATGTTCTTCAGTTTGAACATCTTCAACAACTTCAACAACCTGGGCAGCATCTTCTTGTACAACAGCCTGGACTTCAGTGTCCACTCTCTGTTCAAATTGTACAAGAGATTCAATATTTTCTTCAAAGATGGGAGAACCATCAATATTTATTGTATCACCAGGATGGGTTGATGGGTTTACCTGGACTCCTCCCCTCATCAGACGCCTATGAGTTCTTGGTCGTCTGGAAAGCTCAACAGTTGCTTGACTTGAGCTTTCTGGAGCCACTTGCCTAATTGGTTGTACCATTTCTACAACCTGCACCTCTTGTTCATCACCAGTGCTATCAACATCTTGTACTGGCGCCACATTCTCTTCCACTCTTTGAAATGAGAGCATGGACTGAGGAATATCTACCTCACCATCTCTTGATTGTAAATTGTTCAGATCTCTTAAAAACTCACTCATAGTAAAATGAGTAGTATTAACATCATATTGGTCTCCTAGACCATTCCTGAACATAAGAGAAAGAAAACGAATATAAGGAATATGGGGTTTTCTCCCCTTTGCCTTCAGTCGATCCACCAAATCATTAAATAGGATCTGAGCAAAATCCACCCTTATCCCAAACCATAAACAATAGGCAATCTGGAGTTGCGTTTGATTTATCTGATCTAGTCCTCCAGAACTACCTCCAAGACACTCTACCAAATGAGTGAAGAAAAATCTCCACGAATCTGTAAGCCTACTCATATAAATTGTTCCTTTTCTCAATAACTGGCCATTTTCATCAACAATTTCGGTGTGCCCCATCACTCTGCACACTTCTCTGAAATTAATTCCAGTTGGAAGTTCCATGGGCTGCTCATTCTGGTCATGATAATTTAACTGAAGAACAGACCTGAGCAAACTCACTGAGAAACCTAACGGTCTGGTACCTCCCTTGAGAGTGTAAGAAATTGATGAAGTTTCTTCGTTGTAAAACGCGGAGTACCAGAACTCACATAAGTAGTCATGGTACATTTTCCCTGGATTTAGGGTTAATGCACCATACAGAGGGCATGAGAGAAAGAAGGTATTCAATCTCCCAATGATAGACTGAGCTGTATGAACACTGGAAAGTTTTGCCATCCAGTTATTCATATTGATACGAATGGCTTTCGCATCAAGAGAAATATGTCTCGGTCTAACAACATCTTCGACCGGAGCATATTCGGTAGATAAAAGATTTCTAGGTGCCATTTGATTATAGATGAAAGATGAAATTGAATGAATATATAAGGTTTTATGAAGAATTTAATGAAAGAAGTTAATATGAGAGTATTATGATTGGAAAATGAATGAAGAAATTTAATGAAGGAATTTGAGGATTTGGGAGTAAATGTTCGAAGTAAATGTAAATTGAAAGTGAAAGTGGGTATATATAGGGGAGATAATGTGGAACTCAAACGATTAAATTTGAAATTATCAAATATAATTTTGATCGGGTTTTGAGATCCGCATTTAATTACATCACATCACACATTAATGTGTGATGGTTCACCGCCCACAAAAACTAACCAACTTGTACTTTTTGAGTTCCCAAAGTAAAAAGACCATCATTGTTTTGAAAAATATCCATGCCACATAGGATAAAAATATCTCCTAAAAGATCTTAAAAAGGTTTGCTTACGTGGCACGCACAATGACCAAGTATTTGAAAATATCATGACAAATTTCAGTACATCTGGAGGTTGACTAGACGCTCCAGTATCACTGGTGGATTAGTCTAGTGAACATGTACTGATGGTACACTGGAGGGACACTCCAGTAAAGTACCAGTGAATACCATTTTTGAAAGACTGGTAACCTCAAACGTGCACGTCAACTAATATAGACAAATGAGAGGGACACATTTACAAGAAGACAAAAGTCAACTCAAACACGCACTTCAACCTATCCAATTACCAGTGAGAGGGACATATTTACAAAGCACCAGTAATATTTTCTGAAGAATTTGTCCAGTGAGAAAATAAATTCCCCCTGAACTTAAAACAAGTTTAATTAGAAAATATTTTTCAAGTCTTCCCTGGAATGTTGCTCCAGAAATCTAATAATTGCAAAGATAGTACACAATGGCGTTCAATATCTGAGCAATCACCAGATTTAAGGATTTAACATTCCCAACTCACCAACAAGATATTCAAAAGTTTTGACATCCAGTGGTTTGGTAAAAATGTCAGCGAGTTGTTTGTCAGTGGGAATAAAATGGAGTTCAATATTATTTTTCATAATATGATCGCGAATGAAATGATACCTTAGGTCAATGTGCTTCGTTCTGGAGTGCATGACTGGATTGTTTGAGATAGCTATGGCACTGGTATTATCACAAAAGATGGGAGTCTTTGAATATTTAATACCATAATCAAGCAACTGGTTCTTCATCCAGAGTATCTGAGCACAACAACTGGCTGCAGACACGTATTCAGCTTTGGCAGTGGATAATGAAACTGAAGTTTGCTTCTTACTGGTCCAGCTGACCAGTTTGCCACCTAGGAAATGACATCCACCAGTTGTGGATTTCCTATCTATCTTACAACCTGCATGATCTGAATCTGAATAACCCATTAGATCCAGTCCAGAGCCTTTGGGGTACCAAAGACCTAGACTGGGGACACCTTTAAGGTACTTTAGTATGCGCTTTACAGCAAGCATATGAGATTCCTTTGGATTAGACTGATATCTGACACATAAACATGTTGAAAACATAATATCTGGTCTACTGGCAGTTAAATACATCAGTGAACCAACCATGCCTCTATATACAGTGGTGTTCACTGGTTTGCCATCTGGATCAGAGTCCAGTGTCAGTGGTGCAGAAATTGGAGTTGGTTTAGATGGTGAAGAATTCATATCGAATTTCTTTAAAAGATCTCTAACATATTTTTCCTGATTAATAAAAATGCCATCATTGTTTTGTTTAATCTGGAGTCCAAGAAAATATGTTAATTCACCCATCAAACTCATTTCATATTCAGTGGACATGATTTTTGAAAATTTCTTGCACATGTTTTCATCAGTAGACCCAAAAATTATATCATCAACATAAATTTGTACCATTAACAGATTACCTTTCTCATGAAGAATGAACAAGGTATTGTCAATTGCACCTCGTTTGAAGCCATTTTTCAACAAATGTTTAGTCAGAGTATCATACCAGGCACGTGGGGCTTGTCTGAGGCCATATAGCGCTTTGTCCAGACGATATACCCAATGTGGATGCTTGTCATCAACGAAACCTGGAGGTTGTCTGACGTAAACTTCTTCTTCAAGCTTTCCATTCAAGAAAGCACTCTTCACGTCCATCTGGTAGACCTTGAACTGATGATTAGCAGCGAATGCTAAGAAAATTCTGATCGCTTCAAGTCTAGCCACTGGAGCAAATGATTCATCAAAGTCGACATCAGACTGGCAGTAGCCTTGTGCTACCAGTCTGGCCTTGTTTCTATTACGTGGCCATCTTCATCTACTTTGTTTCTGAAGACCCATCTTGTTCCAATTGGTTCTTTCTTTCCAACTGGGAAAGGAACCAGATACCAGACCTTGTTCCTTTCAAACTGGTGAAGCTCTTCTTGCATAGCAGTCACCCAGTTTGGATCTTCCAGAGCCTCGTCAATCTTCTTAGGTTCGTTCAGTGATAAGAAACTGACATTTAAGCATTGATCACTGGAGGCTCTTCTGGTCTGAACACCACGACTGGAGTCACCTATGATCTGATCAATAGGGTGAGCTTTTGTCCATCTGGAGTACTGACCAGGATTGTTACTAACAACAATATCAGTGCAAGAATTCAGTTGAGTCTCCTCTGAAGTTGCTTCAGGAGGAGGGTCTTCATAAACTACTTCAACATCTTCATCTGATTCATTTAAATCACGATTTGCATCATGAAATTCTTCATATGAAGGCATTTCTTGTAGTACTGGTTCAGTTTGGTCACCAGAAGACATTTCTGGTAAGTTCTCAACTGACACTGATACTGGGGGAGTAGTACGCACATCTGAACCAATATTAATTTCAGTGGGTAGTTTGAAAATAATAGAGGGATAGAATGGAGTACTACTGGCGAGCTTCTTTTTCTGAACAGGTTCCAGATCAGGATGACTGGAAACTGTGTCTGGTGAATCATCCATTTTGTCGTTTATTGGATCAGATTCACAAAAGACAATTGGAGTAACTGGGGGAGTATCAAGGATTGGCTTTTTGTTGATTGCAGCATTAGTTTCATCGAATGTTACATGAATTGACTCATGGACCTTCTCCAGTCTCTTGTTATAGACTCTGAAGGCCTTGCGAATGGCTGAATAGCCCAAGAAATACCCTTCATCAGCTTTGGCATCAAATTTGCCTAGCTGACTGGAGTCGTTCAGGATGTAAACTGGACATCCAAAAACGTGAAAATAACCAATATTTGGTTTTCTATTTCTTAAGACTTCATAGGCTGTCTTTTTGTGTCTTTTGATGTACACTGATCGATTCTGGGTGTGGCAAGCAGTTGCAATTGCTTCCGCCCAGAAACTGGTAGACAGACCAGATTCAGCTAGCATACTCCTGGCAGCTTCTATCAGCGTTCGATTTTTCCTTTCCACCACTCCATTCTGTTCTGGAGAGCGGGCTGAAGAGAAGTTCTGGGAGATGCCAGTGTCAGTACAGAATGACTCCAGAGTTGCATTCTGGAATTCTGTTCCATTGTCACTTCTTAACTGACACACTTTTCGACTGTACTTGAGCTCAACTTGCTTGATAAGACTGATGATTTCAGCAGCAGCTTCACTTTTGGACCTCAGAAAGATCACCCAACAATATCTGGAGAATTCATCTACGATCACCAGGGTGTATCTTTTACCAGCACGAGTCTGAACATTCACTGGACCAAATAGGTCCATATGAAGCATATGAAGAGGTTCAGAAATGCTGAAATTTTGTCTGGTCTTGAAACTGGTACGCTTTTGCTTACCCATCTCACATCCTGGACATGGTCTTTCCTTTTTGAAGGAAACTGAAGGTATCCCATCTGCAAGTTGTTTTCTGGACAACTTGTTAATGTTTTTGAAATTTAAATGGGATAACCTTTTATGCCATAACCAGTTTGTGTCTTCATCAGCTTGAGTATAGAAACACTGCTCATCTGGAGAGCTTTCCATATCCATCACGTACACATTCCCTTTTCTGGGAGCAATCAACACTACCTTCCAGTCCTTGTTGAATACAATGCCCTGAGCAACATTGAATAAGACTTGATAGCCATCGTCACACAGTTGACTTACACTGATCAAGTTATATTTCAAACCATTCACAAATGCAACTCGTCTGAACTTGACTTGTCCATTGTTCAGAACACCATATCCCTCAGTCTTTCCACAACCATCATTTCCAAACGTGATGGAGGGTCCATCAGAAATGGTGAACTCCTCCAGTAGGGTCTTACATCCAGTCATCGTCCTGCCAGCTGCACTGTCAAGATACCAGATATATTTCTTTCGATCGCCCTACATATACACCAGATTTTGATCAGTTAGATTTGGGAACCCATCGACTGATGGGTTCACTGGAGCCTCCCTTATAGGTTCCAGGGGCAATCTGGTCTAGTTCACTTACTTCAACAGTGGTCTTAGTTGAGAAGACCACTGGAGTTGATAGTTTTGAAACCTTTTCATTTTTCTCAACTGAAGAAATAAATTTGTCTTTCTTTGAAAAAGGTTTTGTATTTTGTCTAGGGCCAGATGAAGTACCCTCAATAAAGTTTAATCTTGCATTAAAACTTTGTGATTGACGAGTCAGAATTTGAATCTGGCTCTCTATCCTGGACAAAATATTTTCATCAGATGATACCTTAGCCTTTCCAGTCCAAGGCTTTGGTAAGGGTTTGGTCTGAGGCAAAGGTCTATTCTGCTTTCACCTTTTTAACTGGAGCAGTCATCTAGACAGCTCCAGTCTTAACCTCTGGGGATTGAACTGTGTAAATTGGTCTTGGGTGTTTCAGGCATATCATAAATAGTTGTGGGCCTTAACACCTCTGGTAATCGATCGATTACTGGTATTAATGATGCTACATGAGTATTTCCATCTAAGTATGCACGTTTTTGAGTAGGAAATTGATTTACTCCAGCATCATATGGCTTTCTGGTTTCTAGCCATGATTTAATTACCAGTTTTTCTTTTTCTAAAATGATCTCAAGATCTTGTTTTTCTTGGATCAATTGTTCAGTTACCAGAACCTGGGCTTGAAATGCCAGTTCAATATCTTGAAGTTCTTTTAATTTTGATTTTAAAGCATTTATTTCAGAAGAATCTGTTTCTAGACCATTTACACCATCAGATCTAACAGTTTCTACAAAAATTAAATCAGAATTAAGAGCTTCAGCAATGTCCAATTTTAGTTCTTGGTCAGTTGCATTATCATAATCACTAACCTTTTTAATAACAATGTCCACCCATCGTCCAGATGTGACATCTTCCTTCACCAGTAGCTCTTCATCTGCCAGAGCCATGTAACAGCAATCTCTTTCTTCTTCTTCATCAGCAGATGAGTCATCAGAAGGAACCCACTTCTCTTCAGTCTTTGCAATCATGCACTTATTATTTGTTTCCATTTGTTGTGCCATGAGAGCAATTTGGGCCTTAAGCTTTTATATTTCAATTTATAGCTATCATCAGGCTTATTATTAGAAGAGAATGGACCAGGCTTGGATGCAAACTGGTTGGACCTGCACTCTTTCATGAAATGACCCTTTTTGCCATACTTAAAGCATGTCAAATTGGTCTTGTCAGTGGAAGAACTGGATGCAAATTGTCCAGATGGCCTGTTTGCTCTTGCTTTGAAACGGTTGAACGTTTTAGCAATCATTGCAACAAGGTCATCATCTTCAGTTTCATCACAACAGTCTGGAGAGACTTGACTGGTTTCTCCAGAATCCATTAGTTCAGACACCATCTTCTTCATAGAAAATACATTCTCAGAAGATATAAGTGTTGTACCTTGTGGTTCAGTATGACTGACCACAATAGGAGTACTGGAAGCATGGTTGTAGGCATCTCTTTCTGCAACCACTCTCTGAGCTTGATTTTCTTCAGTGTACCTGAAAGCTCCATAAAGAGTTGAGAGAGTGTGTGTGTGCAGAGTTTTTCCTTGTCGTAAGACTAGGATCATATGAGACCATTTGGTGGGAAGAATGTCACAGAATTTCTCCAGAAGTATATCCTTGTCCTTCTCAACCCCAAGACCTCTCAGTTGGTTTATGATACTCATAAATCTGGTGTAAGTACCAGTGAGAGACTCGTTAGGTTGAGCAAAAAATGACTCATACCTCTTGTTTAAGGAGACTTTTCTGGTGACAATGGTGTCATCTCCTCCTTCGTGTTGGTTCAAAAGTTCATCCCACATGGTTTTTGCACTAGGAAAAAGAACTAGTGTGGGAATTAGGGTTTCTGGAACGGCCCCGAGGATCATGTTTTTAAGGAGGGTGTCTAAATTCACCAATCTCCTCTCCTCTTCAGACCAATGTTCCTCCCTCTTTTCCCTTCCCCTTCTAGATCCAGAAGGATCAAGAAGTGGATTGAGAGGAGATGTAGGTACATATGGACCTTCGTTTAAGATCTTCATCATGTTCCTCTCAATACCAGTGACATGCAACACCATCCTAGCCTTCCACGTACCAAAGTCATCACTGTTCCCACTGAATTTAGGAACAGGATTATTTGAGTAGTGCACATGCACGTGTAGAGAAGCAGGAGTAGGAGGAGGAGGTGGTGGATTAGTGTTATTAACATTTTGTGGTTCATTTTGATCATTTAAATTTGCATTAGGATCGGGACCAAGACTAAAACCTTGTGTATTTTCTTGGTTAGCCATCGAGAAACAGATCTAGGCAATGTTTAGCCTTCTGCTCTGATACCAAATGTGAGTCCCTTAAGTTCGAGACGGTTAACCTAGAAAGTGTAAAATACAACAAGTCTAATAAGCACTAGATTTGGACTAGTATTACTTGTAAATAAATATGCAAGATATATAAACAAAGTAATACAAGACTTAAAGCAATAAACAAGTAAAGTGGAACATTATGTAGTTTTCATGGGTATTTCATTTATTGATGTTTAAATAAAATACAAGGTTGTTTGCGGAATCAAGATAATACAATGAAGTATGTATCCTAACAACCTTTGAATTACAAATGATCTATATTTGTCAAATAGCTCTTTAGGATCGAGATACTTAAAGTTGTGAAGTATCCCTGTTTAAGATCGAGAGTATTTTAGACAAATTCACTTTCATGCAAAGTGTATGCTTAAAAGTATTTTTCTTAAGGAAATGACTTAGTATTTATAGGCAACAAAATTCACCAGTGAATTTTGTGCCGTACAAATATGGTTGTATACATTTAATGATCCGACAAGAACATTAAATGTATTAGATAAGAATAAGGATAAAGTCACATCAAGTGCAAGTGTATCCTATTATCCAACCACCTTAACACACGTATACTTTGTTTAAAGAACAAGTGGATTGTTCTTTGGAAAGTGTGTTAAAGGCATAAGTCAAACCTCGATATCAGTGTTCAGACTTGTAGTATCTAGAACACTGACCATCCTCCAGTGTACAGATCTGGTAAGACTTTCCAGTGGACTCCGCCATTTGTAAAGTCTTCTTCCTTCAGACTTCAATCTTTGACTTCAGTCAGAATGTCTTCAGTAGAGTAGATCTGGACTGGGGTGAAGTCTTCAGTGAGCTAATCTGGAGAATGCTCCAGATTACCTATACAAGTATTGCTCACTAGTCTTCAATTATTTCTGGACAAATCTTTAGAGGGACTCCAGATTCCAAGTCTGGAGTAGGTCCAGTCGAACACGTTTTCTGGTCAGATCTTCAGTGAGGCTCCAGAAGTCGGGTCTGGAGCATGTCCAGCAAAACATGTTTCTTGACTTATCTTCGATAAGGTTCCAGTAGTCCAGTCTGGACCAGTCCAGTAAGTCTGGACTAAATCTGGACCTAACATAACTTCTCAACCAATGCCAAGTAACTGCTTGGCTTAGCGAGACATAGATGTAGTATCAATTCTTTTGACCGGAGCCCATGTACAGCCCCAGATATTCTTTCTTCTTTGGATATACGCACCAAGTTTCGAGTGCTGTCTCCGTATCCTTCAGAAAGTTCTGCCTCTTCGTCTTCCTCCTGCTTTATGTCATGTGCCCAGAGGTGGGAGCCGAATTCTTCCCTTAGTTGGGTTTTAAAATCTTCAGCATTGTGTATGCTTTCTTCGGGTAGATCCTCAAGCCATTCCCTGACCTTCCCGTGTAGGAGGTAAAGGATAACATGGCAGGTTGCCGGGCCGCTCCACCCTTCGGTCTGGGCTGCGTTATTGACTGCCCGGAGGAAGGCGTCGACGTCGGAGGTGCCATCATACCAGGGCAGCTCTTGCATATCTAGCAGTTTTACCGGGGGTACGTGTTGACGCAGGTCCTTTGTAAACTGTGCGCATGACCCCTTGTACTTAGGCTCCGGCCCCTTCTGTTTGGTCTTGCCTTTTTTGGCTTCGTCCGAGGGGCTTGCCTGAAAGTATTGCGGGGTCACAACACCGTATGGATAATACCACTGCGCCTGCATGTGCCCCGGGTATCCTCCAGCTAACGGTGTCCCCCCTATATGCTGGGTTTGTAATGTTCCATACGGGTAGAAGTATCCTCCGTAATAGTACGATGGGTGCAACGGTTGATACGCTGCTGCTTGTCCGACATCCGCCATCGTCATACCTGCCGGAGCTCCCTGGTAGATTGGGTACGGTGAGCAGGCGACCACCGGTCTCTTAACCATGCCGAGATCGTTATTGTGTTTGTTTTTGACCTCTTTTTTGTCTGAGCTGCTCTTGGATGATCGTTGATCCGTCTCGTCTACCTTTGCAAAGTCGCTTTTTTTCGCCTTGGGTCTGGGCCTCGTTCTTCCCGAGGGGTACCTCCGTTGTTATCGTCGGAGTGACCTGCGTTGTTTGCGCGGGGACCCAAGCAGCATCTTCTTTCGGCCTGGGAGCCATATCTTTCTCGTCGTCGTATTCTCCCGTCTTATGATTCACATTCACTGCGCCATTTGCCGTTGGCGTTTGAAGTGTTGATTTATCTGGCGACCTTTCGACCATGAGAGCTTCGTCGTTACCCCCATCTCGATTGCAGGCGGGGTTCAACCCGTTTGTTTCCGGAAGGGGCCTAAGGTTTGACATAATGCTTTTTTTTATCGTGGTTAGGTTCGAATCTGAGAACAAAGGTCCCACGGATGGCGCCAATTTGTTTGATCAAATAATCGCACTATGACTCAACCGGAGGTGTGAGTGGGTTTGGAGGTGTTTTGTTGGCGATTCCCTTCCGGTCAGAGGGTCGAAGACCGCTTTACGCCTATTGTTTACTCTCAGCCGTCTGAGGAGGCCGGGGGTTTATTTACGAAGGTCAAGTGTGTTGGTTATTGACCCTAGGCCGTTTCGTACGACTAAGGGTTTATACGATGGTTTAGGGTTTTAAATACAATCGAGTATATCGTTGTATGATGGTCCTTCCTCTATTTATATAGAGGGTAGAAACTTGGAGAAGAGGGTAAGAAAATTAGGGTAAATCTCTATCTTTCGTGAATATCTTTTTCCTTTTAAGGAGATTTGTGTTAACTCTTAAGAAGGCGTGTCCGAGGTCTTCGGACTTCGAAGATGTTATTAAGATCGAATAATCATAGAAAGTATCTATACCCGATCTTTTTGATATGTTTTACCTTGGAGCTGGGTATTTGCTACCTCAGGAGCTCCGAGATGATCGTGCTGAACGGAGATCGAGCTCCGTTATGTGTATATAGATAAGTAATTTTACCTGTACGAAAGTACCTATGCTTCTGCTTCGGATACAGAGCTAAAGCTCCGTATAGGGTATATCATCATGACTTACATATATTTCAAACGCATGATTAACGGCATGACTTACGTATATTTCAACGGCATGATCACAACATAACACAATTCATACGAGACAACGTTTAGTAACAACGATTCCATATAACAATTAACAACGTTCAATAAGCACGTTTAGCAACAACGATTCCATATAATGATTAACAACGTTCAACAAGCACGTTTAACAACAACGATTCCATATAACGATTACAACGTTCAACAAGCACGTATGTGTACACTTTTCAGCCCGAATCTCAATTGAGTAGGGAGGGTTTACGAAACTCACCTTGATTGGATATGCGAGCTAAGTACAAGTTATAATCGAGTTATAACGTCCAACAATCGCTTAGCGTTCACCACCTATTAACATATACATTACAAATCACGTGTCAAACCCTATTTAGGTTTTAGAAGGGTAAATCAACTATGAATGACAATCGGGACTCGACTTGGTCATGCTACGACGCTCAGACGTCTTTATGGTTCAACCGAACAAAGACAAGGACGCTTTAACGCGACATTTTTAGAAATGGATATGGATTCGAGCTATAAGGATTATACCATGATAAAGTAGACTCTCTCACGATTCCAACGATAGGTCATACGACTAAAACGGGCTTACGGTTCAAAAGTTATTAGCGTTTGAAAACTGACGCGCGAAACAGGCAAAACTCGCGGCGCGAGGCCACGAGATCGCGACGCGAGGAGCACAAGGCTCGCGGCGCGAGTGTGGACGCGAGGAAAGCTCTGACCAACTGGACCTAAAACTCGCGGCGCGAGTGGTCCTGGTCGCGGCGCGACTGGGTTCGATTCTGCAGATTTTTCAGTCCAAAACACGATCCAAACTTCACTCAAACCCCATTTTCGACCACCAAATCGACTAGTGATGTTTCAAGACTCATTTTGAAGCTTAAACAAATATATTTCAACATAAATAAACATAACCCACATCTTAAATTCGTCCATAACATCAACAAAACTTCAAATCGCTATTGATTCATCCAAAAACCCTATTTGAACAAAAAACAAGTTTTGACTCGATCTATGGCCCAAACATGTTTAGATTCAACTAGAAATAGGTTTAACAACATAAAATGATTGATATGAGATAGTTTTTACTTACCAAATCTTCCAAAAGCTTTCAAATTCGGATTTGACTAAAAATGGAGATTTCTTACACTTGGAGGCTTAAATCTTTGATATGATGTTTAGATGATGAAGATGATGAAGAATTTGTTATTAATCTAGCCACTAACACAAGCAAATTTCCAGAATTTATGATCCAAAAGGTTGACATTTTGAGAGAAAGAAAAGAGAGATTAAGAAGAAAGGAAGAAGGAAAAGAGAAAAGGAAAGGGGGAATGATTAGGGGGTGGGAGGCCGGCCTATGGGTCCAAGGAGTAGGCTCCCGCTCCGCTAAATCCGACAAATAGCTAAACGTTAACCATTTAAACACCAAAACGTTTCCGTAAGCATAAACAAAGTCCACGTTTCATTTCAATTCAACAATACGTTCAATAATCACGTTAATTCATAAAATCGTTTACATTTAATTTCGGGTCAAATTTAGTCAAATTTGGCAAATGTTACAATAACTTTCATCATCGTTATGTTTTACTTTCATTAACATATAAGGCATTAATATAGTCCTTGTTTATGTTTTTATACATCTTAAATTCGTCCATAACATCAACAAAACTTCAAATCGCTATTGATTCATCCAAAAACCCTATTTGAACAAAAAACAAGTTTTGACTCGATCTATGGCCCAAACATGTTTAGATTCAACTAGAAATAGGTTTAACAACATAAAATGATTGATATGAGATAGTTTTTACTTACCAAATCTTCCAAAAGCTTTCAAATTCGGATTTGACTAAAAATGGAGATTTCTTACACTTGGAGGCTTAAATCTTTGATATGATGTTTAGATGATGAAGATGATGAAGAATTTGTTATTAATCTAGCCACTAACACAAGCAAATTTCCAGAATTTATGATCCAAAAGGTTGACATTTTGAGAGAAAGAAAAGAGAGATTAAGAAGAAAGGAAGAAGGAAAAGAGAAAAGGAAAGGGGGAATGATTAGGGGGTGGGAGGCCGGCCTATGGGTCCAAGGAGTAGGCTCCCGCTCCGCTAAATCCGACAAATAGCTAAACGTTAACCATTTAAACACCAAAACGTTTCCGTAAGCATAAACAAAGTCCACGTTTCATTCCAATTCAACAATACGTTCAATAATCACGTTAATTCATAAAATCATTTACATTTAATTTCGGGTCAAATTTAGTCAAATTTGGCAAATGTTACAATAACTTTCATCATCGTTATGTTTTACTTTCATTAACATATAAGGCATTAATATAGTCCTTGTTTATGTTTTTATACATCTTATATTCGTCCATAACATCAACAAAACTTCAAATCGCTATTGATTTTCAGTCCAAACACGATCCAAACTTCACTCAAACCCCATTTTCGACCACCAAATCGACTAGTGATGTTTCAAGACTCATTTTGAAGCTTAAACAAATATATTTCAACATAAATAAACATAACCCACATCTTAAATTCGTCCATAACATCAACAAAACTTCTATTATTGTGTGCGGTGGTTTGACATCGTTTTTCATCAGTGATTGTGTTTGTTATTCATTTATTTGACATCATCATCATCAAGATATGGAGATCCGATTTTTTTTTTTAAATTCTTATGGTTCTAAATTCTGATGAATGTGTGTAGTTAGAACTAGTTTTTTGACCCCAGGGGGACGTTGTCCGGGATCGACACTGCGTCATGCAAGCATTTATACATACAACGGTACCTAAAAGTTTGGACACTTAAAATTTACTATAGTTTAGTTAGAAACCTTAAAATAAGAGATAGAGAGTAAAGAAAAAAAAAGATTTGATGATTAAAGTTAGAAACCCAAAGTTAATTGATAAAAATTAAAAACTTAAAACTAAACTATAATTAAGTTTGTATACAAAAAGTTAGACTAAAGTTAAAAAACCAATAAGTTAAGTGGTACAAATAAGTTAAAAGCGTTAAAATAAGAGATAGAAAGTAGAAAAAAAAAATTGATGATTAAAGTTAAAATCCAAAGTTAATTGATAAAAATTAAAAACTTTAAAAGTAAGTTAAGTGATAAAAATAAGAAACTATAAAAATATACAATCGTAAAAAAAAAAATAAAACTGCAGAAAATGACAAAATAAGAATAAGACAAAATTGCTGACGTCATGCTGACGTCAGCAATTTTGTCTTGTATTGACAAGGGTTACCGGCTAAGGGAATAGCAGGTAAAACGTGTTTTCTATAACCTTTTTTTAAGGGTTCATGTATACAATAAACCTTTTGTAAGTTCATGTACACAATAACTTTTCGGCCTTAGTTGATTACATTTCCGTGCACTTAACCCTTTTTTTTAAATGCGAATTTCTGTTTTTTTAACCGGGCTCACGTTAGTATACTTCAGAACCGCTGCACCAAGACCATGTGGAAAGAAAACCCCCAATTAAACCGCCCAAAAACACAACGTTTAAATTGGGGTAAACTTTACTGTTTCCGGATTTGAACCTTCTCCCAAGATCAAAAACGTTCATCAAGTGACTCGGATGCCACTTGGCTGTAACCCAATAGTGGAGCTAATGTGGAGGTTTTTATGATGGATGAGTCCTTTGTAGCCTTGCATATCATGTGGTAGCTAAAAACAAAACAAGGCTTCTGTGGCGTGCCATTGCACATTTTCACCTACAAAAAAAATGTAATGGATTGGTAAACCCTTGAAACTAATCTCCTTTTGACGAATTCGCGCTGTTTACTGCTGCTTTCTTCTTCTTCTTCGATTGCACATTTCACCTACAAAAAATTAAATCGCTCTGTAAATACATAAACTACTCATCCCTTTTCGGCGATTTTCGGGCTGTTTTTTTTCTTCTTGCTGCTTCAGTTCCTCGTCGCCACGTTTGCATCCGAATTTTAGGTACTGTCGAAACCCTATATAGTATCTAAATATATATAATGTATTTATATCTATAATTATGTAATTAATGGATAACCATGTGCCAATGGTTTGGTGGCCCATTGGTAAGGTCTTAGACCTTTGGGGAAATTCATCGGGGTTCGAGTCTCACTTCCTACATTTGTAGGAGTGGATTATTAGGGGGGTTTTCGAGAGTTCTCAGTTTTAATCCCAGGCATGTTTGGTTCGAGCTCCGTACCTAAAACTTACCATGTAGGATTCTCTGAACATCGAAATTAAATTGAAGTCGTAAAATAGCAACGTGCTTTCACTTTTGTTCCAATGTAGGCTACGAACCTCCAAATATTTCAATGTATTCATTGAATTTGTTGTTTTTTCGTACCAAAAATCAATATATAGTTCCAGCTGCTCAAATTTAGGTTACTTTTATAGACCTGAATTTAGGCAACTAGTAAAGTAGGGTTGGGTTGTATTTCTTTTGTGATTGATTGACCTACATTCAGTGGTGGAACCGGGGTTGAAAGTGACCCGTATCACAAATGTTTTCCACTAGTCTTGTATCGGGATTAAGTAACAATAACGACCAGAATGGTTACGATTTTTTGCAACTTTTAAGGATTTTTGTGTATTTTAGCAGGTTCTTAGAGTTTTTGGCACTTTTGCTATTTTCATTTCTTATTTAGCAGCACTAGTACATCTTTATATGTGTTATTGATAGGAAAATAGTTTGAAAATTAAAAGTTATTACATTGATCGGTATCCTACATTTATTTAATTCGTAGCACCAATAAAAAAAAAAATACATCACTTCTCAAAAAAAATTAAACATTGTGAATTTAGCGGATTTGTAGCCCGATACCACCTATGCCTACTGTCTGATTTTGGCTATTCACATTTAGTAGATATAAATTTTGGGTTTGTTTCAAGTTTATTTCTTTTTCAGCTTTGATTTCAAAATCTGAAATTGGATTTTTTCTTTGAGGAATGCTATACATAAAACTTTTATGAAGAAATAGAATAAAAGAGAAGAAAACACAATATAACTTGTTTGTCCACCTAGCTGTATTGCCGCCAACCTTGAGTTTGTTTGCCGTTATATATGCATTTGTATAATGCTGATTTCTGTGTATAGTTTTGTACTCGGGTATCGTTATCCCTCACTTTTTCTGAGCCTGGTTGTGCACTGCATACTTACTACTTAACAACAGAAATGAAAGTATAATGACTATTTTGGAACAAAATGTCAAAGTAAAATGACTGTAACTTTTTTTTGTAAAGAAATACAACCCAACCCTACTTTACTAGTTGTACCTGTAGCCAAATATCACAAGTGACTATGTCGGAACAAAATTTGAAAGTTGAGTGACTACGTGGATATTATTTGGACAAAACTGAAAATATGTTGCTAAGTTAGAGGTTTAATATTACTTTTTTGTAATTTTTTAACCTAAACAATCAAAACGGATGTGTTATTTGGATACATGAGGCCTGTTTAGTTTTAGTCATGAGGGTGTTTAACGTGGATATATTTTTTTGTTATTTGAAAACCTGAAACGCAGAATACGTGTTCAACTAGGATTTTTCCTGAAAATCCACTTTTCCAATTTATAACGACACTTTTGAAAACTCAAATTTCCAGTTTTCAACCAGTTTCCTTTCTGGAATGAAAAACCCCTTGGGTTTCTCAACTTTAAACTGAAGAAATCTGAACATATAAATGGAAAGCTCCTTGTATGTCCAAAGTCGAGAATCAAAACATCTGAACGTGTTTTCAGGATTTTATTGGTTTTCTAGATAGAAGAGACACATTTTATTTTCTTGAAATATTAAAAAGAAAAAGTGAGAAAGATTTTCGTTCACTAAACGCATCCTTTGCAACATGCGTGTTAAATTTATATTATCTTGTTTTGAACTATGTTACCTAAACAAACTGTTAACGCATCCTTTGCAACATGCGTGTAAAATTATATTATCTTGTTTTGAACTATGTTACCTAAACAAACTGTTAACGCATCCTTTGCAACATGCGTGTAAAATTATATTATCTTGTTTTGAACTATGTTACCTAAATAAACTGACTACTTGGGACAAAACTGAAAGTATGTTGCTATTTTAGAGATTGAAATGTTACTTTTTGTAATTATATTAACCTAAGCAAAAACTAAAAATAAAATGGATATGTGGTTTTGGATAATCAGGGCCTGTTTAGTTGTAGACTTGCAGTCATCGAGGTGTTTTCAAGTCTTCAAGATGATTTCTCTTTTTATTTTTTATATATGGAAAGCCTGAAAGCAGAATATGTTCAACTAGGATTTTTCCTGAATAACGATCTCCCAAAAATCAATCTCATGCTTCTCCATTTCTGCACCATTATGTAGTTCTAGCTGCTCAAATTTAGGTTACTTTTATCTATACCCGAATTATTTTTTGGGTAATCTAAATTTTTTGTGATTGATTGGCCTACTGTCTGATTCTTGCTATTCATAATATATAATTTATGGGTTTGAATTTCGTTAAGTTTTTTCTTTTTCAGCTTTGATTTCAACAATCGTGATTTGATTTTTCCTTTGAGCAATGTTATCTATACATAAAAGTACTATGAAGAAATAGACTAAAAGGGAGGAAAAAACAATTTAACTTGTTTGATCCAGGTTATCTAACACATTGTTTAGTATAAAAGCTTTTCCTTTAATATTAAAAAGGTAATAATGGTGAATAATGTCTTTACAGCTTTAATGAAGAGTTCCCGTCTTTTTTACTTACTTTTCGTATCGGTGATACTGGCTGCTTTACCCTCCAATACTGCTGGTAATCCTTCGCGGTCTGAAGATGTGGTATATTCACCAAAGGCTAATGAAACAAGATGGGAAGTGCTAGAAGCAGTTAGCAACCGAACCCAATTGGACAATTGGCAATTTGAGACAAAAAGACGTTTATCGCTTCCACCTATGGGAAAGGTGAGTAATCATATCATATTTTAGCTCTTTTTTAATAGAGACATGTGACAATTTGGTATGCTACCCTTTTTTATTATTTGTATCTGCAGTACAGAAGGTCATCAAGATCTGAAAGGGTTGAAATCGTGAAAGAGATTAAAGAGTATTTTACACATGTCGCATATTTGGATAGAAGTATGGAAATGATCGGGATTCTTCTTTTTGGGCCGGAAAATGGTCCATCAATTCTCCATTCAGCTAGCAGGATTTCACAGGATGATGATTGGCAGTGTGAAAGATATAGTGTAAGGTTTTCTAGAAAGTCAGTTTACTTCTCCTTTAGTATTTATGTAGTTATGGATCGAAATCTCGGTGTTCGGTAAAGGACCAAATATTGAAGTTATTTTGGCGATCGTAATATTATACAATATCTTACTTAATACTTAATCGAAATATGAAAAGTCAACCCTAAAAGTGTCAATATTTAATGGATTAGTGTTACTGCTTGCAAAAATTGGGGTATATTATGTTGAGTCTAAGTTTGGACAAAAAAAATTAATAAAGTATTTGAAAACCGAAATACCAGAGACAGAAATTTGGACCGATTTAGGTAAATTTCACTGAAATTATCAGGACTGAAATTTGGACCGAAGATCCTAGAAGAGGACTGAAAACCGAAATACCACCGGAATTGACTACTTAGATTTGTGTATATAATCATTGTAGCGTTTGCTATTTGAGAAACACTGTGCTCGGCTATCTGAACACGCGACGAGGCACCCACGGTTTTTCCAAAACATTTGCAATAATGTGTTCGTGAAAACATCCATTGAAGATGCATTTATCGCTGTTTGTGGCCGGGATGACACTCCATACGGTACATTACTTTTGTAGTGTTTTATTTTATTACATATTGTAATTTATGCTATGTAGTTAATCTATATATTATGCAATATCTATGTCTCTCTGTATATAATAATTAATACTTAGTACTTTATAGAAATATCAAAAGTCAAGCTTAAACATTGTCAATGTTTGAGACTTTAGTGTCAATACTTTCAAAAATTAGTGTTTCCTATAAGTTTGGGCAAAAAAATATGCTATGCAAATAGAATCAGAAAACTTTAAAATATCTGGTACCCCCCAAACAATTTTTTTTTTACTACTTCTCCACTTTGTGACACAGTCATTTTGCCAGGTCAATCATTAACTTTTGCTTTGACTATTCTTTGTCAACGTTAACCAACATTCGCGCTTTTAATGTTGGCCTTTGCCTTCAAGTTCTAACCCCAATTAACTCAGTCATCTCTGCAAACTTTATTCTTGGAAGCGCCCTAGTCATCCTTTTGCAAGTCTCCACTCACATGCTCCACTCCAATTTGATCTCTTTCAGACGAATAAAATGAACTTCGATATCCTTGTGTTTACTTCTTCCAATGAACCCTGCATTCTTCATTAAAGCAATAGCTGACTTGTTATCCACCAGCAGTTTCACCTCCTGAGGTTCTTTTCCATCTAGCTCACTGATACGACCCTGCTACCGGCCATGTCGGGTCAGGATTGGATAGGGGTAAAGGGAGTGGAGGGAAAATGCGAGAAATATTCTAGTTTCAGATAGGTTTTGGGGCAGAAAAGGAGAAGAGGGGAGGGGGGGGGGGGGGGGGGGGGGGGGGTACTAGGATGGGCACTAACTTTTTCCCACCGAATAAAAGCTTAAGTAGGCAGTTTGTATCTTTATTTTCCTGTCAAGGTTTTCTATTTTACAATTAGGGTTTTCACCTAGTGTTTGGAGATTCCCTCATTCTGGTATTTGGGCACTTATCTGTGATTTCTTCATCTTTAATCGATCAACCCTATTTTAGTATCCATCATTTGGTTCCGATGCCGGGATACTCCGAGATGGTTAACACTCGGAACAGAATAGAAAAAAGAAGCATCCCACCTCATTCATTTGCAATTCTATTGGCATGAATTGAAGACCGAGTTGAGTCCTCGGCAATATCTTTGAAGGACGGGATTGCAGCGGTAAAGGTAGTCTGAAACATCCTCCAGATGCCATGATTATGAAGCCATTAGAAATGCCTGCAGATTGTGGGTTGATATTTCATCCGTACACTGAGGAACTTGGTCTCTAAGTAACCTACCAGAAACCAGGTCTAATTGATCAAAGGGGCTGGCTGCTCTAGACTAAACAACCAAGGTCTCTTGCCTTTAGATTTCTGTAGCCTTTTAGTGGGCCGTAGACAACAATACGCCAACACTTAGGCACATCTCTTGAATCCCATCTTCATCGATAGTCTCTCCATCTTTCATTTACAATGTTTCAAATTCACTTTTCAAGATACGTTGTCTCGCCTTCTTGACTCGGTCAGCCCGAACATTACGAAATTTTAACTAATCCTTTACTTTTTTGGCTGTTCTTTTCTTGGTAGCCTGTGGCAAAATCTCTTTGGGTGTCGATTGGAAAATAAAGGCCTTGGCTTTTTTGCTCTTCTTTTCGTCCTCCACCACTCCAGTTGATGGTTCTATAGCGTCCCACAAATTGACAATAATTAGTGGACTAGTGGAGGAAGCAAGTTGGGAAGAAAATTTTGAAGGAACAATGATAATACATCAATACTGTGTTCTATATGATTCTTGTATATAGCATGTGCTCAGCTGGGCAAAAATGTGCAAGCTTTTCAGATTGGTGTGGAAACTGTGTTACAATAAATTCTTTTGGATTTTCATTCATTTTTCTAAGTATCTTTTTTTTGCATCATTTTGTTATTGTAGACCCTCTTTAGTGCTCAAATGAGCTTGTTCAATACTTTTGTTATCTGGGTCTCATTTATCTTCACCCGAAATAAATATATAACTGGTCTTCTTTATTGATATCAATTTTGATCACATTAGACAAAGAACAAATTCAACTTGTCCTTTAGCTCCTCATTCTCCCAAAAGACAATCTTATTGACAATGCATTATCAGCCTATCCAAATATCATCAATTGCAAGTGGCTGGTTTAAAGTATGATTTATGAAATAATGTTGTTGTGATGGTGCTCAATTTAGGGTTTATTGGTGCAACTTACAAAATGTGATAAGAATAGCAGAACCAAAGGAAAATGCTAATGGATTATGATTGTAGATATGCTTTTACACATGCAAATTCATTTGGATGTACGTGTGATTGTGGTGGCTTGGTGGTAAAATTTTGTTTTGAGTAGTTTATATACTAATGAATGAACATGGCTAACTTTTTCCCACCGAATAAAAGCTTAAGTAGGCAGTTTGTATCTTTATTTTCCTGTCAAGGTTTTCTATTTTACAATTAGGGTTTTCACCTAGTGTTTGGAGATTCCCTCATTCTGGTATTTGGGCACTTATCTGTGATTTCTTCATCTTTAATCGATCAACCCTATTTTAGTATCCATCATTTGGTTCCGATGCCGGGATACTCCGAGATGGTTAACACTCGGAACAGAATAGAAAAAAGAAGCATCCCACCTCATTCATTTGCAATTCTATTGGCATGAATTGAAGACCGAGTTGAGTCCTCGGCAATATCTTTGAAGGACGGGATTGCAGCGGTAAAGGTAGTCTGAAACATCCTCCAGATGCCATGATTATGAAGCCATTAGAAATGCCTGCAGATTGTGGGTTGATATTTCATCCGTACACTGAGGAACTTGGTCTCTAAGTAACCTACCAGAAGCCAGGTCTAATTGATTGAAGGGCTGGCTGCTCTAGACTAAACAATCAAGGCCTCTTGCCTTTAGATTTCTGTAGCCTTTTAGTGGGCCGTAGACAACAATACGCCAACACTTAGGCACATCTCTTGAATCCCATCTTCATCGATAGTCTCTCCATCTTTCATTTACAATGTTTCAAATTCACTTTTCAAGATACGTTGTCTCGCCTTCTTGACTCGGTCAGCCCGAACATTACGAAATTTTAACTAATCCTTTACTTTTTTGGCTGTCTTTTTCTTGGTAGCCTGTGGCAAAGTATCTTTGGGTATCGATTGGAAAATAAAGCCTTGGCTTTTTTGCTCTTCTTTTCGTCCTCCACCACTCCAGTTGATGGTTCTATAGCGTCCCACAAATTGACAATAATTAGTGGACTAGTGGAGGAAGCAAGTTGGGAAGAAAATTTTGAAGGAACAATGATAATACATCAATACTGTGTTCTATATGATTCTTGTATATAGCATGTGCTCAGCTGGGCAAAAATGTGCAAGCTTTTCAGATTGGTGTGGAAACTGTGTTACAATAAATTCTTTTGGATTTTCATTCATTTTTCTAAGTATCTTTTTTTTGCATCATTTTGTTATTGTAGACCCTCTTTAGTGCTCAAATGAGCTTGTTCAATTCTTTTGTTATCTGGGTCTCATTTATCTTCACCCGAAATAAATATATAACTGGTCTTCTTTATTGATATCAATTTTGATCACATTAGACAAAGAACAAATTCAACTTGTCCTTTAGCTCCTCATTCTCCCAAAAGACAATCTTATTGACAATGCATTATCAGCCTATCCAAATATCATCAATTGCAAGTGGCTGGTTTAAAGTATGATTTATGAAATAATGTTGTTGTGATGGTGCTCAATTTAGGGTTTATTGGTGCAACTTACAAAATGTGATAAGAATAGCAGAACCAAAGGAAAATGCTAATGGATTATGATTGTAGATATGCTTTTACACATGCAAATTCATTTGGATGTACGTGTGATTGTGGTGGCTTGGTGGTAAAATTTTGTTTTGAGTAGTTTATATACTAATGAATGGAACATCTAGGGTTGTTTAATGAAATAATGTTGTTGTGATGGTGCTCAATTTAGGGTTTATTGGTGCAACTTACAAAATGTGATAAGAATAGCAGAACCAAAGGAAAATGCTAATGGATTATGATTGTAGATATGCTTTTACACATGCAAATTCATTTGGATGTACGTGTGATTGTGGTGGCTTGGTGGTAAAATTTTGTTTTGAGTAGTTTATATACTAATGAATGGAACATCTAGGGTTGTTTAATGAATAGTTTTCATTCCATTGTATTTACTTGACACTATACCGCAATCTTGCTTTGAGACATATGTTATTTTTGTGAGCATGTGATGTAAGTGCATAAGTGGTCAAATTATATATAAAGATGTTAGGTAAATTTGTCTTGTATATTTAGGATTTTGTTTTGTTTCAACTTTTGAGTTTGCTAAACTTTTAATGATTTTCATGCGCAACACCACTTGGTTAATTAAAATTTGTTCTGATGGCTGGCGAAGTTTGACCTTAGATGTTTAATCTGATTATGGATGTGTTTATTTGAAAGCCTGCAGATGTAAACCTCTATGGATTTTGTTTACATATTAATATTATGCCTTGAATCTCATTTGATTTGTAGTAGATAGCTGACCAAAGTTTGATCTAAGCATTTTTACTTGTAATCTGTATATAATAGTGATAGAGATATTAACTCATGGGGATGTGATATATTTATTGGTTTTGCTTAGGTTAAATAGCATGTTCGCTAAATTTGAGTCACTTGAACGGCATTATGCTTCATCAAAGTTTTATAGGCGGTCTGACGGTCTGACCTGTAATGTCCTAGTAAACATAATGAGTATTCAGTTTTGAGTAAAAAGTAAAAAGTCAATCTAATGGCAATTGTAGTTGTACAATTTAGCAATTTTAGTTTAGTATAGTTGAAATATTCATTGCTCTCGTCATTTGTATCTACAGGCATTGATGTGAGAAATCGGGATATAAATATCACCCCGAAGCCGATTCATGGCTCGTCTCAAAGTACTAAAAATGTAGAATATTGTGAACGTGTTCTTGTCCGTAGCATATCGAGAATGGAGCTGTGGAGCTATTTCAAAGCATACCGTGTTTTGGTGATTCCGTCATTGCCAAGTTATAATGAATGGTATAAGAGTATTCGAATTTGTCTTCACCGGTAAATAAGAAACTTCGAATGGCATTTCTGTACGTTATATATATTTTTAATTTTCATTATGTAAAAAGGACCTCAACCCATCTCGAAACTTGTATGCAGGGACGCTTCACTTGGCTTGTGTATGTGTAAAAAGGATGATTGGAGATCCATGCAAAAGGCGTTATGGAGTTCTATTATATCACCTTATCAGCAAAATTTTGTTGATGTCAAGTTTATTCGGGAGGTTTCTGGTTATGTAACTGTCACTCTTGATGAAGGTATATGTTTGCTTTTGTATTTTATATTCACACGACTCTAGCAAGACTTGTACAAAATTTTCCAAGTTCTTTTTAATTTATGTTAATACAGTTTGTGGTAACTGCAAGTTAAATGGTCTTTTTTGTCATTATAAAAGAAAAGTTTTTCCTGGGTGAATGAAATGCGAAATATGAATTTACAAGAATGCATAATCCTATATTTGTTCCAATGTTTAATTTTGTCAGAACTATTCAGCGTTTGTTTTGTCAAATTTTGTGATGCAGTGTTGTTGGCATGGCGCTATCCCATGCTCGCAGTGTTAATAGCTGGTTTTTGTTTGATGCTACATTATGCAATTAGCTTCTTTAAGCAGCGTTATAATGAGTAAGTTTTATTTAACCCTGTGTTTTTCGTGGCCCCTCTTATCTGAGCAAATATTTTCATTTTTCTCATTTTCTCTTATAACATTAAGTGCTTCTATACCTACAGGTCTACCTAGTTGTATTGCCGCCAACTTAGAGGTTGTTTGCCTTTCAAAATAAAAAAATTCAAAGTTAAATGCTTCTATACTCTTGATACGTTGAATTATTCTTCAAAAGGAAAAGTAGGAGCACAAGTATCATACATTGCTTTAGAGACCAGTTTCATATAGCTATAGAACTTTAAGGTCTTTTTGCATTTGTAGCTAACTTCAGTATGTATACGTTATACTTTTGACATGAAGAGACTAGTTTGTTCCCATATTTTGTTTGCTTAGGATCATGGGCATGTATTTTTTTTTTTGGTTTAAAGAAAGATAAATAAAGGGGCTGGGGTTCTCAAAAGAAACTTTTGGATCTATTTGAAAGAATCAGCTTTTTTGGTGGATTGCCAAGAAATATTCTAGTAATTAAACTAGAGAATATTGTATTGTATTAGAATGATGTGATTTAGGGTTCCATGTAAGGTGTACTTATATAGACCACCATGTTACAATATGTCAATATAGACCCTAAACTATCACAATATTTATATAGTCTATTCCTAGTTGATTCAAAAACAGTTTACGTCATTTTCAGTTTTCCGGCCAGTTCTTTTTGCCAGGATTGTCATACACAAAATGAATTCAATACTTGGTGTATTATGCAGATTTCATATATTTGTGGCCTGGGTATAGTTTTGTACTCGGGTGGCTATCACTCAACTTTTTAAAGCCTGGTTGTGCTTTGCATGCTAAATCTGCTTGCAAATGTTTAAGGTTGCATTTGAAACCCCTTACAATAATTAGGTTTTAATGTTTGGATAGATCGATGCTGTTTAATTATATCTCAATATTTCAGATCAAATGATTAGTTTTGCTAATTTATATCTATTCGTCTATAAATTATCAGATTAATCTTCCCCAAGGCAAGGCAGGAATTCTACTCAACATTTCACACGACCGCACCTAGAAAGAACTTCTCGAGGACAGAATGGGAGGAATTCACCAAGAGGTCGACTAGAGAATCGGTATCTCAGCTGGTATCCTCACGTGAATTCTGCGATTGGGTGATGATGAATGCCTCTAGAATCCAACTCAGCAATGTTTTGGGTGATGATAGTGAGTTAGAGGTAGATTAAATGGTAGATTAAACTATGACATCTAATATGTACAATCAAACTTATGTTGAAGGTAGTCAAGGTACTTTATCATCACCAGTTTACTACGTAATTGTTAAGAAACACGTAAGATGAGACCAACAAATATTCAGGTGAATATAAGAAAGAAAATGGTACAAGAGAAAGAAGCTAAGGGATTGGTTCACAATCTCTTTTTCAATATAACCTGATAAGTTCGATAACTCTAATAATTACATACAATACATGGCTTGTTATAAGTGTTTTACTTCACTTAAAACTGCAAAAAATCTTATTTATTACTGTAATAAAATAATCGCAAGTGTGCTTTGCGATTTTAATCGTTTTTTTTTTTAAACCGGGAAAAGCTTATTTTCCTATTTTCCTATACTTTAGATGATTTTTGTGTATTTATATTTTTTTCTCTATTCTGAAAGGGGAAATGATCGGTACAGCAGCAGTATCGTACTGCCACTCTCACAATCATCTTCTCCACGTGATCAAAATGGATTAATAAACCTCCTCCCCCCTGATTGTATGGTGGCTGTGCGGATGATAGGCACAGCCGCAGTGTGGATGCTTTCCCCATTCTGAAAAGGGAAAATTATATTTATGAAAAATGATTAATTCCCCTAACACATATTCCTAATAATCTTCTTAATGTCTTAACTTAATGTCAAGTGTAATCTACTAATTCTTTCTCATGATTTCATCTTTTGATTGCATCATGTGTCATGATCTTTTTATTAAGAGGATGAATTAAGAGGATTGATCACATAAAAAACATATGATATTTTACACTTTAGACATGCTTTTCAAAAATACCTAATCTAGACAAAATACCCGCGGTGAAGGTACAAACCACACGGATTATTCAATAGCCAATAAAAAAACTACACTTAGGTCACTCCCAATGACATTAGCCAATTCTCCACCCATCCCCATCCTCCGTATTCATTATGTCTTTCATTATCAGTGTTGACGTGCCTCTAACACACAAAAACTGCAACATTTGAAATTGCTTATAGTTTCATATCATTTTGAAGTTTATGCGTTTATTACAAGAATCTAATGATTCGTCATCTACTTCAAATTTATATTCTAATGAAACAAGTGGATTCCTCAGAAGGTAGCAGCTATCTTCGAATTGAGATTACTAAAGAACAAAATACCTACAATAATAAAACAATTCATTCAAACTGGTCATCTAAAAATCAATTATCAAACCAAGTAACAACCCATACACGTTAATACGTAATATTAAATGCCAACCTATCTATATCTATATCTATACTTAAATTGCATAAAAAAATCATAAAAATGATAGGGAGGCCTACTAAAAACACCTAATCTTTAGCCTAACCATTTAAATTAGTCATCTGTCATTTTTATTTTAAGTCAAAATATAAATAAATTATATTCCTATTTTACCCTTTTTTCTTTTTTTACGGAATGTTTGTTTTATATCTTTTTTTTTGAAAAGTATATGTCAATAACATTATCATCCTACTCCGCAATTACGGAGTAGTGTCAATAATACAACAATTTAAGTTACATTGAAAATAATCCAATCTTCCCATCTAATACTACATTTTTTCATCCTACCTTTATACCAATGAAATCCTAAAACCTTTATATCATGAAAAATATTGTCAATACAAATCGTCGCTTGATTAAACACCTTCTCATTCCTAGCTTTCCATAGGCACCAACACGTAACAAAAACTATGTTCTTAAATACCTGTTTACTCTTCTTGTCCAGACCAACCTTGTGACATACCTCAATGATGTCTTTGACCGATGAAACAAGGGACCAACCTTACACCAACAGCTAACCTTGTCCCAAATTGTAGATGAAATATGGCAGTAACAAAGTAAATGATCGATGGACTCCTCCCAAGTATCGCACAGGCCACAATTACTTGAACCATAAGAACAATTTCGACGGGATTCTATCAAGAGCAGCTCGCCACATAAATATATTACATTTTTTCGGAACGCCTTTAGCCCATTTAAAAGTGAATATCCCGTTATAGTCTGTGCCACTTCTTAAAAACTTTTTCGCACTCTTGACCGTAAAGAGAGCATTAGGATCGCCGAGCCACACCCATCTCCAGATAACCGAATCCCATCAATGAGATCACGAAACTTGAACCATTCATCCATCGTCATGGTGTCAAACGGTGTCGAATACCATTCATTACAACCGGTAAACCTCCTGGTCTCCGCACAGAATCTATCTTTAATCAAGCATCTTTTCTCCTTGTCAAGTTTAAAGATCAGAGGGAACAGTTCTTTTAAGGTCGACTCAGCAACCCATGGATCTAACCAGAACCGTATGCTATCTCCTTTACCACATGTACCTTTGAACAGCCCAGCTATGTTGTTTTCAGCAACTTTAAACTTCTCCACTGCCACTATAATCGACTTCCAAACCCCCGGCCTGGACTTACTAACAGGAATCGAATACCAACATCTATTAGCAGCATGTAATGAATCAATTACCTTTCTCCAAAGAGCTTGAGGCTCTTGTCTATACCTCCACAGCCACTTCGACAACAAGGCCACATTCGAATCTTTGAGTTTTGTGATACCTAACCCGCCATCTTTAATCGGCGAAGTGACACGATCCCAAGATACCCAATGTATTTTTCTCTCTTCTGAAGTTCCACCCCAAAGAAATCTCCTAATAATTGCTTCAAGTCCGTTAATCACGGTCTCTGGTACTTTAAATAAAGAAAAGTTGTAAGTAGGCAAACTCTCCAGTACTGATTTAATAAGAGTTACTCGCCCCCCTATCGACAAACAATTAGCTTTCCACCTGGCTAATCGAGCCTCAAAAACGTCAAAAAGAAAATTCCAATTCGAGACCTTATTCATATTACCACCTATTTGAACACCAAGATGAATAAAAGGCATCACACCTTCCTTGCATTTAATCAACTCGGCCATATGCCTGACTTCGTGTTCTTCCACCCCCAAACCAAAAATATTAGATTTACCCAAGTTAATCTTCAAACCGGAACACAAGAAAAAGACTATAAGCACTCTTGTCACCCTAGCGACATTGGTGACTGACCACTCCCCCACAAAAGCACAATCATCCGCATACAAGAGATGAGATATGACAGGACCATTATTAGGCAATTGTATACCACCCAACGACCCAGCCGACACCGCATTGTTAACTAACGACGAAAAACGTTCCATGACAAGTAAAAATAGAAACGGAGAAATTGGATCACCTTGTCTCATACCTTTATGACATTGAAATTCAAATGTAGGAGCACCGTTAACAAGCACCGCAGCCCTAGCCCACGATAAGAGCCCATAAATCCAGTTGCACCATCGTGTCGGGAAACACATTTGATCCATAACAGCCATCAAAAAGTTCCAATTAACATTATCGTAAGCTTTATTAAAATCAATCTTCATTATAAACGCCTTCTTCTTTTTCTTCTTTATCCACGAAACCAATTCATTCAATATTAGAGGCCCGTCCAAAATCAATCTATCACTAAGGAACGCAGATTGAGTATTAGAGATTAAAGGCCTCAAAACACCCTTTAATCGATTACTCAATACCTTAGATATCACCTTGCAAATAATACCCACCAATGTGATAGGCCTATAGTCGTTGAGGCTTTCCGGGTCACGAGTCTTTGGTATTAAAGTGATAAAAGCTGAGTTGCAACCTCTACTGACCTTACCTGCATGAAAAAATTCGTTAAAAATAGCCACGAAATCGTCTTCGAATTTGCTCCAAAATTTCTTAATGAATTTAAAATTGAAGCCATCCGGTCCAGGTGCTTTGTCATCTCCGCATTCAAAAACCGCGTCTTTGATTTCTTCCCTAGTAAATCTGCTAACTATTCTGTCCGCGTCCATTGGGGGTAATGTCGCACGAAAGTTGAATACTGGCGTAGGTCTGGAAGACCAGTCCTCTTTGAACTTGTCTCTAAAAAAACCCAATACTTTCTTTTTAATGACTTTTGGTTTAGAGGTCCAAACACCATCGATAACTAAACCCGGAATACAATTACTTCGTTTCCTATTATTCACAAACCCATGGAAGAATTTTGTGTTCTCATCTCCCTCTAAAGCCCATTTGCATCTAGATTTTTGTTTAAGATCCATGGCATTTATACGTTCCTTCTCCATGATATCCTTTTTACATTCCATACGAGTCCACTCATCCTGCTCTGACAAGTCTTCCTCTTCAAGTCTTGACTCTAACTCCTGAAACTCTTTTCTACAAATTTCATATTCTTCACCTTCTTTTTTCACAATGTCTTCCCTCCATTCTTTTAGTTTATCACGAATCCATCTAAACTTCATAGTTAGATTTAAATCCGGATCACCATGACCACGAAACGACCCAATGGCAGCATCAATTACACCTTCAAAATCCTCTCTTTCCATCCAAGAATTGAAAAATCTAAATGGCTTAGGGCCAAAGTTACTGTCCACCATTTTCAAGAGTAACGGATTATGATCCGACAATAGTCTAGGCAGTACCCTTAAACATGATCGAGGCCACATATCAATCACCTCCCTATTAACTAATACTCTGTCGATCTTGCTTTGCTTCTTCCCTCTTACCCCATTCGCCATAAACGTAAATTTGCCACCTCTCATATGAAACTCATGTAAGTCAGAATCCGATATAAACTGATTGAACACTCTTGCACACCTAGATTTAAACGTCGAGCCTAATCGTTCTTCCGCACTTCTGACTGTGTTGAAATCTCCCATAATGAACCAAAAACCATGAGCATGCATCATCAAATTAGCAATCGAATCCCAAAGCGCCTTCTTCTCTCTACTGTTTTGTGGCGCGTATACATTAGCCACATACACGAAACCATCACAGCTTTTTATTGTACCTTTCAACACTAGATAGTTATTATCTTTGAAACAATCAACCTTTTTGAAAACTAGAGGGTCCCAAGTACTAACAAGACCCCCCGATCGACCGCAAGGATCCACCACCTCATATTCGAACATCGAATTGCCCCAAAAACCTCTAATAATACTCTCTGACACCCCAGCAATATGAGTTTCTTGTAATGCCAAAAACGAAACACCTTCTTGAGTTTTAATCCCCCTAATCCAACTACCTTTCCCAGCAGCCCCAATCCCTCTAATATTCAATGACAAACAATTCATGAAGGAACCACATTAATACCTTCTTGCTGAATGGCCTGCATAACCTTTTCTTTGTCTTTTTCTAAACCATGAACTCCCATATCATTACCAATTATAATAGTCTCTTGTGCTTCCAATTCCATACCATCGACCTCTTCCTTATTCTTATCTAGATGTGGATTATCAAAAGATTGATCTGCATTATCCACAAAACCATTCTCCGTTACCTGATCACTAGCTTCGTTGTGTAAACCATTGTCACAACTAGCTTCTGTGTTTCCATCCTTATCCATATTATCCATAGATTTATCCATGAAAAAGCTCGTATCGGTATCCCTTTGTCTTTTTTTTGGCCTTATCGAACCGCTAGGAACTTTAAAACTCCACTCATTATTTTCTTGATTAGCTTCGCCACAATTCACACGATTTAATCTTGGAGAAGAAAACACAAAATCAGCATCATTAGACTTCCTTACCTCATTGCGTGTATTCGCATCGTTAGCTATTTCACCTTCCTCTTTATCTTCATCGTTTGTGCTATGGGATGATGAAGGAGTTCTGACCGTCCTGTTCTTAAAAGTACCAACTGGTGGACACCAGTTTACCGTTTTTTCTTCAACCCAAACCCTAAACGCCTTATTACGCCATCGAAGCGACATCACCCGCCTTACCGAAAAACCATCTCCCACCAGTAACCCCTAATCCCTCTAATATTCAATGACAAACAATTCATGAGGGAACCGCATTATTACCTACTTTGGCAGCCACCATGTTAGCTACCTCAGCGGTGGCAAGATGGTGAGGAATACCATACACTCCAACCCAAGCAATGCGTTCAAACGGGAGAATCTGGCCGTTCCAAACCTCAAGATTGCTAAACCAGTACCTCCATTTCTCTTTGCATAACAAAAACGTATTAGCCTCGTCTTCATTTTTGAATAATAACCTCATATACATACCCCCCAAGTATTGAAGGCAAGCAACCCTAAAACCACCCTTAGATAACAGCGTAAATAAGGAGTTAATGATTTCAAGGCTGATACATCTTGCCACCAAAGCGCTTTTGAAGACTGATGACTCTCCCAAAAAAGAATCGTCAAGCGCAATATCGGCCTTTGAAATCGCCCTCCCCTCGTTACCCTGAACAACATCTCTAAATGAGACACCTTTTTTGATCAGATTAAAAGATTCCTTAGATCTAAAACTGTTGGCATAAGGGTTTACCAAAGAACGAGACATTGTCTCCTTCCTCTTACCCGGATCCACTCCATTCTCCCTAGCGAACCAAGCAATATTGATCTTCAGCATCCATTTCCCCATCTTTACGAATTGTAAAGATTTCTCCAGAACTTTAGCGTCCTTAACTCCCCTAAAACTCACAAACCCAAATCTAACCCCTTTTTTGTTTCTTCTTTTTGCAATGAAAACCCCTGCTATAGTCCCATAAACCTTCATGAAATCGGCGAGATCCCATGGCCTACATCCGTCTGGGATATTTGCAACAAAAAACTTAGTGATCGACCTATCAGTCTGGCCTCCCTTAGATTCCGTTTGTGTTTTCCTACTCGAAACCCTAATCTATTCTTGATCTCCATTATTTTCGCCTTCTCCCATTAAATTATTTTGAAATGTTTAATCTGTCATTTTTATTTTAAGTCAGAATATAAATAAATTATATTATGATTTTACCCTTTTTCTTTTTTTACGGAATGTTGTTTTATATTCTATCTCATTAGTTAATGTCTTTCATTTAACAAGCACAAATTCCAATTACCAATTTTTGTGCAGATCGAACTTCATATACGAATTTATTCTTTGTACAGAGCACAAAAACGAATTTTTGTACACAATTAATATACTATTTAATCGTAGTTAAATTACTTGCCATTTTTTGAAAATTTATTACCCTTTTCATAGTTGTTATCCTTCCTCTTCAACTCAATCCAACTATATCCAATCAAATCATTTTTCTTTCTTCTTCTCCATTACATGAACAGAGCAGTTACCCCTCACATAATCAATAGTTATGAAAAAGTGAAAAAACAATCAAATGAGTAAATTATATACTGTTATATGTTACCAGCTTACATTTAATTTTTTCTTTATTTAATGTTTATAACTTTAGTTTATATTTAAGAAATTTTTTATTTATACTAGAGTGAAGACCCGTGCGATGCACGGCTGGGTAAGTTGATGTGTTTCACGTCTTGTCTAAAGTTTCCTGATTGTTAATCGGCGTTTATGAAGTAGTTATTTCAATCTAAAACGCTCTTCGTTAACTTCTCTAACAATAACAGATTATTATGAACCAATGTGGATTTAGGCTAGCTGTATTTGAGTCGACCCATCAATCAACAAATATGTGTAGGTTTTTGCCAATCTAAAGAAATAACTTGATTATAACACCCAATACACAATAACACAAAAGAGGGGGGAAAAAAATCTAAATGATGATAACTCATTTATAACACTGTGAGACATTGATATAACAGTTAAGAAAGTAGTTCATACATAGATACCATAACATGGATTAACTCAACTGATCATATACAAAAGGAAAGGATTAATTACGGCATTTGTTTTTAACATAAGTTACTGCATATTCCAGTCTAAATTTGACTTTATACAAAGGGGAGAAAAAAACTCTCACAGTCTCTATCTTCTTCTCCCGTTACCCCTACTAAAGAATTAAAAACTTTGACCCTAACCCTCTTTGACCCATTACACAACTCACCCGTTTGGCCACCTTTAAGAAATATGCAATTTCTATATAAAAAGTTCAAATATTCTAAGATTCTACTTAACATATTCTTGTGCAATTTCATTCCAATGAAGCAATATGTCTTCATTAACAGATATTCCTTCCTGCAAACTTGACCAAATTTTCATCCAACTTGTACTTTCAACTACCGATTTCCAACATACAACACCCACGTACCTAAAATAAAAAAATAACCAAAACCGGTTCTCTTTAACTATACAAAATTTAAGGTTATTACCCAAAATAGGAATATAGTTATTTATCTAAAGCATAAATTCAAGTTAATAAATAGTATCATAATGCTATAATACCTGGTAAATGCTTGGTTACCTTTATATGCAATTAGCCCGTTCAACATTTGTCAATTCAATAATTAGTTGACATCATTATATAACTTAAAAATCATGAGACCATTTCCAATTGAGATATATAAAAGAGGACATCCAAAGTCTTCTATGGCATGTTTAGAACTTGAGATGAACAAACAACCAAAAAACATACAACTGACCTCGTCAATTTGTTCAGATTTTGTATCGACTTAATTAGGAGAGCCATCTAATTCCATGTCATCTTCATCCATCAGAGTACAACCAGATGGCCTTGACTCATTCCTCTCAACTTCGATCAGAATTATCAACCAGCACATGAAAATAGTAGATTCAGTTTGGGTCTCTTTGAGTCATTGGTATTGGGAAATTAATCTTGTGGATATATTTTTAATATAAGAAATTTATTTTATTTAAAATGCAACTATTATAGTTCTATTTTGTCTAAATTATATTATGCACAACTTACATTCTACACTTCCATGACTCAAATACCGATTTATTTTGTCCATTTCATGTTTCTGTATTAAGAACTACATGTATGTATACTATTTATCACTTACTTAATAATACCCAGCCTGTTAGCAGCGTAATAGCCTACCCATGTCACTCATCAGCTGAGTAGGACAGTTTCACATCGATTTGGGTAACCCAAATCTCTGTTGAGGAAAAACCCGCTTTCTTAGAAGTTTTTCTATATTAACATGGAAGAACAAAAATGTCACAACAGTAGTGAAACTACATGTAATAGGTCGTCTTACCCTATGTTATGGGTATATAATTGCCAATTTGTGATTTGGATGAAGAATGGCCAACAAAAGTCTTAAAAAAGTGAACTTTTAATTCAATTTATGATACACTTTGTAAAGCATGTAAATGACAAAATACAGGGAACAAATCTAAAGCTCACCTTATCATGATAATACCTTGATTACATGTGTTAATTTCAGTCGTTCAATAATGAGTGTGTTTATTTGGGTATAATAGAACTTGTATTTCTATTTAAACTTGTACTTTTTTTACGGATCATGTGCTATCTTTTCCCAAAGGTTTTGCTTTGCCTGTTGAACCATAGCTTTACTATGGTTCAATATGTTTCATCTAATTTCTTGAGTAATTTATGTAACTATTAAATCATGATCTAGTATGGTAGCAACTTCAATATTGTAGCAATTGACTAATATCTATGAAGCAGGTTTAATATAATATAATTATGTTACCTGTAGCGTTCTAGCGTTCTCTGGCTTCCTTTCTGGCTGTCTCAAACGTGGAATGAAATCTGGCAAGAAGTTACGGATAATGGTAATTAGCTTTAGTTAATAGTGTATTTGGCATGTATAATTGTAAAGTACATGTGTGGATGTCCTCTAAGAGCTGATTTTGTTGTTCTGGTGCCGAGGTTGGTGGGTGAAGCTGCGGTGTGAACTGATATGCGAAAGATTTATCCTCTGCGCTGGTTGAGGAGTGGTGGGGTTGTTGTGGTTCGACTATTATGTGTTCACACTACCGTCCAACTTCCCGGTGCTGTAACAATCTTCACTACCCAAGGAATTTTCCTTAGTTCCATCGGGTAGAATCAGTAATTACGTCCATTTTGCAGTATGTAACCATTTTGCTGCAAAGTGTAGTGTTGTGACCCTCTACATAAAGGGTCATTATCCAACCTGATAAACTCCACCCGTCTGTGTAAGAGTGTCATCGGGACTGACCCTTTTACATGATAAAATACCTCGGATGGAAAATTCATGGAGATTAAGATGACCAGAAACAGAAATGGAAGTTCATATAAGAACAAAATTACATGTTTTTAAAACACATAAATATATGAACTCCTAAACACCCCCACTAATGGGCATTACAAAAATTGATAGTCAAACTATCTTTTGACTATATAAAATGTCAAGCATTGTAGACATTTATCTTAAACTGATGAATATGCCAAGCCTTAGAGAACTTTATATAAGTAACGTTACTCTAGGTTTTAGAAAAAATAGAAATCTTTGACTGAACACCTAATTTACGATTCAACTTATATGAATTAATGATAGCTTTATATACCCGTATTTCAACAATATAATATCAAATACAATAAATAGCAAATTACCTTCACTACTTACCTAATAGCAAGTTCAAAAGGCAGATTCCGGCAAGATTCAGCCGCATGTTCAGAGGACATGTAACACCCCAAGCCGAGGCTCGGAATATCACGGAAATCATATAGCGCAAGGTGGAATTACAATAGAACAAACTAAATGCAAATAAGGATTCAGTGAATCCATTACAATACGAAACAGGTACCAAAATACATAAGGAGCAAATAACCATCAAAGTTACAAAATAACATCCAGATGATGGCAAATCGATCCTAAGCATAATGCAAAAGAGAAGGTCGATGAATCCTTGATTCATAAGGTCCAAAGCCCGGGTTAACAGCAAGCAAGCAACTAAACTCCACGTCCGGGGATAACCTGGTTACCTGAAAAGTGTACTAAGCATAGTCAACACAAGGTTGGTGAGTTCGTAGTAATGGTCCATAAAGAACCAGCGTCAATAATCACAATATACGAGTAGAGGCTAGACATGACTTACAGCGAGCCTCTAAGTAACACAATAACGTCCAACAACAAGATTACACAAGACAAGTAAATGTGTAATATGAATGCATAATGATATGCGTATCAATGCAAGTACCGAATGCATAAATAAGCCAACATGCCTATCCTATGCGTGACCTCAAGTCACCTATGCAACGATACCCGCCTGTCATAACAATGACACAGGCTGCATCTCAAAAACATCGAGATATATATGTCTATATACTCAGGATCAAGATCTACATCCATCAGATGGGTGTATACATCTATACACCAGGATGTCGGCAATCCCCTGCCGAGGGATCATCAACAATGTATGCAATGCTTACAATCAATTGTAAATGCATCAATCACAATCGTCTGTCATGAACCAACAATCAATATTCGTCAATCATAAACCAATAATCACAATACGATGAACATGAACCAACAATCGATATTCGACAAACATGAGCCAACAATCAATATTCGTCAATCATAAACCAATAATCACAATACGATGAACATGAACCAACAATCGATATTCGACAAACATGAGCCAACAATCAATATTAACACCAATTCTATACGTGCATACACTTAAGAGGATTCTACTTTCTTCAAGTCCCAGATGCTTATATATAGGGTCACCCGCAGCCTTCCCACCACATCTAAAACCCAATGAAAGCATAACCGACTTCCATGTATGTACGTCTATCCTAATATTAATGAAATACTTAACAACGTAAACCAAGTCAATCAAACGTGATATCCATCTCATCAATCCAACATTTAAACCAAATCAATCAAACAATCAACAACGTAAGTAAACACGCAAGTTTACACTTTTCAGCCCGAATCTCAAGCGAGTAGGGAGATACGAAACTCACCTCGATTGGTTATGAAAAGTTAAGTTGATATAAAGTCGAGTTATTGTCGTACAATGTTCACTTCACGTCCAACACCTAAATATCAATCATATACATTCACATCAACATACATAAACACATATACGTAACTTAACAATATTCGGCAAAACCCTAATTAGGTTTCCAAAGTGCTTCTCGACGTTAAATGACTTTTAAGACTCTTATTCAATGTTACATAAGATAAGAAGTGAATTAGATCAATGCTCGGCGCGTAAAAAGGTCCAGAAAGTCAAACTAGGTCAAACAAGGAAATTTCAGAAAACAAAGGGCGTAAGTTACGGTCAACAAGGGCGTAAGGTACGGTGGTCAGAAAACAACTGGCGTAAGTTACGGTCAAACTGGGCGTAACCTACGGTCCTCTAGAAATGTCATTTTTGGCGTAAGGTGGGCGTAAAAGTTGGCGTAAACAGAGGTCGGGGCGTAAGATCATTTTGAAAATAGGGATAGGCGTAAGCTACGGCCAAACATGGCGTAACCTACGCCCAGGCAATTTAGACCTGGCGTAACCTACGGCCCTAAGGGGCGTAGGTTACGCCCCTTACTGGGCAGCAACACGAACCAGCAGCAGCTAAGTGCAGAAATTATGACCCAAAACCCTAAATCACTTGAACCACAACCCTAAATCGACATTTAAGGTTACAAGACTCGTTTTGATGATACATTTGACATTCTAACACCTAAATACACTTACCCAAACCCATATTTCCATCCATAACATCACCAAATTCTCCAAATCGCCCAAAACCTAGCCAAACCCTAATTCGACCCAAAATTCATTTTAAGGCGATTTAGAACTTGTAAATGTACGAGATGACTAGAAACGAGTAAACTAACATAAATAGAAGTAAATGGGATGAATTAGACTTACCAAAACTTCCTTGTCGAGCTAGAACCCGATTTAGGTCAAAATGGATGAAAGCTTGAACTATGAACTTCAAGGTTATGATGTAATGACGATTATGAGACGACAACGATGATGATTCTTGTACTATGGCAGTTCCAAAGCACTAATTTGATGCAAGAAAGATGAAGAACAAGATATGGTTCTTTTTCTTGAGAGAAATAGAGAAAGATAGATAGATAGAAATGAAAGGAGGAGGAAAGAGATATGGGGGGGGGGAATGGGTCATGGGTGGCTGGTGGGTGTGGACTACCCACGGGCCGACCCGTTTCTCTTCTCAAGCCAAATTACAATCGTTACACATTTAAACACCAATCAAAACATATTATCGACCCGAATATAACACATTGTCATTTAATTCACAAAATGACTCAAATAATTCATTAACTTAAATTGTTAGTCATATTACCCGAAAAGTCAACGGGTCAAAACTCACGGATGTTACAATTAAAGCATCTTAATTGCCATCAGAGGCAAATATAAGCGAAAGCTTTGTAAAACAAAAATAATATCATTTAGTTGTTAAACTGACGACTCTTAACAACAAAAAACATAGTTCTAACGGAAACTCGTTAGTTACCTTCACTTGCTTTACATATGGTATTGGAACTATAAATACACCAACGTCCATATCACCATTAGACCTAGAAAGACACAAACCTTCGGGCCACCAACGAAGAGGTCCAATCTGTCACAATTTCACCAAAATCCATCACAAAATGGATCTATGTTACCCATTACATTAACCATTTATTTAATTTTATATATGTCGAACCTCAGAGCCACCGGTAATATTAAGCCTCCCCACTTCCCCTCCACTGGCTGTTACACATTCCCTTCTAAGAAATAACATTTTGAAACCAAACCCACATTTCAATTCAAGAAGCACATCCTGAATACAAAAAAAATATAAATAAGAAAGTATCTACTTAATCCTATGTGTTTTCTTCGAGCTTATGTTTCCTACACATGTACAACATCAGACTGGTTATAGATTTTGCGTAGGAGCAGAATAAACAGTGGCATGGGAAGTTGGATTAACTAAAATCAGCCCAAATAGACGCATTATTAGATTACCCCATATTCCTGAATATAAATGCAAAAACTGAAGCATAACAGACTATGATTTGAGTTATGGTACGACTAAGAAAGCAAGCAACAGACAACTAAAACATGTAAAAACCACAATCACAAAAGAACCGATTAATAAGTTCATTGACCAGATATGTGCAGAACCAGTACTCTGGGAGCCATCAAACTTTTAAAAGAACAGTAACGAAAAGGAACTTGAGTTATTATCTAAACAATATTTGGTTTTAGACCATAATAACAGCAGCTAGGGTGGATTTTATTAGCCAACGTTACTTTCATTGCTGGGTATTTGTAGTGATTCGAAAGAAAATGACCTATGGATGTGATTTAATCTGGAAATTGGTCCAGTGTTATGAACTGGCATTACTGTTTTGGCCAGAAGTGATACATTCTTACACACTAATTTACCTCAACTGCAGGCCTATGCTGTCCAAGTGTCCATATACATGCCACGTTGGAATGTTGGATTTCACCCTGTTTTTTGCTTCCTAAGGCATGTTAGGATTACCTTCAGAAAACAAATAAGCCTTGCTTACTGCACATATGAGCCACCTAGAAGGATCCAAAGAGATAAGCATTAGCAGTCAAACCACATTAATGGTTATTTATAATAAACTCTCCATGTAACTTCAATTTAATATGTAAAAACAGATGAATGTTCGGTTTAGTAGAATTAACCAACTCACTCATAACAGCCTTGTTCAATATAGTAGAATTCACTTCCAGAATGACCTTAACCTATTCACTCCAACACATCCTCAACTTGAAAATCTTTCCAGTAAACATAATACAAAAAGAGCATAGAGACACAGTTATCAATCAATTATTCTGTAGATATTCTATTTTTACAAAATGAAGTTACCTTGAAGGGAAAAAAAACATCTAACTATGCATATAATATACATGAATATGTAATCTCTTCATAATTCATATAAAGTTCTGTATCTATATTACTATATATATTCTGTATGTATATATCTGTGTATCTTAAATGAGGACATTTATTGAGTAACCCACCCTAAAATCATCTAAGATCTAACTTAATAATAAACAACATCAGTTAACTAAAGATCTGAATTTTAATCAACAGAACAATAAAACAAAGCAATTAAATCTAACCCTGGAAGCAATTAGGGTTTTTATTATAATAGAATTTATAAAAAAGGGGGGATTTTATTTATCAGTTCCAAAAATTCCTTAAAATGAGGATTTTTGCAAGAAGTTGTTGATGCTTGACATTGAAAATCCAATGAGCCTGAACTCAAATGAGAAACTGCATATAAAGACAGCAAAATAGACAGGTTGGGCAAAAGGGTTGGATAAACTACAGGCAGGTTTAGGTCGAAAAAGGTAGTGCATGATTGAGTCATCCCAATAACATTTCTTTTTTACAATATATACAAAAACTGTATTCTGAAAACCAATTATACTTTCTTTTTAAAGCAATCTTGAGACATTGCACACATAAGAATGAACCACTTTAAAAGACTTTTGACCTGTTTAAACTGTGCAACCACAAATTTCCAATAGCCACTTGTTTAAAAACATTACAACTTGACACAATGGATTTGGATTAAACAATTCAACCATAATGCACTTCAGTTAAATTATATACATACCACAATGGAATTGCTTCGTATAAGGATTGAAATTACAACCGCTAACTATAGGAGAATTAAATGATAACTTTACCTTGTCATACTTCTTAGCCGCCATATTTCCCGTCGTTGAATAGTATCCTTCCTCTTTATTCTCCTGAACTGCCTCAATTCTTCCAGTAGTATCTATCTCCCACGGAGCTTCTACCGAGCTTTTTTCATATTCAGGATTGATAGTCAATATTGCCTGCTCACCCTTTTTCATTGTTGCAACTGAACCAGCAATCACAAATTCTGCAGCCACAAAACATTAGTGTTTTATATAACGAAATAATTTAAAGGTTGGGTTGGTGCTTGCCAAGCTTGCCAATATGTGAAATCTGAAAACTTGCAACTAACATCTTAAATCCGAAATTAAAATATGAAATTGAAAGAGGAAAGATATATAAAGACGCAACTGCCAAAAGATATATAAACACACACCTGATTCATTAGGCCAGTGAATGCATCCATTAATAGACCAAAGCCAATAACTGCCATTTCAGCAACAACATGGGAAAACTGAAATTTGATATATAAGATTACCTAACACTAAAAAATATAATCATATCATTTCAAACAATATCAATATTCGTATACCCTGTATTATTTGATACTTTCACCCTATATTGTTTGTACATCAATAAAAGAGATTATACATTTGAAACTATATCTCAAAGGAATGAATGGTTCCTCCTATTCAGTTTCTCTTATTTCCAATTTCTATAATCAATTTCAATCAACAAATCAAGGTAATCAGCCTGGGACAATAATCTCAGCAAAAGGGCTTAAAACAGCAACCTCATTGGCAATATACTTATTGAAAATGACACACCTTACCAAGCGAAATCTCCTATCGACTTTCTGTCTGCAACTTCATTCTCCAGTAGAAACATTGTATGAACTGTCCACGGTCCCTCGTAAAGGTGTTGGAACAGTGATAGCATACCTTTTGATGACAAAAATAACTTTTTAACATCCAGTAAAAATAACACACATTACTTATTATATGTATAAGTAAAGAATACCAATGATAGCATACCGTTTGATGACAAAATAGTGGACTGCTCTAACCTGCAATGTATATATAAAACACATATAACTTTTTGAAGAAGTTAATTAAAAGAAATCGACTTATACAAATGAAATGTCCCCTTTAGACTTTTCATCAAACACGTGGTGTGCATAAGATAAATGATGTTTAAAAACAAACATTTAAGAACATATTAATATTTGAAAAAGGAATGGGTTAATTGAGAAGAAGAAATACTGGGGGTTTTATAAACAAATATGGTAGCCTCATCAGTGGGGATTTAGGAAACCCATAACGATTGATGAAGAACGAAACAAAAGCTTCAATCAGAGTTGAAAACCTGCTGGACGATCATATAAACAAATAAAAGTCAGAACCGATTAATATGGTAAAATCTGAAGCAACCAAAACAAACACACACATACACACACAAAATCTAAAAGGGAGATGAGGATTAAATGATTGTTGGAGAAAAAAAAAGAATGTTGAGGGAGAGATATATAGAAGACGCACGGATGATTACCTCTTCAGATACCAAAAGAGTTCTAACCATCATAACTATACATAATGAATGACTCAATCAATGAACCATTCTTTTTCAACTTCTTCAATAAATCAACCATTCTTTACCTCATTAATTCGTGCAAAGAATACCTTTTGGTTGGGATATGGATCGGACATCGATCAAGGAAAGAAAGGGAGAGAACATGAAAGGTTTTTTTTTTTAATTAAATAAAGAAAGAAAGAGGAAATAAAAGAGATTTTTTTTAATTGAACGGCATGGTTAATGGATACAAAATGAATGGATATTGGGTGGGGTTGGGTAATGGGTTTATTCATTGGCCTTTTGTTTGGTCGGTTTGTAATAGGGATGAGCATATGGACCGGAAACCCGAAGCCCGATCAAGACCCGACCGAGACCGGCCCGAACCGGACCGACCGAGCCACAAACGGTCCGGTCTTCGGTCTAGGATTTCATTGATATATCGGGTTCGGTCCGGTTCGGTCCGAAACCCGGAAAAAGCCGGTCCAGGACCGAAACCCGACATACACTAGCATTTAGGGCTTTTGTGTAGAATGGGCTTATGAATTGTGAGGTTCATGCAATCTCTTCTTCATGTACTTGTGAGGTTCATCTAATCATCTTCGAGGTCTGTTCATATATGTGTATATATATGTATATGTAATTGTTGATGTAATTTGTGAAAGAGTAGGAGACTCTGGACAAATATATATATATATATATATCAGAAAAAGTGTGGAGAGAAAATGGGTTTCTTAATTTTATGTTTGTTGTTTGGAATTAGATTGAAAGGTAAAAAGATTGGATTTTGTTCCTCCAAATCTCGTTCTCTGCCTTCTGTTTATATGATGTGGGTTTATGGATTTGACTATTTGAGTCAAACCTTGGAATATGTTGGTTTAAAAGGATGTTGAATTTGAAAAGATACGTGGAAGAATATGCAGCCACATGAAATGTTTATCTCTTTCTTTTTAAGAAATATTAATATCTAAAGTGTTGATGATCTCTAAATATTTAATCCCGATCCAACGGCTGAAATGGTTTGGTGAGAATACATGTAAAACACTTGATTTTAAAATATATAATTCACAGCCTGTAAGTTAAATATAAAAGGCCCACCTTTGTTTACACCCAATAATGAAAGTCATATACCCATATATCTAACTATCACTTATAGATCTACAACGGTCAAACATAAGAAGAAGAAAAACGCGAGAGAATATCTGATATGTCGTCAGGGGTCATGCCACCACCTCCGATAGGTAAGTAAGTTACAGGCATATGCGTTGATCATTGACAGTAACCTTTAGCCACTAGGTGTTCTTCTTCTTCGGTCCCAGTCGGTTAACCCGAGGCCCGAACCGAGCAAACCCGAACCCGACCGAGCCCGACCGAGCAGGTATCGGGCCGGGCTTCGGTCTGTGTTTTCATGCCAGTTCGGTCTTCGGTCCAGTTCGGTCCGGTCCGGTCTTCTGTCCGTGCTCATGCCTAGTTTGTAATCAAATAGACATGATATATAAATTAACTAATTAAGTAAATAGTTAACTATTCATCACTATATTATACTCGTATGAATGCAAATACATCATGCAATAAACAAAACCACAAACAAACCATAAGAAAGTAATTAACCCTTATTAAGTACCCTAATAATCTCATTAAGTACCCATAAATGAAAGACTAAAAAGCGCTAAATTTTTTCACTTGATCCAACTTTTAGTTATATATAGATAATTAGTTTCTATCGTCAAGCACATCCATATAGTTATTTCTTTATATGACGAATTAACTGCAATAAACTTTTATACCAATCAATCATCAGCACATCTCCTTGGTAGAATCGCATCCCATACAATTACAATTATTTTACCACATTGTTAGTTTTAGAAAAATGAGAAGAGAAGTTAAAAACACCGGATTGTAAGTCGATAATAAGTCCCAACAATTCATGGAAAAAAAGTTTAAGACTATTAAAATAAAGAACTTTAGAAAGATAAACAGTTTAAATCTGAAAACTATAAAATACAGTTAATTCAAACAGTTTACTTTTCGGGTTGTAAAAGGATTTTGTTTGTGGGAACAAAAAAAACATTTTTGTATTTAGAGGAGAGAGAAAATTAATAAATTGGGTCAATGAGAATTTAACCAAAATTAAAGTAATGCTAGTTGTTAAGTTGTAATGACATGGAACAACCACATCATATGACACATCAGTTAGTATAAAAAAAGTTTGTAAATTATTAGTCATTTTAGTATTTCTCAATTCCAATTACCAATTTTTGTGCAGATCGAACTTCATATACGAATTTATTCTTTGTACACTGTTTGTGCACCGAACCGAGGTTAGAACAATGGGAGATGATGGTTGCTTATTGGCGGTTCCCAAAAGGTAGAGTTAGTCTCTTTACGCCAATTGAGTTCTTTATGCGATCTGTGTGTGATCGAGTGTATTGAGTTGAATGCCCTTTTGAGGGTCTTACGATCTCCTTTTATAGGGAGAAGTGTCCTTGGAGAACAAGTAGGCCGCTTAGGGTTTCCTAAGTCTTAGGTCAGAGATATAATTTCCTCAATTATCAGTTGAAGGTGATAAGATCAAATCCAGAAATTATAGGGGAACAATTCTTATCTTTTTATCTTACTGCGGAAGCCTTCGTAACGGACGGTCCTTCGTACCACTGCGTCAGGTCCTGCGTACCGCTGGAGGGGTATGTCATCAAGCCCCCCAGTCCAAGGTGATGACTTTTGCCAAACAGGCATTACGTTGGACTATAACTGATTTCCCATAATCTTCAGGGGTATTTCTTGAAAACTCCCTAAACCGCCTTTAATTAATTTGATTTGAAAGCTAATTTAGGGTGGTAGATGGGCGCATATCCCTAGATGATTTTCGGACGGTCGTGATCGTCATGCAGCTGGGTATTTAAACCTTTTGTTCCGTCCTTTTTTCTTTTATTTAGTCGCATAAAAAAATATCCCCTCTCTCTCTCTCTTAGGGCTTCCGATTGTTTTCCCTTCCGATCATCACAGTAGGTACGTGATTTTCTTCCTTTTTCTTCTTTGTTGTCTTTTGATTGTCACTTCCTGATGTCGAAAGGAGGCATCAAAACCACCGAATCGACCGTTATTTGGTCGAAGTTAAATAAGTTTGTTGATAAATATTTTCCTGGAAAAATATCATCCTTTTTAATCCCTTCCGACGGTGATACTGTTCTTACTCCCCCAGATGGGTATGTTGGTTTTTATATCAAATCCATGACCGAGGGTAATGTTAGATATCCTTTTTCATCCTTTATTCTTGGCGTCCTTGATTATTTTGACGTCCATATCTCTACTGTAACACCACTAGGTTTGTCAAGAATAGTTGCTTTTGAGGTTATGTGTAGGGCGTATGGCGGTGAACCGTCATTAGATCTGTTTAGGTATTTTGTGCAAACATGTCATTCTGGTGATTGGGTTACAGTAGGTAACCGTTCAAAAGGTGGGTGCTTTAAGAGGGGTGGTTTAGATATTCGTGAGTGGAAGAGTGATTTTGTCTTCATGAAAGCTTCTCTGATCCCTAATGGTTATGAGTCTGTGACCAATAGGAAGTTATTGTGTATTCATAAAAAATACGAAAATCCCTTTCCTGATTATGTTGTTGATGAGTTGTGTCGGGAAATCCGGTCAAACCCTATCAAGGTTGTAATGTACCCTGATGTTGTGCTGTATAAAGCCAAGTTGATAGGTACATTGCCTGGTCGTGTAGATATAGATGGTAAGGATTTGACATTCTTTTGTTTTTGATAATCTCTTTGTCCATTGATTCTGATATCCGTGATGGCTTTATTGCTTATTGCAGATATGACTTTCAGAAAGTTGACTCATCATTGTTCTGATGAACCCAAAATTTAATTAAACAGTTCTGTAACTCACAAAACCAATTGTTCTGATGCGTGTTTATAAACATTGATGTATTTTGGTAGTTTGCAGACTAGATTATATCCGATGGTAATGTGTCCTATATACTTCCTCTTTCAAATCTACGAGATAAGAATGAGATAAATATATCTAATAGTGTAAAATAAATAATTTGCCGCTTCTACAATACAATAAATAGACTGAGAACACCAACCCTTTTTGCCACACTGACCGAGATTATTTGCTAGTCTATTCTCATTGCTTGTGCATGCTCTTTAGCTACTTAACGACTTTATAGTGCGCCATATCCACTATGGACTTATACCCTTTCGCATCTAGTATCTTTTATACTGTTGTATCTTACCTTTAGCTGCTACTAAGATCAATCGGTACCCGTTACCTATTGGCGGGGGTTCAACCGTACAGTTTAAAGTGGAGGTATCTTACAAGCGCAGGTCTCTTACGGGTGGGATTGACGGGTACCAAAATCGTACCAGAGATCAGAGGGTTCCTTCCAATTAACCTTTATTTTTATTTCCCCCAACAGAGATACACACATATCATGTATAAGTTTCAGGTATGTCCACAGTCCACTAGACTACTATCATTGATACGACCGTTGGTTTTATAAGTCTTTTACACGAAAAAACCCGTTTTGGTTTTTTATAAGTCTTTTACAAACCTTTGTCAGAAACTGTAAGATTTGTAACCATTTTTTCTCAAATAACAAGTATGGTTCCAAATGCTGGGAATCAAACAGAGACCATTCTCTCATGTCTAGCAGTAATAGTTTATTTTTTCGCCAGCTTTAAGATATATACAAATTTTGTCACTTTATACTAGCATTTAAAAATCATTTATGAAAGCATGCGGGATACTTACAGGGCAATCAACAAATGACACGTGCCTCATCAACTTCATCTTGCTGTTTTCAAATCCAGGGACTTCACATTGTGGGCTATCTTCTTTGCCACTTCCGTAGGCCCTAAAACACGACATACATCTCTTTAGTAACATGAGAGGTTATAATAAATCAAGACACGTATATACTCCTTTACTTGAACTCTTACCTGTAACACATAGGTCGAGGGCACCGGTCATCTTCACATTTGTATATCTTTGCATTAGCATACCCGAGCTTGATGGTAATGTTCCGCTCCAACTCATTTTTAAAACGAACTGTCTGTATATGTATCATAATTCATAAGCAGGTTATACAATATTTTCCGGGGAAGTGATATATAAAAACATAGAAACAGTAATTCATATCTATTTAGCCACTCAATTCACTAAATTCATAGTGTGCTGGTAACGAGAGTTGAGGCAATCAAGATAACTTATATACTTTCAAAATAATGTTGCTTCAGAACTATGCTAGTTTTCATGATTGCTGGTAGCCTGGTAATAGCATATGAGGCAACTAAGTGGCTTATGAGTAGAAAAGTTATTCCTACATTATATACATACACCTTAATCATTTATAACAAGCCTGGAAACAGAACTAATATCAAACAGTTTATGAGCAAAGACAGATTAAGCAATTAAATACAACTTTTCAATCAATAATAACGTGATTCCATACAGTCCTTCTTTCAACGAATGCATTAAACTATACAAACATCTTGTGTTTGACATTCTAAGCATATTGATGAATCAGTTTGATTCAAAACCTACGAATAATCACAATTCCATAAATCTAACTGTGATTAAGCAATTAAATACAACTTTTCAATCATTAATAATGTGATTCCTTACAATCCTTGTTTCATTGAATGCATTAAACCATCCATACACCTTGTGTTTCACACTCTAAGCATAATGATTATCAAACATATTGATTCAAACCTACCAATAATCACAATTACATGAAATCTAATTGTCATTAAGCAACAAAAACACCTAGTGATTCAGATTGATCAACAATTATGTGATTTCATAAACTGGAACCATAAACAGATACAAGCAGCTTGTGTTTCAGATTAACTTACCTTTTATTATTTGTTCGATTTCCTCATCGCTTATCACATCGTCTTCCTCCATTGATTAACAATAAGAAATCAGTTACTGTTCTAATTGACGGCGGCGAGGTTAATTGAAGTTGAATTCCGGCGGCGATTAACAATACGAATCGGACAAAATAGATCGAAGGAAGATGAAGATGACGGCGATTACCGACGGCGATGAACGATATTAGTGTGTCAAAGAGGATTTCCGGCGGTGGTTTGTGGCGATCTAGGGTTTTGGTCGCCGGAGGAAAAAGGGAGTGAAGGAGGAGGACGGGTGTTTTTTTCGTTTTATATAGTGTGTGCAAATTGACCTTTTTGCCCCTCCGTGTTATTTTTTGTTAAATGATCCTGGCCTTAGATTAGATCTGATCCAATGGTCTAGATCTGTTTCCTGGTTTTCACAAAAATCCTTATTTTTGAATGAATACAACTCTTTACACTTGTACAAAATAAGTTGGTTTTTAGTATAAAGGTTAATTAATATAATTTCTTGGTAGTTGATGGTTTTGTTTAATATGTAACTCAAACCTTCTCCGGTTGGATCGCATTGCACATTTTATCGATTTGTGAATCCTTGAAACTAATATTGAAATCACTCTGTAAATCACTCTGTAAATCCTAAAACTACCCATCCCTTTTTGGCGATTTTCACGCTGTTTTTTTTCTTCTTGCTGCTTTAGTTCCTCGTCGCCACGTTTGCATCCGAATTTCAGGTACTGTTGAAAACCCTATATAATATATATATAATGTATCTATATCTATAATTTTGTAATTAATAGATAACCATGTGTTTGTTCTGGATAATCAATAATTTCATTTTGTGCCTTAAGTAGGATTCTCTCAATAGATGTGTTTTGGCTAAACCCCCAAATATTTAATTAATTTATTTTTTGTACTAATATCAACTTAGCGACATTTTTTTTAACCAAAAATCAATATGTAGTTCCAGCTGCGCAAATTTAGATTACTTCTATAGACCTGAATTATTTTTTTAAATTGGGTAATATAAATCTTTTGTGATTGATTGGCCTTATGTCTGATTTTGGGTTTCAATTTTGTGAAGTTTTATTTTATATTCAGCTTTTAGTTTAACAATAAGAAACAATATAACTTGTTTGGTCAACGTAGTTGTATTGCCGACAACCTAGAGTTTGTTTGCCGTTCAAAATAAAAAAAATTGATTAATTCTTCTGAAAGAAAAGTAAGAGCACAAGTATCATACATTGCTTTAGAGGCCAGTCATCACAATGCTATAGAATTCTATTAGGTCTTTTTGCATTTGTAGCTAACCTCGGTATATATGCATTTGTATAATGCCGATTTCATATATGTGTGTGGCCCGTGTATAGTATCGTTATCCCTCTCACTTTTTCTGAGCCTGGACCCTGGTTGTGCATTGCATACAGACTACTTTACAACAAGTATGTAAGTATAATGACTATTTTGGAACAAAATGTCAAAGTAAAATGACTTTTTGAAACTTCTGTTTTGTAAAAGATATACAACGCGGCCCTACTTTACTAGTTTCACCGGTAGCTGGATGTCACAGTGACTATGTCGGAACAAAATATGTAATTTTCCATTTATGTATGCGATTTTTTTACTTATATATGATTGGTTTGGTTGAAGGTTTACTGGTTTGAGAAGCATTGTTATTTGCTAACTGAATATGGCATGGATCACATTCTAGCTTTGGCAAGCATCTGCAATTACATGGATAATAGGGCAGCGATCGAGGAAGCATTTATTGTTACATGTAACGTAAAGAACATTAAACCACATGGTAACTCCGCGACTATTGTATTTCATACTGTGGTCTTATAATATTACATCATTTGTGCACTTATAGTCACTTAATTTTCATAATGAAATTTTCTGAGATAAAATGCTGGAAATAAAACTCGATTCTCTTATTTTGTCATTTTTGGAGAATTATAAAGTACTTATTCTCATGTTATGGATATTATTAGAGGTGGGATTTTTCATCATGTCATCATTAAATCATGTAGTTTCTGTAATTGCACATATATGTCAACTTTTTTGTGCTTCGTTTTTTAAGTAATAGTTCTCTGTTTCATTTTTTGCAGGTATGAAAAATCAAAGTCTAGAGGAATGAAATTTGAGATGGTTATCTAATATTTGTATAAAGTTAGTCTAGGTTTTCAAGATTTGTATAAGATGTTTTGAATTGCTAAAACAAATTGTTAGGAATCTTATTCTAACACATTGTAGGGAATGTACAGCTGTGTATCTGTAGGCCTCCTGACCCATTTAATGTTAAACACTAATGTGTTTCAAGAGATGCAAGTATGCAATGCCAATTGGGTTTAAACCCCAGCGGCATTCCGAAGTCCTGCAATGATGCTTGGATCCTGGGAGACCAGGGTTCGAGTCTGAGCAGGCGAGGTTTTACCTCCAATTGGTCCCTGACTTCGTGGATCGGTCGCTAGTGACTGCTGCCCGAATGGATGTAACGGCTAGCCGTCCCGTGACACGAACGTTCACAAAAAAGAAGAAGTATGCAACAACATATGTAGTTCCAAATCAGTACACCATACAAAATCATCAAACGGCCGGCTACCCCTCAATTTAATTTATGATTTTGTGCTTCCCACATTACATTTATAGAAAGCAACATGCAACAAAAATAACAAAACCATTATATTAACAAATTAGATAAATTAAATGATAAACACAAATAATAGATACTATTGCTTATGCATCTTATTCATGAGAGGCTTAGGCATAGGACAAAATGCATTTTATCTATTTTCATTTTTTATATATACATATATGTGTAAAAATTATATTTTATATATTGTCTATACCTTTATCAATCAACTATTAGCATTTGGATTGGTGGTTAAGACATTAGATACAAGCATATTTTGATTTTTAGGTCAGGTTAAATTCGTTGTTTTTAGCTTATGGGTTTTTCTTTGAGCTGACCTTGATTTTATTCACCATCTGAATAATAAAACCATGTTAGCTACTTCGTGTTTCTGATCTTTTTTATTTTAGTTTTTGCGGTTATAATAAAGCTACTTCTAAATTCGACTTAGTAACTCCATTCTAAAGAAAAGTTTGACTTGAAACTATCAGTTAGAAAGGTTAACCATAAAAGTTTCATAAAAGCGTGATGCGAAGCGAGTCGTTAAATGAATGGACTCGTAACTAGTTTTGTGCTACCCGTTACCAAAATTTCTGGTTACGCCACTGTTTATGGAGGTGTATCCATAGGGGTTTTACGAGAGTATTGGTTCCAATCCAGTTATTCGTAAGGGTAGAAGTTGAATAATACCAGTATGTTGCTTTTAAAAAGAAATTACAAAGCCACAAAGCTTACCTTATCAGTAAATGCGGAGGGTAAACTTCCCCCGGCCTACAACGTATTGAGATGTGAATTGTTCTTAATATTATTGATACAATGGAAGGCTTTATATAGCCAAATACAATTGTTAAACAAGAACTTAATAAACAAGAATCCTAGTTAACTTTATGAACAAGAAATATAATTAACTAAATTAATTGGTTTCCTTAATACGCCCCCGCAAGATGGCTGACCCGTCAGGGAAGCCCATCTTGGATTTGAACTCGAAATCTTGGACTTGAACTTGTAGATAACTTCCTTAATACGCCCCCGCAAGATGATTGACCATATCTTGGACTTGAACTTGAAACATTGATCTTTGGCTACCGATTTTGTTTTTGAGGTAGCGAAGAACCCGATTGAGGTACCAAAAATTTGATGAAAAAAAAATAGGTTGCTCGTTGGAGCAAAAAGAAAAAAAAATTGTACGAACTGAAACCGGCCACTACGGTATGGGCAAAGAGAGGCTGTTGCGCATTGTTTGAAGGCAACAAGTCAAATAAACCGGCCACTACGGTATGGGCTGAGATGAAATTGCTCGTTGGAGCTTTTGATTAATGAAACCGGCCACTACGGTATGGGCTGATGAATGAAATTGCTCGTTGGAGCTTTTGATTAATGAAACCGGCCACTACGGTATGGGCTGAGATGAAATTGCTCGTTGGAGCTTTTGATTAATGAAACCGGCCACTACGGTATGGGCTGAGAATTGTTGAAATCTTGCTCGTTGGAGCTTTTGATTAATGAAATAAAAAAAACGGATGTTGTTGTAGTTGTTTTGTCAAGTTCTTGATCGAACTAAGACAAAAGGGAAAATAGAAACGTAGCCGAGAATAGAAAAAGTTATATTGGTGTTGTGTTTTGCGGCTGTATAAAAAATCAAACAATTGATTTGAAGTTTGTTGTCTCGGCAAAGAACCATAGTCGAATAACAAATAAGAATATTGTTGGTTTTGGAATGGAATTTATCTTGAGGACTTCAACGAAAAGAAGGAATAGAACTTTAACGGCTCATGGCTAGTATCTAATTTAAAAATTAAGTTTGACGAACACTAAACAAAAGTTGAAAAGAAGAGATCGAAATTGGGTTTTACGGATGAATGAGTTTTTTTTTTTTTTTGAAGAACAATTTGCTCGTTGGAGCGGATTTGGCTCTGAATACCATATTGTGATGTGAATTGTTCTTAATATTATTGATACAATGAAGGGCTTTATATAGCCAAATACAATTGTTAAACAAGGAATTAATGAACAAGAATCCTATTAACTTTATGAACAAGAAATATAATTAACTAAATTAATTGGTTTCCTTAATACGAACCTCCAAGATGGTGCTAGAAGACTCATATATCCCTGGAAATTAGTCACAATATAAGATCTTGGATAGACATTCAAGACCGATACGTTAGGAAGAAAACTATAACCCTACTTAGGCTCCAAGTTAAATCCCCTTCACTATTACATGAAGTTCCTCAAATCCATACAACACACACATATTCAGATTTAAGGCGTACAAAGGCTTTGCCTTACTAGACCCAAATGCTCCACCACAAGACTCCCGGCGATACCCTCGCAACCCCCGCTGGAGAGTACAGGATTTCTTGAACGTTATGGGTCCCAATGCCCTAGGTTCCGAGATGATGACACTAAGGGTCCCAAGG
>CM067168.1:48862237-48901001 GCA_034093135.1 Erigeron breviscapus | reverse complement strand
TATCTTCTATCGGAGATAATAGAAACCGGAACTCCATGTTTTGCCACCACTTCCTTAATGTACAAACGCGCTAGGGTGTCGAACTTATCGGTCTCACGAATGGCTAAAAAGTGAGCCGACTTTGTCAATCGATCCACAATCACCCATATAGTATCACGGCCATTTCTTGTCTTCGGTAACTTCGTGACGAAGTCCATTGCAATCCTTTCCCACTTTCATGCCGGTATCACCGGTTGTACCAACAAACCGGGTGGCTTATTATGATCGGCTTTCACTTGTAAGCAAGTAAGGCACTCGCTCACATATTTAGCCACATCACGTTTCATGCCCGGCCACCAGTAGAAATCCTTTAAATCAAAGTACATCTTATCCGACCCCGGGTGGACCGAATAAGGCGACTTATGAGCTTCATTCATTAGGAAAGTTCTTAAATTGCCAAAGATTGGAATCCAAAGCTTCCCAACTAAATATAACCCGTTGTCTTCCTTCCGGTCAAAAAGTTGCTCCATACCATCTAGGCCTTCATTACCAAAATTTTCCGGTAAGGTAGCTTGCACTTGAGCTTCTATGATACGGTCCCGAATACTTTGTCCCACCGTGAGGCTCATGGCTCTTGATCTTCTCGGCTTGACCCTTTCCTTTCTACTTAAAGCATCGGCTACGACATTGGCTTTGCCCGGATGATAGCGAATGTCACAATCATAATCGCTAAAAAGTTCAATCCACCTTCTTTGCCTCATATTCAACTCACTTTGATTGAAAATGTGTTGGAGACTTTTATGATCGGTGTAGATTACACATTTGGTGCCATAAAGGTAATGTCTCCAACACTTCAAGTCGAAAACAACCGCTCCCAATTCTAAATCGTGAGTAGGGTAATTCTTCTCATGCACCTTAAGTTGTCGGGAGGCATAAGCAATGACCTTGCCCCGTTGCATAAGTACACACCCCAATCCTTGACCCGAAGCATCACAATAGACCACAAAATCTTCAATCCCATCCGGAAGGCTCAAGATAGGAGCGTCACATAACATGTCTTTGAGAGTTTGAAAGGCAAATTCTTGCTTCTCGCCCCACTCAAACCTCCTCTCTTTTTGAGTCAAGAGAGTGAGTGGTTGTGCTATCTTGGAGAAACCCTCAATGAATCTTCGGTAATATCCCGCCAATCCGAGAAATTGGCGAATCTCGGATGGTGTTTCGGGTCGCCTCCAATTCTTAACCGCTTCAATCTTGCTAGGATCCACATGAATCCCATCTTTTCTAATCACGTGACCAAGGAAATGAACTTCTTCCAACCAAAATTCGCACTTTGAAAATTTTGCATACAACTTCTCCTTTCTAAGCAACCCTAGCGTCTCACGCAAATGCTCGGCATGATCTTCCTTTGTTTTCGAATAGACAAGTATGTAATCAATGAAGACAATGACCGACTTGTCCAAATAGGGTCGACACACCCGGTTCATCAAATCCATGAACACCGCCGGTGCATTAGTCAACCCAAACGGCATAACGGTGAACTCGTAGTGACCATACCTTGTACGAAACGCCGTCTTTGGTATGTCATCTTCATGAACTCTAAGTTGGTGATAGCCCGAACGGAGGTCGATTTTTGAGAAATACTTGGCACCTTGCAAACGATCAAAAAGCTCATCGATTCTAGGAAGTGGATACCGGTTCTTCACCGTGAGCTTGTTCAATTCTCGGTAATCAATACACATCCTAAAGGACCCATCTTTCTTCTTCACAAACAATATTGGAGCTCCCCAAGGCGATTGACTAGGACGAATGAACCCTTTTTCTTGAAGTTCTTTAAGTTGAGATTCTAGCTCTTGCATTTCCGTCAAGGCGAGTCTATATGGAGCTTTAGCCACGGGTGCGGCCCCGGGGATCAAATTGATGCGAAAATCAAGTTCACGAGACGGGGGTAGACCCGGTAGGTCATCCGGAAAAACATCGGGAAAATCACGAACAATAGGAACGGCTTTCAATTCTACCTTTGTGACGGTAGCACTAAAAGCCTTGGAACTAGATGAATCGGTAGTTTCACCTTGGACTCTAAGAATATCACCGTTTGGCAACGGTATTTTGACCACTCTTTCACCACAATCTATGACCGCATTTACCGCCGTCATCCAATCCATACCCACAATGATGTCGAAGCTTCCAATATCGAAAGGCATGAGATTAATATAAAATTCGACGTCGTTTAAAGTCAAGATACAATCACGAAGCACTTGACTAAGTCTAGTTAAAGTACCATTGACCATCTCAATATCAAGCACATAGTTTAAGGCACAAGGATGAACATCTATCAAAGGAACAAAACCATGGGACACGAAGCTATAATCGGCTCCGGAATCAAATAACACCGTGGCATAGTGACCGTTAAGAAGAAATGTACCTGCCACCACATTAGGGTCATTGCGGACTTCATTTGCATTCACCGCAAAGGCTCTTCCTCTTGGTTGCACTTGATGGCCTTGTTGGCCACGGTTTTGGTTAGGACCGGTGATTTGAAGTTGATTTGGGTGAACCGCCACTTGCACATTTTGTCCCACCCATTGAGGACAAGCATTACGGTAATGTTCGGTGCTTCCACATTCATAACACCCACCCCGTTGACCCCTTTGATTGTTAGCTTGAGGAGGATGTGCTCGGAGAGGAACCGCATGAGTAGGAGCCACTCTCGGGGCCCTACAATCTCTAGCAAGATGACCAACTTGATTACAATTGAAACAAGTCCCACAAGGAGTGGTGGGAACATGATGTCGGGAGCACTTATTACAAAATGGATAAGGACCCACATAAGCCTTCTTGTCCGGTTCAATCGCCGCAAACACCTTTCCCTTGTTAGGACGTTTAGGGTCAAACCTACCCATTTTCTTCACCCCGCTTGACTCGGGTGCATCCTTCCTCTTTGATGATGATGCTTGGCTCAATTCACCACTTCTAAGTAAGTCCTCGGTAACACTACCGCTCGGTTTATGGCTTCCGTCATGGTGGTAGGCATAATGTTGTTCACCAAGTGTCGGACCTTTGGAGTCAAGCCCATAACAAACTTTTGAATAGCTTGAGCTTCGGGAGACACCAAGTGTGGAATAAGTGTTGACAACTCTTGGAACCGCCGAATGTACCCCTTATAGTCCGCCCCATTCATTTGGAGTTGAACAAACTCCAAGGTTAGAGTTTGAAGTTCGTAGGGTGGACAAAATCTTTCTTTCACCAAAATCTTGAATTGATCCCACGGTATGGCATTGCCCGCCCCTATTTCTTTGTTCCACCATTTCAATGCATCACCTCTAAACATGCCGGATGAGTAGATAACTTGGTCATCATAAGTACAATGACTCCTAGCAATCACCGCTTCAATTTCTTCAAGCCACCTAATACAAGCCGTAGGACCCCCACTCCCATCATACTCCGGGGCCCCACAACCCTTGAAATCCTTAAAAGAACACCCTTGCCGGTACACTCCGTGTTGATTGTACCTTGGGACATAGTTATCATGCATTACCGGTGCCTCTTCTTCTTCTACCTCTACCGGTTGAACATTTTCATTGTTCCCATTTACTTGAGCTTGAACATTCGGCACCGTATTATTGGGTGCTTGGAGAGATGCCGTGACTTGAGCAACTATGTTAGGCATGATGTTTGTGACCGCTTGAGCGATCACGGTTGCCAAGTCGGGTGTTGGTGCTTCACCACCACCTTGACCTCTCCCTTGGCCTCTCCCTTGACCTCTACCACCACCTCTACCTCTACCACCACCACGACCTCTTCCACCACCACGACCTCTTCCACCACCACGACCTTCTCCTTGAACTTCCGGTTGTTGTTCCGGAGTTTGCTCCCTATAAGTAGTCCCGGCTCTTCTTGGCCTCACCATTACTATAAAACAAGGAAACGTCGACTCGAAAAGTTAGCCTCAAAATGCTCGCATGTTAGTCACACAAGTAGTTAATGCTCTCATGTCGGCATACCACACATAAATCATATCATTACACTATGGCAAAAGTACTAATGTTCTAGGGGAATTGTTATGTATCATGCCATCATACCATATTTCACAATAATTGTTCATCAATAAACCGCATGCCCATTTTCAATAAATCAAACAATCACACAACTAAACAAGTGGTCCAAAGTATAATCCGAATCCGATATGCTTCCTAGTTATTGATCCGGGTATGTATACAGGGTGTACCAGCGGCTAACCCTCCACCCAATCAACTCCCAAAAAGCATACCGGTTCCTTATTATACCCTAAACCAACCGCGTGCAATCCGTGATGTCATTAACTTGTTATAATACCGGGTAACCATAAAAGAGTTGATCACGTTCTTTTAGGGTTGCCACAATATTATATCATGTTGTTGCCATAACTTCATCTTGCCCTACATCATCAAACAATATCAATTCAATCCAACAATATGCACATGACCTCATTGACCTCAAGTAACCACATTGACCTCATGGTTCGGTATATTAAGACTTTGAGGTTAACAATATCACCTATATGTTGCTCTGTGTGATAATTCATTTACCAAATCCACATCTAATGAATACACAACCAGCCTATAGAAGCTTATACATTAAGTTTACTAATCAAGAATAATTATTTCAATATAGTCTTAAACAAAATAAGCTTTTATGTATTCGCAATCTAATAAAATTTAAACTATGGATAAAGGAACTGTAAAACATCAAAGTACCAAGAACTAAACGCTATTAACTTCAAAGGGGCTTCATACCTTTGCAGGGCATAAAAGTCTTAAATCTTATTTCCTGATCTAACTAAGGATGAAAAAGCAGTCACCAATATGATTCTTGATTTACAAATTATTGATTTTGATACTGTTCACTTGTAGAAATTGATGTTGTGTCCAAACTGAACATTAATTGGAACATAATAACTAGCTTACTAATGCAGACACAATTTTAGCACAATCATGCAAGGTTTGTTTAAAAGCTTAATCACGCTAACCTGAATAACAAGATAACTTGCAGAAAGTCCCCGTGAACGATGTAGCTGAACTTGCCAAATATTCTCATAACGGAGCTGCAGCTTGTAAGAAGTAGTAGAGTACGGTATAACAAAGTACAGATTTCTTAATCCAAATCCGAACTTCACTGATGTGTTCCTCATTTCACAGAGCACCGACAAAGTGTCATTCGAAATCTGGCAACCAAAACGAAGAGTTGCATCTTCCATGTCAAATGCAAATTCCTTAGGCTTTCTTTCAATGTCATAGTCGCTTTCCCAAGCGAGCAAATAGGAATCGTCATACCACAAACGCTTCTCATTAGCCAAGTCTAAAATGTAGTCAACTCTTTCCCTGGTTGTAAACTGGACTTTTGCGGGCCCTCCTTTTGATTTTTTAACCTCAAGAGCATGAATAGTCCCTATACCAGTATAGCTCTCCAGGGCGGTCTTTATATCCTCTGCAGGATCTAAATTGGGGAATCCAAACACATTGACTGACTTACCCATCAAACAAGGTTTTCTTACTGCAATGTCAATATACAGCACACAATCAGCTATAATGACTACAATTGGTGTCAGGTTCGTAAAACATGATTCTGAACAATCCAAATTAAATATCCTAAAAAACCAAGCAGAGCCAAATGGCTAAAAATGTAACGATATGTATACTAGAATTAGGATCAAGTATTGCTTGTGTATCCATCATACGGTACTTTTACTGACGTGATAGCATCCATATAAAATAAAAATAAATAAATAATCATAAGATATAGCAAAACTAATCAAGACCCATTCGAAAACGAAAGCAATATATAGTTGTGTCTTGGTCTGACCCGTAAGATCCAATCCCAATTACATTAAATCATATATTGTGACTACTACGTACCTTAATTACATACTCCATTTCAAAGAGCTCATTGACCCCTCTACTTTTTCCAAGCGTATGTATAAATAACGAGATGTGAGCCCGCGCAATGCGTCAACGATGGTGGGAACGGCAGTGTGTGGTGGTGGCGGCTGTGGCGGCTACGGGTGGCGGTGTCGGAAGCGGTGGTGGTAATGATGGTGAATGTTAAATTAATTGATGTTAAACGTGGTAGTGTAGTTAATTTAAGTGTTATGTTATAAATTATTTCATTAATGGTATTATAGGTATTTTAGATAGAGATGTTTAAATTAGTGAATAAAGAAGAAGGGTATTTTAGGTAGTTAAAAGTTGTAATTTGAGAAAAAGGAGGACGGGTTGATGCTTTATATAGTTGTATACAATAATTGATAAAAAATAGCTCTAGGCTTAGACAAGTCATAAATTTATTGTTTTATGCATAATTTTAGAAGATGGTGACGTTCAATGTACAACACTTTAATACATGTCCTAAGTCATAATTTAAGGTCCTTACAAAAATTTTTACTAACATCCTTTGTATAATCTTTCAAATTTTCAATATGTGATATGTTGGCGCCTCGAATAGTTACTACAAAGTACAAACTCCCTGTTCATAAAAAAACCACATTCAAATGTTAATTACATAAAAGATGGATCAGCTAACTATAGCCTTTCGTATTTCAGATATAGTCCAATGGTTGGCATCTCAGCCTGTGACTTTCAGGTCACAGGTTCGTATTTCAAATATAGTCCAATGGTTGGCATCTCAGCCTGTGACTTTCAGGTCACAGGTTCGTATTTCAAATATAGTCCAATGGTTGGCATCTCAGCCTGTGACTTTCAGGTCACAGGTTCGTATTTCAAATATAGTCCAATGGTTGGCATCTCAGCCTGTGACTTTCAGGTCACAGGTTCGTATTTCAAATATAGTCCAATGGTTGGCATCTCAGCCTGTGACTTTCAGGTCACAGGTTCGTATTTCAAATATAGTCCAATGGTTGGCATCTCAGCCTGTGACTTTCAGGTCACAGGTTCGTATTTCAAATATAGTCCAATGGTTGGCATCTCAGCCTGTGACTTTCAGGTCACAGGTTCGTATTTCAAATATAGTCCAATGGTTTGAGATACATAGGTAGTCCTCCTATGAGGGTTTGGACTTGGGTATACCCAGGTTCGAGTATGAGGAGACAAGGTTTACCCTATTTATCGTCGTGCCTTTGGACGGATTAGTAGGGAATTTTTCCTCCCATTGAGTACAAGTAGGAGGTGCAGGGGCCAAGGGCTCCCTAGCACGGACCCGATTAAAATAACGTAGCTAACCAAAAGTTTATTACCTCCCTCATATAGCCAATTACCAATGATCCAACTATATACTAACAGAGTAATTATTAAAAAGAATCACTTTTTTACTCAAATTTATAAATCCAGAAGATTCAGTTAAACTCGCCCCAATTTCATTTCAGTAAACAATAAAAATAATAATAACAAATCATAAGATATAGCAAAACTAATCAAGACCCATTCGAAAACGAAAGCAATATATAGTTGTGTCTTGGTCTGACCCGTAAGATCCAATCCCAATTACATTAAATCATATATTGTGACTACTACGTACCTTAATTACATACTCCATTTCAAAGAGCTCATTGACCCCTCTACTTTTTCCAAGCGTATGTATAAATAACGAGATGTGAGCCCGCGCAATGCGTCAACGATGGTGGGAACGGCAGTGTGTGGTGGTGGCGGCTGTGGCGGCTACGGGTGGCGGTGTCGGAAGCGGTGGTGGTAATGATGGTGAATGTTAAATTAATTGATGTTAAACGTGGTAGTGTAGTTAATTTAAGTGTTATGTTATAAATTATTTCATTAATGGTATTATAGGTATTTTAGATAGAGATGTTTAAATTAGTGAATAAAGAAGAAGGGTATTTTAGGTAGTTAAAAGTTGTAATTTGAGAAAAAGGAGGACGGGTTGATGCTTTATATAGTTGTATACAATAATTGATAAAAAATAGCTCTAGGCTTAGACAAGTCATAAATTTATTGTTTTATGCATAATTTTAGAAGATGGTGACGTTCAATGTACAACACTTTAATACATGTCCTAAGTCATAATTTAAGGTCCTTACAAAAATTTTTACTAACATCCTTTGTATAATCTTTCAAATTTTCAATATGTGATATGTTGGCGCCTCGAATAGTTACTACAAAGTACAAACTCCCTGTTCATAAAAAAACCACATTCAAATGTTAATTACATAAAAGATGGATCAGCTAACTATAGCCTTTCGTATTTCAGATATAGTCCAATGGTTGGCATCTCAGCCTGTGACTTTCAGGTCACAGGTTCGTATTTCAAATATAGTCCAATGGTTTGAGATACATAGGTAGTCCTCCTATGAGGGTTTGGACTTGGGTATACCCAGGTTCGAGTATGAGGAGACAAGGTTTACCCTATTTATCGTCGTGCCTTTGGACGGATTAGTAGGGAATTTTTCCTCCCATTGAGTACAAGTAGGAGGTGCAGGGGCCAAGGGCTCCCTAGCACGGACCCGATTAAAATAACGTAGCTAACCAAAAGTTTATTACCTCCCTCATATAGCCAATTACCAATGATCCAACTATATACTAACAGAGTAATTATTAAAAAGAATCACTTTTTTACTCAAATTTATAAATCCAGAAGATTCAGTTAAACTCGCCCCAATTTCATTTCAGTAAACAATAAAAATAATAATAACAAATCACATAATCAATAAAGGTGAAAATAAATACGTAATGAAAAATAGAATCACCAGGTAGGTAAAAGATGAAGGAATTGAAGTGCGTTGTCGATGATGATGATCTTAATTAATAGGTGTAATGCTTCACGTAGTTTTTATATGTATATAGTTAAGGATATGTATAGAGATATAAGATATTGTGTGTGTAAATATATACATGTGGTATGTATATATATATAGTGATGAAGTGAGTGAGAGGAGCGAGTGAGGGTGAGTTTGATCGTCAATGGCAAGTCAATTATTAAGAAGTAGTGGGAGTGGGACTGTGGGAGACATAAAAGTCATGAGGGTGACGTCCAAAAATTTGCTTGGGAAGCAAGTTTTTTTTTTTTTTTGAACGTTCGTGTCACGGGACGGCTAGCCGTTACATCCAAATGGGCAGGCAGTCACTAGCGACCGATCCACGAAGTCAAGGAACCACAGGGGAGGGAAAACCACACCAATTTAGCCGCTACAGAAGGCACGACGCTAAATTGGGGGAAAACCTCGCCCCCTCAGTCTTGAAGACAAGACATCATAGGAGAACTTGGGAAATGTCCAAAACCCAGAGTCGAACGTGAGACCCCCCACTTAGATTGATTTATTGGTTGATCACGAATCCAAAATCCAATCCAATGGATGAAATTTCTGGTGGTTCATTTGTTTGTTAGCTTTTGAAGGAATGTGATGAGAAGGTTGGTTTGGAATCTTTTTTTATTAAAGTAATCTTCCGTACAATTTTAATTATTTTATTATTATTATTAATTAATTAATGTAAAAGACATGATTAAGTATCGTAATAATAGAACTAGATAAGTATATGCGCTATGGCAGCTGCAACGGGTGGTGGTGTCGACAGGTGGTGGGGCTATTGGTAATAGTAGTAGTGACGAGTAGACTAGGTTATTGATGTAGAGGAGGTAGTATAGTTATTTTATGAGTTCAGAATATATATTACAAATTAATTTAAATAACGGTATTATAAGTATTGTGTTTTTGATAGGAAAAAAATAGAGATTTATTAAGTAGGTATTATAAGTATTTTAACCAACAAGGAGTTAGCCTAGTGTTAAGGAAAACACTTGATGACCTTAAGGTCTCAGGTTCGATCCCCGCTTGCCATAAAAAATAATTCTTTTAAGCTACCCATAACCAATGAAGCCTAGACCCACATGTGAAGTTTAAATACGCGGGTTCGATCCTTCGGGGTGCCTAGATCATGTGGGGATTGGGATGGAGGTATTTTACCGGTATCAAATGGCTCATACGGGGTGAGTCGATGGGTATCCAATTGTGGTACCGGGGCTAGGGTTCCCTCCCTTACCATTATTATTAGAATTTTTAAATAATGAATAATAAAAAGGAAGAATGTCGTTAGGTTATTAACTTCTTATTGAATAAAAAAGAAAAATAAATGCTTTATAATGTAGTATAAATAAATTTAAAAACAATGATCATAACTATATAACTCACTAACTTGATATTTATATGCATTGTTTGGCTCATATTCTCATTCTGATAAACTGTTATTGCTAGTTTTATTTACCATGATGAGATAGTAAAACTAATTAGTGAGTGTTTGCTCTATGTGAATTGATATGTTACATAGATGATAGGTATTTAAAATGAAGTAAATCGGATGTATTGAAGGTTTTCACGAAGCATTATAACCTATATAAAAACTTTTGGATGAATAGCAAACTTAATGTATATATATATAGTGATGAAGTGAGTGAGTGAGCGAGCGAGTGAGTGAGGGTGTGTTTGATCGTCAATGGCAAGTCAATTATTAAGAGAGAGTGGGAGTGAGAGACATAAAAGTCATGAGGGTGACGTCCAAAATTTTGCTTGGGAAGCAAGTAGTATTGATTTATTGGTTGATAAGGAATCCAAAATCCAATCCAATGGATGAAATTTGTGGTGATTTATTTGTTTGTTACCTTTTGAAGGAATGTGATGAGAAGGTTGGTTTGGAATCTTTTTTCTTTATTAATTGAAGTGATCTTTCGTACAGTTTTAATTATTATTATTATTATTATTAATAATAGAACTAGAGTATTATCCGTGGTATGTGGCGGCGACGACAGGTGATGGTGGTGGTGGCGAGTAGTGATGGTAGTTGCGGCGAGTAAGATAGGTTATTGATGTAAAAGGGGTGGTATAATTATTCTCAAAGTAAGAATAAATGTTGTAAATTAATTTCATTAACGGTATTATAGGTATTGTTTTTTTGACAAGAAAAATGGAGATTTTTTAAGTAGGTATTATAGGTATTGTTTTTTTGACAAGAAAAATGGAGATTTTTTAAGTAGGTATTATAGATATTCCAAATAGAGATTTTTAAAATAATAAATAAAAAGGAAGGGCATTTTTGGCCTACGTTCTCATTCTCGTTACCAGTGTTCTTTACCATGATGAACTATTCAAACTACTTATTGTATGTGAATAGATTATGTTACGGATATGATAGGTATCTTAAATGAAGTAAATCGGATGTATTGAAGGTTTTCACGAAGCATTATAACCTATATAAAAACTTTTGGATGAATAGCAAACTTAATGTATATATATATAGTGATGAAGTGAGTGAGTGAGCGAGCGAGTGAGTGAGGGTGTGTTTGATCGTCAATGGCAAGTCAATTATTAAGAGAGAGTGGGAGTGAGAGACATAAAAGTCATGAGGGTGACGTCCAAAATTTTGCTTGGGAAGCAAGTAGTATTGATTTATTGGTTGATAAGGAATCCAAAATCCAATCCAATGGATGAAATTTGTGGTGATTTATTTGTTTGTTACCTTTTGAAGGAATGTGATGAGAAGGTTGGTTTGGAATCTTTTTTCTTTATTAATTGAAGTGATCTTTCGTACAGTTTTAATTATTATTATTATTATTAATAATAGAACTAGAGTATTATCCGTGGTATGTGGCGGCGACGACAGGTGATGGTGGTGGTGGCGAGTAGTGATGGTAGTTGCGGCGAGTAAGATAGGTTATTGATGTAAAAGGGGTGGTATAATTATTCTCAAAGTAAGAATAAATGTTGTAAATTAATTTCATTAACGGTATTATAGGTATTGTTTTTTTGACAAGAAAAATGGAGATTTTTTAAGTAGGTATTATAGATATTCCAAATAGAGATTTTTAAAATAATAAATAAAAAGGAAGGGCATTTTTGGCCTACGTTCTCATTCTCGTTACCAGTGTTCTTTACCATGATGAACTATTCAAACTACTTATTGTATGTGAATAGATTATGTTACGGATATGATAGGTATCTTAAATGAAGTAAATCGGATCTGTTGAAGTTTTCACGAAACACAATAATCAAATAATTGCTTTGAAACTCAATCACAAACACCCTTCTAGTAGTATTTGATACTAATTAATTGAATTTTTAGTAGTAGACCATGATGTTATGTGAACATAAAAAAAACATTGTTATCTTATATGGCTCACACTTAAGCTTTTCTCGTGTTATCACTACTCCTGTTTTAGTAGTATAGTACTATAGTGGTATAGTAAGATACATTAGATTTGTTAATCAAGAATCATTATTTCAATGTAGTCTTAAACAAAATAAGACTTTATGTACACGTATCTGAGAACCTAGGGTATTAGGACATTGGGTATTTATCTGGGACCCTGGGTGTTCATCCGCAGATACGCCATGGACCTATAATCAGAATGGTTTAACCCGGAACTAGACATGTTGCATAGGTGCTATATTTAATGAAAAGTTGACCAGGCATTCGAAGAAAATCAGTCCTTTCCGGAGCAGGGATGTTGCATCACTTGAAACACATCAGTGTTTACCATTAAACATTAGACCATGGGTCAGGAGGCCTACAGATACACAGCTGTACATTCCCTACAATGTGTTAGAATAAGATTCCTAACAATTTGTTTTAGCAATTCAAAACATCTTATACAAATCTTGAAAACCTAGACTAACTTTATACAAATATTAGATAACCATCTCAAATTTCATTCTTCTAGACTTCGATTTTTCATGCCTGCAAAAAAAAAAAAAGAGAACAATTACTTAAAAAACAAAGCACAAAAAAGTTGATATGATGCAATTACAGAAACCACATGATTTAATGATGACATGATGAAAAATCCCACATCTAAGAATATCCATAACCTAAGAATAAGTACTTTATAATTCTTGAAAAATGACAAAATAAGAAAATCGAGTTTCATTTTCCAGTATGTTATCTCAGAAAATTTGATTATGAAAAATAAGTGATACTATAAGTGCACAAATGATGTAATATTATAAGACCACAGTATGAAATACAATAGTCGCGGAGTTACCATGTGGTTTAATGTTCTTTACGTTACATGTAACAATAAATGCTTCCTCGATCGCTGCCCTATTATCCATGTAATTGCAGATGCTTGCCAAAGCTAGAATGTGATCCATGCCATATTCAGTTAGCAAATAACAATGCTTCTCAAACCAGTAAACCTTCAACCAAACCAATCATATATAAGTAAAAAAATCGCATACATAAATGGAAAATTACATAGTTATAACCACATAACTCATCCCAAAGCAAATGTCCACCTTTCTATTTTATGTCTCAAAATAATTGTCCACTTCCAAGACCTATAAGTATAATTAGTTTCTCATTCTACCCATAAATCCATAATCACCCCCATGACAAAAGTATATTGATTATCGTTTCTTTATAATGAGTGTTTAAAATTCGGCTAATTCAACACTCTGAAATGATTGCATATTCTTGAAAATCATGTTCTTTCCTTGTGGACAATAATTTGAGAGGGAGTAATTATATGTCGGTTTATGTAAAACGTACCACAGATCTCAAACATTTCCAGTCATCCACTACAGGTACCCTAGGATCTCTAACTGAATGAAGGATAGAACGACCCTTTTGTGGTCCAAAAAGAAGCAATCCAATTGTGTTTATACTGCTATCCACATTTGTCATATATCTCACCGCCTCTTCTATTTCTTTGACAACTTCAGCAGGTTTAGATCTTGATGACCTCTTGTACTGCAGATAAAAGCACAGAGTGTGTCAAGATAGACGGCTTACTAAAAAGAGAAGTACACAAATATCTAACATAAGTATACATATTTACTGATCTATCTCGTACATAATACTACTTTTTTTTGTGTTGTACTTACCATTCCGTGTTAATTTGCTTGTAATGAATTATTGCAACATGATTACCATTCTGTACCGTATGACCAAATTGCATTCTTACTATAGGTAATGGCAAGTTATTACAGCTAACTGTTAAAAAGGTTGCATGTATCGAAAGGTTCATGCAAGTACATTACCCACTTTTCGTACAATTAGCCGTATACCTAAAGCTCACCTTTTTAATCTATAAAACAGCAAATTGATCATAAATACTTACGCGTCTCCACAAGTGGAAAATATTCTCATCCTTCTGTTTTATACCACGCATCCTATCAGAGCGTATCCGGTCAGCGATGACTTCTAGTTTTTCCCATCCAGTGTCATTTTTTATCTGAACATCTACGGTTTCTTTAATATCCACACTTGACTGGAACGCTGCCTCAGATCTCCCCTGGTAACTAGCAAATCCACTTATTCCCGCTATTCCAACATGTATAACTACCACCATCACCAGTACAAGAAGCATGCATTTAAGACGAGAGCCCGCCATTGACGTCGTAAACAGAGTACTAGATAACCAAAAAGTAAAACGTAACCATCTAATGCATATTTAAGAATAAGATCAGATATTACACCACTTCCTGATTTAATTCTAAATCCATTAATCACCCCCATGACAAAAGTATATTGATTATCGTTTCTTTATAATGAGTGTTTAAAATTCGGCTAATTCAACACTCTGAAATGATTGCATATTCTTGAAAATCATGTTCTTTCCTTGTGGACAATAATTTGAGAGGGAGTAATTATATGTCGGTTTATGTAAAACGTACCACAGATCTCAAACATTTCCAGTCATCCACTACAGGTACCCTAGGATCTCTAACTGAATGAAGGATAGAACGACCCTTTTGTGGTCCAAAAAGAAGCAATCCAATTGTGTTTATACTGCTATCCACATTTGTCATATATCTCACCGCCTCTTCTATTTCTTTGACAACTTCAGCAGGTTTAGATCTTGATGACCTCTTGTACTGCAGATAAAAGCACAGAGTGTGTCAAGATAGACGGCTTACTAAAAAGAGAAGTACACAAATATCTAACATAAGTATACATATTTACTGATCTATCTCGTACATAATACTACTTTTTTTTGTGTTGTACTTACCATTCCGTGTTAATTTGCTTGTAATGAATTATTGCAACATGATTACCATTCTGTACCGTATGACCAAATTGCATTCTTACTATAGGTAATGGCAAGTTATTACAGCTAACTGTTAAAAAGGTTGCATGTATCGAAAGGTTCATGCAAGTACATTACCCACTTTTCGTACAATTAGCCGTATACCTAAAGCTCACCTTTTTAATCTATAAAACAGCAAATTGATCATAAATACTTACGCGTCTCCACAAGTGGAAAATATTCTCATCCTTCTGTTTTATACCACGCATCCTATCAGAGCGTATCCGGTCAGCGATGACTTCTAGTTTTTCCCATCCAGTGTCATTTTTTATCTGAACATCTACGGTTTCTTTAATATCCACACTTGACTGGAACGCTGCCTCAGATCTCCCCTGGTAACTAGCAAATCCACTTATTCCCGCTATTCCAACATGTATAACTACCACCATCACCAGTACAAGAAGCATGCATTTAAGACGAGAGCCCGCCATTGACGTCGTAAACAGAGTACTAGATAACCAAAAAGTAAAACGTAACCATCTAATGCATATTTAAGAATAAGATCAGATATTACACCACTTCCTGATTTAATTCTAAATCCATTAAGCATAAGCAACTTCGCATTGGCTCATATAGCATTTAAGCATTAGGGACGAGACTTAACTAAGATTATATACTACATGGAATCAACTTCTTAACATTAACCAGGTTTGTTTAGTTAACAAAGTTCAAAACAAGATAATATAACTTTACACGACATGTTGCAAAGGATGTGTTTAGTGAACGAAAAACTTCTCTACTTTTTCTTGTTAATTTTTCTAGAAAATAAAATGTGTTTCTTTTATCTAGAAAACAAACAAAATCTCAAAAACCCATCCACATGTTTTGATTTTCGACTATAGAAATATAAGGAGCTTTCCATTTACATGTTCAGATTTCTTCAGTTTAAAGTCAAGAAACCTAGGGGTTTTTCATTCCAGAAAAGAAACTGGTTGAAAACTGGAAATGAGAGTTTTCAAAAGTGTCGTTATAAATTGGAAAAGTGGATTTTCAGGAAAAATCATAGTTGAACACGTATTTTGCTTTTCAGGTTTTCCATTGAATAAATAAATCATCTGAAAACACCTGCATGACTAAAACTAAAGAGGTCTTATTTATCCAAAACAATACATCCGGTTTTCATTGTTTAGGTTAATAAAATTACAAAAAAGTAACATTTAAGCTCTCAATTAGCAAGTAGCAACATAATTTCGGTCTTGTCCCAATAATATCCATTTAGACATTTAGTAACTGAACTTTCAAATTTTGTTCCGACATAGTCACTGTGACATCCAGCTATCGGTGAAACTAGTAAAGTAGGGTCGGGTTGTATATCTTTTACAAAACAGAAGTTTCAAAAAGTCATTTTACTTTGACATTTTGTTCCAAAATAGTCATTATACTTACATACTTGTTGTAAAGTAGTCTGTATGCAATGCACAACCAGGGTCCAGGCTCAGAAAAAGTGAGAGGGATAACGATACTATACACGGGCCACACACATATATGAAATCGGCATTATACAAATGCAAAAAGACCTAATAGAATTCTATAGCATTGTGATGACTGGCCTCTAAAGCAATGTATGATACTTGTGCTCTTACTTTTCTTTCAGAAGAATTAATCAATTTTTTTTATTTTGAACGGCAAACAAACTCTAGGTTGTCGGCAATACAACTACGTTGACCAAACAAGTTATATTGTTTCTTATTGTTAAACTAAAAGCTGAATATAAAATAAAACTTCACAAAATTGAAACCCAAAATCAGACATAAGGCCAATCAATCACAAAAGATTTATATTACCCAATTTAAAAAAATAATTCAGGTCTATAGAAGTAATCTAAATTTGCGCAGCTGGAACTACATATTGATTTTTGGTTAAAAAAAATGTCGCTAAGTTGATATTAGTACAAAAAATAAATTAATTAAATATTTGGGGGTTTAGCCAAAACACATCTATTCAGAGAATCCTACTTAAGGCACAAAATGAGAATCATTACATGGTTATCTATTAATTACAAAATTATAGATATAGATACATTATTTATATATATACGAGTATATATATATATATATATATATATTTATCTATATCTATTTATATTTATTTATTGTGATTGATTTACTTGACTTATATATATATATATATATATATATATATATATATCTATATATGTTATATATATATATAAACATATATATTATATATATATATATATATATATATTATAGGGTTTTCAACAGTACCTGAAATTCGGATGCAAAACGTGGCGACGAGGAACTGGAGCAGCAAGAAGAAAATCGCCAAAAAGGGATGGGTAGTTTTAGGATTTACAGAGCGATTTAAATTTTTGTAGGTGAAATGTGCAGTAAATCGCCAAAAAGAGTATGGTAGTTTTAGATTTACAGAGCGATTTAAATTTTTGTAGGTGAAATGTGCAAGGCGATCCAACCGGAAATAGTTACAAACTAGAGATAGTGGCCGGTGAGATGTGGGGTGATAGGTAAGTTATAGAGTATGATAGCCAAATTTCTTAGTCGTACGGGCTCCGTCCTCAGATTTAAAAATTCGTCGAAAGTATATCGAATGACATCTCTAATGAAAGAACATGAAATTTTAAGAACAGCCATACAATTTTTATAATTTATCGATATACGGTTTTTGAGATAAAAGATTTTTGAATGAATTAGAGGAATAAAAAGATTTATGGATGAGAGAATAAAATGAATTAGAGAAATAAAATGATTTATGAACGAGAGAAAAAAAAATGAGTGGTTGAGATTTAAGGTTATTATAGGTATATTAGATACAGATGTTTAAATTAATGAATAAAGAATACGGGTATTTTGGGTAGTTCAAATCATCTTTACTTAAAAAAAAAGGCAAAATGCTTTATAAGATAGTATTAGATATTAAACAAAACCATCAACTACATCTTTTCTGAAAACTGTTAAAACTTTTTAAAAAAATTCATAAAAACTTGTGTCAGTTAATTATTATATCCTGAGAAATAAGAAAAAATCTCATCAACAAAGACCGAACACTGATTTTTTCACTTTACACCTTTTTTCCATTTGGGTTTATAGTTTAGTACTTTAGATAACCATACTCATAAAAAAATAAAATAATATGTAAAATACAATTGCAAGAATTATATGCCAAATTTCAAGGTGTATTATAAAATAAAATTATTTTATAATTTAACAATTTTGTTCTTTGATATATTTATAGGTCTTAGATTATTCATATTTTTATATTTTTACCCGTGTTTACAACATTTTATAATCATAAAATTTCACTATATATATTTGGAAGTTTACTAGCATGATAAAATTAACATAAAGTTACAAAAAAAAAATAATAAAATAAAATAACATGTCAGGTCGGGCTCAGGTTGGGTTCTTGGGTTGTCAGGTATCCGAAAACTTAATATAACTATAAATAATATTGACACATATGACCCAAAACCAACCCATTTGACTTGTCAACCTACTTGATCCAAAAACAACTCATTTGACCTTATTGACCAAAACCAACCAACTCATTTGACCTTATTGACCAAAACCAACCAACTCATTTGACATGTCCTGCAATTAGGTGTGTTTATTATCTGGTTTAACCCGAAAAACACCTAATCCAATTAGATTTGTGTAATTTGGTTTTGGCCGGGTATTTAGGTCTAACCGAATGAAACTATTGTCTATTGGATTGGTTTGGGGCATATAACTTAAAGAATATGGCTCACTTGAAACCTGGTAAGTTATACTTAGATTTTGATTTTTATTTTTGAAGATACATCGTGGAATGGAATCTCAAAAGAAAGTAATGAGCATTGAAATAATGCATCAAATGACTTATATATTGATTTATTCATAAATACTAGCATGGTACTCGCGCGTTGCAGCAGATACCATTAACAATGTGTTTGATATCGTGATTACTGAAAATAAAAACGGTATAAGTTTGAGAAGTTTGAATATTAAGGGTATTTTATGGAGAAAAAATGTCTAATTTTTCAAAATAAAAGGGGTCAGTCCTTTTTAATTTTAACGAGATATGTCACCCGGGCTTTGCCCCGGGACACATTACGCTATTTCTAAAAATGATCTAAAAAGAAAATAAGGAAAAATAATCGAACACAAAAACGTAACAACTTAAGAAAAAGAAGTTTATGAAAAATATTAGTTAAAATAAAAAAATATAGTTAGAAATGGACAATAAAAAACATAATGAAACAAAAATCATAAAACAAAAGCACAAAAAGTATTAAAAGAAAGTTCCTAATTATTACGAGTATTAGTTAAAGTGAAAACAAAAGTTACGAATTATAAAACATGAAGAATTGTTATAAAAGAACTAAAATTGAAAATATGGAAATTAACTACATATCTTAAAAACATACGGAGTATAACTGGCAGACACACCATCAAATGTATAAAAGAAATCAAAGAAGACAAATGCATTGAAATGTGAATGGGTCAAAGACAAATGCAAGGACCAAATTTAAAAACATAAAGTATAAGCAGCCCAAAACTCTAAATAAGCCTGTCACTGTAGTTTGCACGAAAATCGATAGTTTTCTTTTTAATATATATTATAATTATATTATAATATAGGTAATGATAAAAATAAATAAGTATAAATTTGAATTGAAAGAAAGAAAAAAAAGAGGGACAATTTCGTACATTCGCATGGTTACATTTTTAACACTTAAAAAAGAGAGAGTGTTATTCTTTTTATAATATAGATAGAAGAAGAAGAAGTATAGATATAGATAGGTTGGCATTTAATATTACGTATTAACGTGTATGGGTTGTTACTTGGTTTGATAATTGATTTTTAGATGACCAGTTTGAATGAATTGTTTTATTATTGTAGGTATTTTGTTCTTTAGTAATCTCAATTCGAAGATAGCTGCTACCTTCTGAGGAATCCACTTGTTTCATTAGAATATAAAGTTGAAGTAGATGACGAATCTTTAGATTCTTGTAGTAAACGCATAAACTTCAAAATGATACGAATATGAAACTTCAAGCAATTTCAAATGTTGCAGTTGTTTTTTTGTGTTAGAGACATGTCAACACTGATAATGGAGGACAAATGAATACAGAAGATGGGGATGGGTGGGAGAATAGGCTAACGAGTAACGTCATTAGGGAGTGACCAAGTGTAGTTTTTTTTATTGGCTATTGAATAATCCTTGTGATTTGTACCTTCTCCATGGGTATTGAAAAGCTTGTCTAAAGTGTAAAATACCATATGTTTTTTTTTTTTCTATATAAATGTGATCAATCCTCATAAGTTCTGATTTTTTTTTTTTTTTTTTTTTTTTTTTTTTTTTTTTTTTTTTTTTTTTTTTTTTTTTTTTTTTTTTTTTTTTTTTTTTTTTTTTTTATTTTTTTTTTTTTTTTTCTATATAAATGTGATCAATCCTCATAAGTTCTGATTCATCCTCCTAATAAAAAGATCATGATACATGTTGGTGGCTCACTGGTAAGATATTTGACCTTGGGAGGTTCCAACTGGGTTCGAGTCTCACTTCCCACATTTGTGGGGTGGATTAATGGAGATTTTTCGAAAGTCCTGATTTCCATGCTTACATATAATTTAAGAGTAGAATTAGGATAGAATGACATTAAAAAAAAAATAAAAAAAATGATGCAATCAAAAGATGAAATCATGAAAAAGAATTAGTAAATTACACTTGACATTAAGTTAAGACATTAAGAAAAAAAAAAAAAAAAAAAAAAAAAAAAAAAAAAAAAAAAAAAAAAAAAAATAGAAAAATATTATAAAAAAAAAAAAAAAAAAAAAAAAAAAAAAAAAAAAAAAAAAAAAAAAAAAAAAAAAAAAAAAAAAAAAAAAAAAAAAAAAAAAAAAAAAAAAAAAAAAAAAAAAAAAAAAACACATTTTTATTTATATAAAATATAAAAATACAATACATTACACTAAAAAACATTAAAATTTCGAAAAAACAATAAAAAAAAAATAAAAAAAAATTAAAAACATAAAGTATAAGCAGCCCAAAACTCTAAATAAGCCTGTCACTGTAGTTTGCACGAAAATCGATAGTTTTCTTTTTAATATATATTATAATTATATTATAATATAGGTAATGATAAAAATAAATAAGTATAAATTTGAATTGAAAGAAAGAAAAAAAAGAGGGACAATTTCGTACATTCGCATGGTTACATTTTTAACACTTAAAAAAGAGAGAGTGTTATTCTTTTTATAATATAGATAGAAGAAGAAGAAGTATAGATATAGATAGGTTGGCATTTAATATTACGTATTAACGTGTATGGGTTGTTACTTGGTTTGATAATTGATTTTTAGATGACCAGTTTGAATGAATTGTTTTATTATTGTAGGTATTTTGTTCTTTAGTAATCTCAATTCGAAGATAGCTGCTACCTTCTGAGGAATCCACTTGTTTCATTAGAATATAAAGTTGAAGTAGATGACGAATCTTTAGATTCTTGTAGTAAACGCATAAACTTCAAAATGATACGAATATGAAACTTCAAGCAATTTCAAATGTTGCAGTTGTTTTTTTGTGTTAGAGACATGTCAACACTGATAATGGAGGACAAATGAATACAGAAGATGGGGATGGGTGGGAGAATAGGCTAACGAGTAACGTCATTAGGGAGTGACCAAGTGTAGTTTTTTTTATTGGCTATTGAATAATCCTTGTGATTTGTACCTTCTCCATGGGTATTGAAAAGCTTGTCTAAAGTGTAAAATACCATATGTTTTTTTTTTTTCTATATAAATGTGATCAATCCTCATAAGTTCTGATTCATCCTCCTAATAAAAAGATCATGATACATGTTGGTGGCTCACTGGTAAGATATTTGACCTTGGGAGGTTCCAACTGGGTTCGAGTCTCACTTCCCACATTTGTGGGGTGGATTAATGGAGATTTTTCGAAAGTCCTGATTTCCATGCTTACATATAATTTAAGAGTAGAATTAGGATAGAATGACATTAAAAAAAAAATAAAAAAAATGATGCAATCAAAAGATGAAATCATGAAAAAGAATTAGTAAATTACACTTGACATTAAGTTAAGACATTAAGAGGATTATTAGGAATATGTGTTAGGGGAATTAATCATTTTTCATAAATATAATTTTCCCTTTTCAAAATAAAAAAAAAAATCTAAATACACAAAAATATAGAAAAATAGGAAAATAAGCTTTTCCCGGTTTAAAAAAAAAAACGATTAAAATCGCAAAGCACACTTGCGATTATTTTATTACAGTAATAAATAAGATTTTTTGCAGTTTTAAGTGAAGTAAAACACTTAGGGGCAAGGGTGTAGTGCCAAAGAATTGGCAAATTGGCAAGTTTTAAACCAATCACACGACGCCACGTGGTTTTGCCAAATTCTTGCCAATCCTTGCCAAATGCCTTGCCAAAGTAGGTGGTGTAGTGCAAAAAATTAGCCAAACTTGCCAAAACTTGCCACACAAAAAACAAAACACAAAAAAACAAAAAAAAAACTAGCCGATGTTGCTTTCATACGCTCCCAACGTTCCTTTGCATCGGCCAAAACATGCCGATGAAACTTGCCAAAAGTTGCCGATTGAACTTGCCGATACTTGCCGATTCACGTGTTATAGCTTTGCCGATGTGCCGAATTAGCCGATGGTTTTTGCCGAGAGTTTTTGCCGACTACACCCTTGCCCCTTATAACAAGCCATGTATTGTATTGAAATGATTAGTTATCGAACTTATAACCAATCCCTTAGCTTCTTCTCTTGTACCATTTCTTTCTTATATCCACCTGAATATTTGTTGGTCTCATCTTAAGTGTTTCTTGACAATTACGTAGTAAACGAGTGATGATAAAGTACCTTCAACATAAGTTTAATTGTACATATTAGATGTCATAGTTTAATCTACCATTTAATCTACCTATAACTCATTATCATCACCCAAAACATTGTTGACTTGGATTCTAGAGGCATTCATCATCACCCAACCGGAGAATTCACGTGAAGATAACAGTTGAGATACCGATTCTCTGGTCGACCTCTCGGTGAATTCCTCCCATTCTGTCCTCGAGAAGTTCTTTCTAGGTAGGGTCGTGTGAAATGTTGAGTAGAATTGTTGACTTGCCTCAACTCATTATCATCACCCAAAACATTGTTGACTTGGATTCTAGAGGCATTCATCATCACCCAACCGGAGAATTCACGTGAAGATAACAGTTGAGATACCGATTCTCTGGTCGACCTCTCGGTGAATTCCTCCCATTCTGTCCTCGAGAAGTTCTTTCTAGGTAGGGTCGTGTGAAATGTTGAGTAGAATTGTTGACTTGCCTCAGAGGCATTCATCATCACCCAACCGGAGAATTCACGTGAAGATAACAGTTGAGATACCGATTCTCTGGTCGACCTCTCGGTGAATTCCTCCCATTCTGTCCTCGAGAAGTTCTTTCTAGGTAGGGTCGTGTGAAATGTTGAGTAGAATTGTTGACTTGCTATAACTCATTATCATCACCCAAAACATTGTTGACTTGGATTCTAGAGGCATTCATCATCACCCAAAACATTGTTGACTTGGATTCTAGAGGCATTCATCATCACCCAAAACATTGTTGACTTGGATTCTAGAGGCATTCATCATCACCCAAAACATTGTTGACTTGGATTCTAGAGGCATTCATCATCACCCAAAACATTGTTGACTTGGATTCTAGAGGCATTCATCATCACCCAAAACATTGTTGACTTGGATTCTAGAGGCATTCATCATCACCCAAAACATTGTTGACTTGGATTCTAGAGGCATTCATCATCACCCAAAACATTGTTGACTTGGATTCTAAGCATTCATCATCACCCAAAACATTGTTGACTTGGATTCTAAGCATTCATCATCACCCAAAACATTGTTGACTTGGATTCTAGAGGCATTCATCATCACCCAAAACATTGTTGACTTGGATTCTAGAGGCATTCATCATCACCCAACCGGAGAATTCACGTGAAGATAACAGTTGAGATACCGATTCTCTGGTCGACCTCTCGGTGAATTCCTCCCATTCTGTCCTCGAGAAGTTCTTTCTAGGTAGGGTCGTGTGAAATGTTGAGTAGAATTGTTGACTTGCCTCAGGGAAGATTAATCTGATAATTTATAGACGAATAGATATAAATTAGCAAAACTAATCATTTGATCTGAAATATTGAGATATAAATAAACAACATCGATCTATTTAAACATTAGAAAGTAATTATTGTAAGGGGTTTCAAATGCATTGTAAGGGGTTTCAAATGCAACCTTAAACATTTGCAAACAGATTTAGCATGCAAAGCACAACCAGGCTTTAAAAAGTTGAGTGATAGCCACCCGAGTACAAAACTATACCCAGGCCACAAATATATGAAATCTGCATAATACACCAAGTATTGAATTCATTTTGTGTATGACAATCCTGGCAAAAAGAACTGGCCGGAAAACTGAAAATGACGTAAACTGTTTTTGAATCAACTAGGAATAGACTATAAATATTGTGATGTTTAGGGTCTATATTGTAATATGGTGGTCTATACAAGTACACCTTACATGGAACCCTAAATCACATCATTCTTGGCAATATAAATATTTCAAAAAAGAAAAAAATAAGTTATACTATAAAAAATTACTAGAATATTTCTTGGCAATCCACCAAAAAAGCTGATTCTTTCAAATAGATCCAAAAGTTTCTTTTGAGAACCCCAGCCCCTTTATTTATCTTTCTTTAAACCAAAAAAAAAAATACATGCCCATGATCCTAAGCAAACAAAATATGGGAACAAACTAGTCTCTTCATGTCAAAAGTATAACGTATACATACTGAGCTTAGCTACCAATGCAAAAAGACCTTAAAAGTTCTATAGCATTATGAAACTGGTCTCTAAAGCAATGTATGATACTTGTGCCCTACTTTTCCTTTTGAAGAATAGGTCAACGTATCAAGAGTATAGAAGCATTTAACTTTGAATATTTTTTATTTTGAAAGGCAAACAACCTCCAGGTTGGCGGCAATACAACTAGGTAGACCGTAGGTATAGATGCACCTAATGTTATAAGAGAAAATGAGAAAAATGAAAATATTTGCTCAGATAAGAGGGGCCACGAAAAACACAGGGTTAAATAAAACTTACTCATTATAACGCTGCTTAAAGAAGCTAATTGCATAATATAGCATCAAACAGAAACCGACTACTAACACTCCGAGCATGGGATAGCGCCTTGCCAACAACACTGCATCACAAAATTTGACAAAACAAAAACGCTGAACAGTTCTGACAAAATTAAACATTGGAACAAATATAGGATTATGCATTCTTGTAAATTCATATTTCGCATTTCATTCACCCAGGAAAAACTTTTCTTTTATAATGACAAAAAAGACCATTTAACTTGCAGTTACCACAAACTGTATTAACATAAATTAAAAAGAACTTGGAAAATTTTGTACAAGTTCGCTCAGTCTCAGTCTTGCTAGAGTCGTGTGAATACAAAATACAGAAGCAAACTCATACCTTCATCAAGAGTGACAGTTACAAAACCAGAAACCTCCGCAACAAACTTGACATCAATAAAATTTTGCTCATAAGGTGATATAATAGAACTCCATAACGCCTTTTGCATGGATCTCCAATCATCCTTTTTACACATACACAAGCCAAGTGACGCGTCCCTGCAGACAAGTTTCGAGATGGGTTGAGGTCCTTTTTACACATACACAAGCCAAGTGACGCGTCCCTGCAGACAAGTTTCGAGATGGGTTGAGGTCCTTTTTACATAATGAAAATTAAAAATATATTATAACGTACAGAAATGCCATTCAAAGTTTCTTACTTACCGGTGAAGACAAATTCGAATACTCTTATACCAGTCATTAAACCTTGGCAACGACGGAACCACAAAAACACGGTATGCTTTGACATAGCTCCACAGCTCCATTCTCGATATGCTACGGACAAGAACACGTTCACAATATTCTACATTTTTAGTACTTTGAGACGAGCCATGAATCGGCTTCGGGGTGATATTTATATCCCGATTTCTCACATCAATGCCTGTCAATACAAATGACGAGCAATTAATATTTCAACTATACTTAACTATAATTGCCAAAGTGTATAACTACAATTGCCATTAGATTGACTTTTAACTTTTTACTCAAAACTGAATACTCATTATGTTTACTAGGACATTACAGGTCAGACCGTCAGACCGCCTATAAAACTTTGATGAAGCATAATGCCGTTCAAGTGACTCAAATTTAGCGAACATGCTATTTAACCTAAGCAAAACCAATAAATACACCCAATACATCCCCATAAGTTAATACCTCTATTACTATTATATACAGATTACAAGTAAAAATGCTCAGATCAAACTTTGGTCAGCTACAAGCACTCAAATAAACAAATCCATTATCAGATTAAACATCTAAGGTCAAACTTCACCAGCCATCAGAACAAATTTTAATTAACCAAGTGTGTTGCGCATGAAAATCATTAAAAGTTTAGCAAACTCAAAACAAAACAAAATCCTAGATATACAAGACAAATTTACCTGACATCTTGATAAATAATTTATTTAACCACTTACTGCACTTACATCACTGTTACATTTAAAATGTGATTTAGGAGTGAATTAGCATCTTTAGTAAGTAGAGGGACTGAAAATGTCAAAAAGATGATTAGTTTGAAAGTCTGTTACGAGTGGTCGTTACCCGCTCCTTCCTTTATATTGTAATATTGTATATTTTGGAAAGCAGTTATGAAATAATAAGCAATTTCTATCTTCTCTAAGTTTTCTTCTATCAATTTGGTATCAGAGCCACCGATTGTTTCGGCCGGCTTCCGATCCAGATCATCTTCTCCAGCGAGTCATTACTCTCCGGCGAATTAGGGTTTAATTTTCCGATCAAAATTAGGGAAATTAAGATGGGAACAAGAAATCAAACGCAAAATCAATCACAAGAAATGGAAAAACTGGCGAAAGACAATGAAAGATTAACCAAAGAGGTATCAACCACACAGAATGAGATGATTTCTCTTCGCTCAACCGTTCAAACTCTGTTAGCACAAATGGCGGAAATGGAAAAACAGGGGTCAACAGCGGTGGTTAGAGTAGATGGAGGAGAAAGATTCAGTAACAACCGATTGGCGAAGCTTGACTTTCCAAGATTTGAGGGAGATGATGTGGAAGAGTGGTTATACAAATGTGATCATTTCTTCTCCATTGATGACACACCAGCAGATAGGAGAGTGAGATATGCAGCAATCCATATGGATGGAAGGGCTCTTTCTTGGCATCAGGCTTACATCAAATCAAGTGGGAAAACCATGGACCAGATCCAGTGGGATGAATATTCAAGATCCATCATGGCCAGATTTGCAGATTCTTCCATGGAGGATGCCATGGGAGCTTTGAAGGCATTGACACAAACAGGAGAATTAGAGGTATATTCTGGTGAATTTGATAGATTACTTAATAAGGTGAATCTTTGTGAGGAGTACACCATCAGTTTGTACATAGAAGGTTTAAAACCTGAGATTAAATGTCCACTTAAAATGTTTTAACCAAAAACATTGAAAGATACTTATTCTTTGGCAAAACTGCAAAATCAATCTAATAAATTGTTGCATCCAACTGTGGGGGTGGGAACTAGTAGCAGTAGTAGTTACAAGGGATCTGGAATGAAAACTGGACAATGGACCAATGCTGCTAAACAACCCTTATTGGCTACACCTATCAATAGTGCCCCTTCTAATGCTTTGGTCACAAGAAGGGTTAACACCAAGTTTATGGAGGATAAGAGGGCCAAGAATGAGTGTTTTTATTGTGATGAAAAGTTTTCTGCTGGTCACACTAAGGTGTGCAAAGGAAGGAAACAATTATTTGTAATTGAAGTAGAAGAGGATGATGAAATTGATGGAAATTCAGTGATTGATAGTACCATGAATGTGGAAGCAATAGGTCACAATGTTAGTACAATGGGTCAATGCAGTGGATATGTGGTGCAGAGGGAACCACAAATCAGTTTAAATGCATTAATGGGTATACCTTCTTATTCTACTATGCAAATTGTTGGTACTATAGGAACTAGGAGGTTGCATATTTTGGTAGATAGTGGGTCTACACATAATTTCATGAGTAAGAACATAGGAAATAAACTGAAGTGTGCACTGTTAGACATTCCACATGTCAGAGTAGCAGTTGCAGATGGAAATAATATGAACAGTGCTTCTTTGTGCAAAGATTTCAAGTGGATGATGCAAGGGAATTGGTTTGAAGCTGATATGTTGTTATTGGATCTTAACAATTATGATATAGTTTTGGGAGTTCAATGGTTGGAAACCCTGAATGATATTGTGTGGAATTTCAGGAATTTAACTATGAAATTCAGCATTAATGGCCAAAATTTTGAATTAAAAGGAATTTCTCAAAATGGGGTCAGTTTATGTTCTATGGAAAAACTTTCTACCATGTTGAATATTAGAGGAAATGTAGTTTAAGCACATATGTGTGCTCTGACAAATGCAGACAGTGAGTCTACTATGTATCAACCAATCTTGCAGAGGGGGGGCAATAATGAGCAATTAAAGGCATTATTAGAAGAATATAAGGATGTCTTTGAGCTGCCATCAGGGTTACCACCAAAGAGACAATGTGATCACAGAATCGAGTTGAAAGATGAGAAAGTCAACCTTAACCTCAAACCCTATAGATACCCAAGTGAACAAAAAGATATTATTGAGAAGATGACACAAGAGTAATTAGATTCAGGAGTTATAAGGCATAGTAATAGTGCATTTGCAGCCCAGTAGTTTTGGTAAAAAAGAAGGATGGATCTTGGCGTATGTGTGTTGACTACAGGAAATTGAATGATGCTACCAAGAAGGATGTTTTTCCAATACCCCTGATTGAGGAGTTGTTAGATGAATTGCAAGGAGCTGAATTCTTTTCTAAGTTGGATCTTAGGTCAGGATATCACCAAGTGAGAATGTTTGAAGATGATGTTCATAAAACTGCATTTAAAACGCATATGGGTCATTATGAATTTTTAGTACTGCTTTGGTCACAAGAAGGGTTAACACCAAGTTTATGGAGGATAAGAGGGCCAAGAATGAGTGTTTTTATTGTGATGAAAAGTTTTCTGCTGGTCACACTAAGGTGTGCAAAGGAAGGAAACAATTATTTGTAATTGAAGTAGAAGAGGATGATGAAATTGATGGAAATTCAGTGATTGATAGTACCATGAATGTGGAAGCAATAGGTCACAATGTTAGTACAATGGGTCAATGCAGTGGATATGTGGTGCAGAGGGAACCACAAATCAGTTTAAATGCATTAATGGGTATACCTTCTTATTCTACTATGCAAATTGTTGGTACTATAGGAACTAGGAGGTTGCATATTTTGGTAGATAGTGGGTCTACACATAATTTCATGAGTAAGAACATAGGAAATAAACTGAAGTGTGCACTGTTAGACATTCCACATGTCAGAGTAGCAGTTGCAGATGGAAATAATATGAACAGTGCTTCTTTGTGCAAAGATTTCAAGTGGATGATGCAAGGGAATTGGTTTGAAGCTGATATGTTGTTATTGGATCTTAACAATTATGATATAGTTTTGGGAGTTCAATGGTTGGAAACCCTGAATGATATTGTGTGGAATTTCAGGAATTTAACTATGAAATTCAGCATTAATGGCCAAAATTTTGAATTAAAAGGAATTTCTCAAAATGGGGTCAGTTTATGTTCTATGGAAAAACTTTCTACCATGTTGAATATTAGAGGAAATGTAGTTTAAGCACATATGTGTGCTCTGACAAATGCAGACAGTGAGTCTACTATGTATCAACCAATCTTGCAGAGGGGGGGCAATAATGAGCAATTAAAGGCATTATTAGAAGAATATAAGGATGTCTTTGAGCTGCCATCAGGGTTACCACCAAAGAGACAATGTGATCACAGAATCGAGTTGAAAGATGAGAAAGTCAACCTTAACCTCAAACCCTATAGATACCCAAGTGAACAAAAAGATATTATTGAGAAGATGACACAAGAGTAATTAGATTCAGGAGTTATAAGGCATAGTAATAGTGCATTTGCAGCCCAGTAGTTTTGGTAAAAAAGAAGGATGGATCTTGGCGTATGTGTGTTGACTACAGGAAATTGAATGATGCTACCAAGAAGGATGTTTTTCCAATACCCCTGATTGAGGAGTTGTTAGATGAATTGCAAGGAGCTGAATTCTTTTCTAAGTTGGATCTTAGGTCAGGATATCACCAAGTGAGAATGTTTGAAGATGATGTTCATAAAACTGCATTTAAAACGCATATGGGTCATTATGAATTTTTAGTACTTCCTTTTGGTCTCACAAATGCACCAGCCACTTTTCAATCCCTCATGAATGCCACATTTAGAAAGGTCTTAAGAAAATTTGCATTGGTATTCTTTGATGATATACTAGTGTATAGCAACAGTTGGGATCAACATTTGCAAGATTTGGAGAGGGTTCTGAAATTGATGAGGCTTAATACTTTGAAAGCCAAGAAATCAAAATGTTCTTTTGGTAGTTCTCAAGTGGAGTATTTGGGTCATGTAATTAACAAACAAGGAGTGTCAACTGATCCATCAAAAATTGCAGCCATACAAGATTGGCCAGTACCAACTAATGTCAAACAGTTGAGAGGATTTTTGGGATTGGCTGGATACTACAGAAGATTCATCAGGCATTTTGGAGTTTTAGATAAACCTTTACATGAATTATTAAAAAAAGAAGGATGGATCTTGGCGTATGTGTGTTGACTACAGGAAATTGAATGATGCTACCAAGAAGGATGTTTTTCCAATACCCCTGATTGAGGAGTTGTTAGATGAATTGCAAGGAGCTGAATTCTTTTCTAAGTTGGATCTTAGGTCAGGATATCACCAAGTGAGAATGTTTGAAGATGATGTTCATAAAACTGCATTTAAAACGCATATGGGTCATTATGAATTTTTAGTACTTCCTTTTGGTCTCACAAATGCACCAGCCACTTTTCAATCCCTCATGAATGCCACATTTAGAAAGGTCTTAAGAAAATTTGCATTGGTATTCTTTGATGATATACTAGTGTATAGCAACAGTTGGGATCAACATTTGCAAGATTTGGAGAGGGTTCTGAAATTGATGAGGCTTAATACTTTGAAAGCCAAGAAATCAAAATGTTCTTTTGGTAGTTCTCAAGTGGAGTATTTGGGTCATGTAATTAACAAACAAGGAGTGTCAACTGATCCATCAAAAATTGCAGCCATACAAGATTGGCCAGTACCAACTAATGTCAAACAGTTGAGAGGATTTTTGGGATTGGCTGGATACTACAGAAGATTCATCAGGCATTTTGGAGTTTTAGATAAACCTTTACATGAATTATTAAAAAAAGAAGGATTTAAATGGTCTGCAGAGGCACAAAATGCTTTTGAGCAATTAAAACAAGCATTGAGCAGTCCTCCAGTTTTGAGTCTGCCTGATTTTTCCAAGACTTTTGTTATTGAAACTGATGCATCATCAAAAGGTATGGGAGCAGTTCTAATGCAGGATAATCATCCACTGGCTTTCATCAGTAAGGCACTCTCTACTAGACAACAAAATTGGTCTGTTTATGAGAAAGAGTTGTTAGCAATCATAATGGCAGTGAAACAGTGGCATCACTATTTGGCTGCAAAACATTTTATCATAAAGACTGATCATCAGAGTTTGAAGTATTTACTAGACCAGAAAATTGTTACACCATTGCAACAAAAGTGGTTATGTAAGTTGATGGGGTATAGCTATGAGATTTGTTACAAACAAGGCAAAGAAAATATAGCTGCTGATGCATTATCCAGGGTACAGGGTTTGGCATTACTACAAATGGGAGTGAGTTCAGTTAATTCTGTTTTATTGCAGAAAATTAAGGAAGCTTGGCAAAATGATTCAGTCACTAAAGATTTGATTTCATCATTGGAAAGTGGTACTGTAATTCCTAACAAATCTTGGGATGGAGAACTGCTAAAAAGGAAATCCAAGTTACTTATACCCAATGATCAATCTCTCAAACAAGAAATCTTACAATTAGTACACTCTTCTGCAGCTGGGGGACATTCAGGGATAACACCCACTTTAGTCAGACTGAAAGAGATGTTTTATTGGAAAGGATGTCATAAAGATGTCCAGAAATTTGTCAGGGAATGTTCAACTTGTCAAAGATCAAAATATGAAAGGGTACCCTATCCTGGTTTATTGCAACCACTACCAGTCCCCAAATCAGTTTTTACTGATATTTCCATGGATTTCATATCTGGTCTTCCTAAGGTACATGGAAAAGATACCATTTTGGTGGTGGTGGATAGGCTAACAAAATTTGGTCATTTCTTGGTTTTAAGTCATCCTTTTTCTGCTATGACTGTGGCAAAAATGTTTCTAGACAATATTTTCAAGATTCATGGTAATCCTGTTACCATTGTCTCAGATAGAGATCCCATCTTCTTAAATACATTTTGGCAAGAATTTATGAGATTACAAGGAGTGCAATTGGCAATGTCTAGTGCTTATCACCCTCAGTCTGATGGACTAACAGAGGTGTTAAACAGATGCCTGGAATCATACTTGAGAAGCATGTGCTTGGATGCTCCTTTATCTTGGGTTAAATGGGTGCCACTGGCTCAGTGGTGGTACAATACATCATGGCACTCCAGCATTAAAATGTCACCATTTGAAGCCTTATTTGGTATTAAACCACAATTGCACATTCCATTTATACCAGGTGATACTGCAGTTGCAGCAGTGGAGGATTTACACAGAGAAAGGAAAGCTATGATCAACAAGCTCAAAAGCAATTTGGAATGTTCAAGGAACAGGATGAAGCAGTTTGCAGACAACAACAGATGTGAGAGGATTTTTGGGATTGGCTGGATACTACAGAAGATTCATCAGGCATTTTGGAGTTTTAGATAAACCTTTACATGAATTATTAAAAAAAGAAGGATGGATCTTGGCGTATGTGTGTTGACTACAGGAAATTGAATGATGCTACCAAGAAGGATGTTTTTCCAATACCCCTGATTGAGGAGTTGTTAGATGAATTGCAAGGAGCTGAATTCTTTTCTAAGTTGGATCTTAGGTCAGGATATCACCAAGTGAGAATGTTTGAAGATGATGTTCATAAAACTGCATTTAAAACGCATATGGGTCATTATGAATTTTTAGTACTTCCTTTTGGTCTCACAAATGCACCAGCCACTTTTCAATCCCTCATGAATGCCACATTTAGAAAGGTCTTAAGAAAATTTGCATTGGTATTCTTTGATGATATACTAGTGTATAGCAACAGTTGGGATCAACATTTGCAAGATTTGGAGAGGGTTCTGAAATTGATGAGGCTTAATACTTTGAAAGCCAAGAAATCAAAATGTTCTTTTGGTAGTTCTCAAGTGGAGTATTTGGGTCATGTAATTAACAAACAAGGAGTGTCAACTGATCCATCAAAAATTGCAGCCATACAAGATTGGCCAGTACCAACTAATGTCAAACAGTTGAGAGGATTTTTGGGATTGGCTGGATACTACAGAAGATTCATCAGGCATTTTGGAGTTTTAGATAAACCTTTACATGAATTATTAAAAAAAGAAGGATGGATCTTGGCGTATGTGTGTTGACTACAGGAAATTGAATGATGCTACCAAGAAGGATGTTTTTCCAATACCCCTGATTGAGGAGTTGTTAGATGAATTGCAAGGAGCTGAATTCTTTTCTAAGTTGGATCTTAGGTCAGGATATCACCAAGTGAGAATGTTTGAAGATGATGTTCATAAAACTGCATTTAAAACGCATATGGGTCATTATGAATTTTTAGTACTTCCTTTTGGTCTCACAAATGCACCAGCCACTTTTCAATCCCTCATGAATGCCACATTTAGAAAGGTCTTAAGAAAATTTGCATTGGTATTCTTTGATGATATACTAGTGTATAGCAACAGTTGGGATCAACATTTGCAAGATTTGGAGAGGGTTCTGAAATTGATGAGGCTTAATACTTTGAAAGTCTGTTACGAGTGGTCGTTACCCGCTCCTTCCTTTATATTGTAATATTGTATATTTTGGAAAGCAGTTATGAAATAATAAGCAATTTCTATCTTCTCTAAGTTTTCTTCTATCAATCACATGCTCACAAAAATAACACATGCCACAAAGCACAAATTGCCGTATAGTTTCAAGAAAATACAATGCAATGAAAACTATTTATTAAACAACCCTAAATGTTCCTTTCATTAGTATATAAACTACTCAAAACAAAATTTGAGCACCAAGCCACCACAATCACACGTACATCCAAATGAATTTGCATGTGTAAAGGCATATCTACAATAAAAAACCATTAGCATTTTCCTTTGGTTCTGCTATTCTTATCACATTTAGTAAGTTGCACCAATAAACCCTAAATTGAGCACCATCACAACAGCATTATTTCATCAATCATACTTTAAACCAGCCACTTGCAATTGATGATATTTGTATAGGCTAATAATGCATTGTTAATAAGATTGTCTTGAGAGAATGAGGAGCTAAAGGACAAGTTGAATTTGTTCTTTGTCAAATGTGATCAAAATTGATATCAATGAAGAAGACAAGTTATATATTTATTTCAGGTGAAGAACAATGAGAACCAGGTAACAAAAGAATTGAACAAGCTCATTTGAGCACTAAAGAGGGTCTACAATAACAAAATGATGCAAAAAAAAGATACTTAGAAAAATGAATGAAAATCCAAAAGAATTTATTGTAACACAGTTTCCACACCAATCTGAAAAGCTTGCACATTTTTGCCCAGCTGAGCACATGCTATATACAAGAATCATATAGAACACAACTCAGTGGAAGGCTATAGAACCATCAACTGAATGGTCGGACGAAAAGAAGAGCAAAAAGCCAAGGCCTTTATTTTCCAATCGACACCCAAAGAGATTTTGCCACAGGCTACCAAGAAAAGAACAGCCAAAAAAGTAAAGAAATCGTTAAAATTTCGTAATGTTAGGGCTGACCGAGTCAAGAAGGCGAGACAATGGATCTTGAAAGTGAATTTGAAACATTGTAAATGAAAGATGGAGAGACTATCGATGAAGATGGGATTCAAGAGATGTGCCTAAGTGTTGGCGTATTGTTGTCTACGGCCCACTAAAAGGCTACAGAAATCTAAAGGCAAGAGGCCTTGATTGTTTAGTCTAGAGCAGCCAGCCCTTCAATCAATTAGACCTGGCTTCTGGTAGGTTACTTAGAGACCAATTTCCTCAGTGTACGGATGAAATATCAATCCACAATCGGCAGACAATTCTAATGGCTTCATAATCAAGGCATCTGGAGGATGTTTCAGACTATCCTTTACCGCTGCAATCCCGTCCTACAAAGATATCGCCGAGGACTCAACTCAGTCTTCAATTCATGCCAATAGAATTGCAAATGAATAAGGTGGGATGCTTCTTTTTTATACACTGTTCCGAGTGGTAACCATCTCGGAGTTTCCCGGCATCAGAACCAAATGATGGATACTAAAGTAGGCTTGATTGATTAAAGATGAAAAAATCAGAGATAAGTTCCCAAATACCAGAATGGGGGAATCTCCAAACACTAGGTGAAAGCCCTAATTTCAGTGAGTTACCCCCCACCCCCCCCCCACACACACACACACAAAAAAAAAAAAAAAAACTATCTGAAACTAGAATATTTCTCGCATTTTCCCTCCACTCCCTTTACCCCTATCCAATCCTGACCCGACATGGCCGGTAGCAGGGTCGTATCAGTGAGCTAGATGGAAAAGAACCTCAGGAGGTGAAACTGCTGGTGGATAACAAGTCAGCTATTGTTTAAATGAAGAATGCAGGGTTCCATGGAAGTGGAGTGGAGCATGTGAGTGGAGACTTGCAAAAGGATGACTAAGGCGCTTCCAAGAATAAAGGTTGCAGAGATGACTGAGTTAATTGCGGTTAGAACTTGAAGGCAAAGGCCAACATTAAAAGCGCGAATGTTGGTTAACGTTGACAAAGAATAGTCAAAGCAAAAGTTAATGATTGACCTGGCAAAATGACTGTGTCACAAAGTGGAGAAGTAGTAAAAAAAAAAAATGTTTGGGGGGTCCCAAATATTTTAAAAAAAAAAAAAAAAAAAAAAAAATAACACACGAATGAAAAAATAAAAAGAAACTATATATATAATAAAAAAAAAACACAAAACTGATAAAAAAAAAAAAAAAAAAAAAAAACTATCTGAAACTAGAATATTTCTCGCATTTTCCCTCCACTCCCTTTACCCCTATCCAATCCTGACCCGACATGGCCGGTAGCAGGGTCGTATCAGTGAGCTAGATGGAAAAGAACCTCAGGAGGTGAAACTGCTGGTGGATAACAAGTCAGCTATTGTTTAAATGAAGAATGCAGGGTTCCATGGAAGTGGAGTGGAGCATGTGAGTGGAGACTTGCAAAAGGATGACTAAGGCGCTTCCAAGAATAAAGGTTGCAGAGATGACTGAGTTAATTGCGGTTAGAACTTGAAGGCAAAGGCCAACATTAAAAGCGCGAATGTTGGTTAACGTTGACAAAGAATAGTCAAAGCAAAAGTTAATGATTGACCTGGCAAAATGACTGTGTCACAAAGTGGAGAAGTAGTAAAAAAAAAAAAAAAAAAAAAAAAAAAAAAAAAAAAAAAAAACTATCTGAAACTAGAATATTTCTCGCATTTTCCCTCCACTCCCTTTACCCCTATCCAATCCTGACCCGACATGGCCGGTAGCAGGGTCGTATCAGTGAGCTAGATGGAAAAGAACCTCAGGAGGTGAAACTGCTGGTGGATAACAAGTCAGCTATTGTTTAAATGAAGAATGCAGGGTTCCATGGAAGTGGAGTGGAGCATGTGAGTGGAGACTTGCAAAAGGATACAAGAAAAGAACAGCCAAAAAAGTAAAGAAATCGTTAAAATTTCGTAATGTTAGGGCTGACCGAGTCAAGAAGGCGAGACAATGGATCTTGAAAGTGAATTTGAAACATTGTAAATGAAAGATGGAGAGACTATCGATGAAGATGGGATTCAAGAGATGTGCCTAAGTGTTGGCGTATTGTTGTCTACGGCCCACTAAAAGGCTACAGAAATCTAAAGGCAAGAGGCCTTGATTGTTTAGTCTAGAGCAGCCAGCCCTTCAATCAATTAGACCTGGCTTCTGGTAGGTTACTTAGAGACCAATTTCCTCAGTGTACGGATGAAATATCAATCCACAATCGGCAGACAATTCTAATGGCTTCATAATCAAGGCATCTGGAGGATGTTTCAGACTATCCTTTACCGCTGCAATCCCGTCCTACAAAGATATCGCCGAGGACTCAACTCAGTCTTCAATTCATGCCAATAGAATTGCAAATGAATAAGGTGGGATGCTTCTTTTTTATACACTGTTCCGAGTGGTAACCATCTCGGAGTTTCCCGGCATCAGAACCAAATGATGGATACTAAAGTAGGCTTGATTGATTAAAGATGAAAAAATCAGAGATAAGTTCCCAAATACCAGAATGGGGGAATCTCCAAACACTAGGTGAAAGCCCTAATTTCAGTGAGTTACCCCCCACCCCACCCCCCCCCCCCCACACAGACACACACCCACACACACACACACACGCACCCACACACACACACACACACACACACACACACACACACACACACACACACACACACACACACACACACACACACACACACACACACACACACACACACACACACACACACACACACACACACACACACACACACACACACACACACACACACACACACACACACACACACACACACACACACACACACACACATACACACACACACACACACACACACACACACACACACACACACACACACACACACACATGTTGGTTAACGTTGACAAAGAATAGTCAAAGCAAAAGTTAATGATTGACCTGGCAAAATGACTGTGTCACAAAGTGGAGAAGTAGTAAAAAAAAAATTGTTTGGGGGGTACCAGATATTTTAAAGTTTTCTGATTCTATTTAACTTAGCTGCAGTAGTAGTTTGATTCATTCTCAGCCAATTAACGGTGCTATAGCATATTTTTTTGCCCAAACTTATAGGAAACACTAATTTTTGAAAGTATTGACACTAAAGTCTCAAACAATGACAATGTTAAAGCTTGACTTTTGATATTTCTATAAAGTACCAAGTATATAGAGTACCTCGATAACTACATAGCATAAATTACAATATGTAATAAAATAAAACACTACAAAAGTAATGTACCGTATGGAGTGTCATCCCGGCCACAAACAGCGATAAATGCATCTTCAATGGATGTTTTCACGAACACATTATTGCAAATGTTTTGGAAAAACCGTGGGTGCCTCGTCGCGTGTTCAGATAGCCGAGCACAGTGTTTCTCAAATAGCAGTCTCTACAATGATCATATACACAAATCTAAGTAGTCAATTTCGGTGGTATTTTGGTTTTCATTCCTCTTCTAGGATTTTCAGTCCCGATATTTTCAGTGAAATTTACGAAAATCAGTCCAAATTTCTGTCGGTGGTATTTCGGTTTTCAAATATTTTAAATTTGTTTTTTGTCCAAACTTAGACACAACATAATATACACTAATAATTGCAAGCATTAACACTAATCTATTAAATATTGACACTTTTAGGCTTGACTTTTCATATTTCGATTAAAAAATAAGTATTAATTATTA
>CM067168.1:48854737-48857237 GCA_034093135.1 Erigeron breviscapus | reverse complement strand
ATTTATGTGATAAAAAGTAAAGAAAATGTTTCGTGCCAAAAGTTAGAATTATAAAAGTATAAAAAGTAAATAAAAGAAAACTGTCGTGCGAAAAGTAAAAGAAATGAAAGTGACGTGGCAACATGTAAAATGGTGAAAACTTTAGTAAATTTATGTGATAAAAAGTAAAGAAATGAAACTTTCGTGTCGAAATTTAAAATTAAAAGTATAAAAAGTAAATAAAAGAAAACTGTCGTGCGAAAAGTAAAAGAAATGAAAGTGACGTGGCAACATGTAAAATGGTGAAAACTTTAGTAAATTTATGTGATAAAAAGTAAAGAAAATGTTCGTGCCAAAAGTAGAATTATAAAAGTATAAAAAGTAAATAAAAGAAAACTGTCGTGCGAAAAGTAAAAGAAATGAAAGTGACGTGGCAACATGTAAAATGGTGAAAACTTTAGTAAATTTATGTGATAAAAAGTAAAGAAAATGTTTCGTGTCGAAATTTAAAATAAAAGTATAAAAAGTAAATAAAAGAAAACTGTCGTGCGAAAAGTAAAAGAAATGAAAGTGACGTGGCAACATGTAAAATGGTGAAAACTTTAGTAAATTTATGTGATAAAAAGTAAAGAAAATGTTCGTGCCAAAAGTTAGAATTATAAAAGTATAAAAAGTAAATAAAAGAAAACTGTCGTGCGAAAAGTAAAAGAAATGAAAGTGACGTGGCAACATGTAAAATGGTGAAAACTTTAGTAAATTTATGTGATAAAAAGTAAAGAAAATGTTTCGTGTCGAAATTTAAAATAAAAGTATAAAAAGTAAATAAAAGAAAACTGTCGTGCGAAAAGTAAAAGAAATGAAAGTGACGTGGCAACATGTAAAATGGTGAAAACTTTAGTAAATTTATGTGATAAAAAGTAAAGAAAATGTTCGTGCCAAAAGTTAAAATAAAAGTATAAAAAGTAAATAAAAGAAAACTGTCGTGCGAAAAGTAAAAGAAATGAAAGTGACGTGGCAACATGTAAAATGGTGAAAACTTTAGTAAATTTATGTGATAAAAAGTAAAGAAATGTTCGTGCCAAAAGTAAAATATAAAAGTATAAAAAGTAAATAAAAGAAAACTGTCGTGCGAAAAGTAAAAGAAATGAAAGTGACGTGGCAACATGTAAAATGGTGAAAACTTTAGTAAATTTATGTGATAAAAAGTAAAGAAAATTGTTTTTGTTACTTTTTATACTTTTTTAATTCTAAATTTCGACACGAAAGTTTCATCTTCTTTACTTTTTATCACATAACTTTTGGATTTCTAACTTTTGTCAAACGAAGTTTCATTATCTTAAGTTTTTAGGACAAAGATTTAGGTTTTTCAAGTTCAGCTACCAAAGTTTCGTTTTTTTACTTTTGACCATTTAACCTTGAGTTTTCGCCACATAACTTTCGATTTTATAACTTTTGGCACGAAAATTTTCTTTTCGTTGCTTTTTATAATTTTCTTTTTTTAACTTTGTCTTCTTTCTCTCTTTTTTTTTTCTTTTTTTTATCTCTTTGTCTTCTTTTTTTTTAATTTTCTTTTTTTAACTTTCCACACGAAAGTTTCATTTTCCTTATTTTTCACAACTTTTGGAATTTTAACTTTTCTTAACAGAGTTTCATATTCTTAACTTTTTACCACATAACTTTAACTTTTCCAACTTCAGACACGAAAGTTTCATTTTCCTTATTTTTACCACATAACTTTAACTTTTCCAACTTCAGACACGAAAGTTTCATTTTCTTTCCTTTGTATGTTTTACGTAGCGTTATCTGTCCCGGGGCAACGCCCGGGTTAAAATACTAGTATATATATAAATCTCGTGCATGGATTTCCGTGCCAGGTGCTTTTTTAGCAACAAAGGTCCCTGTCGTTAAAAACTATGCAACAATGGTCCATGTCGTTAATGGCCGTTAACTTTTGTTTGGCAACAAAGGTCCCTGTCGTTAAAAAAATATGCAACAACGGTCCCTTTCGTTAACGGACGTTAAGTTTGTTAAAATAATTTTTCTTTGTCTTCTTTCTCTCTTTTTTTTTTCTTTTTTTTATCTCTTTGTCTTCTTTTTTTATTTCTTTGTCTTACTTTTTTTTATATAAAGTGTTTCAATAATATATATGATACATGTCTTTTTTTTTTTTTCCTTACTTTTTTTTATATAAAGTGTTTCAATAATATATATGATACATGTCTTTTTTTTTTATTATTATTTTCTTTTTAATTTTTGTTATGGGTTTGTGTTACTTCTTTTTTTTATAGCATCCACCATCTACCAATGAACATTATATCTGTAACATATCATATTATTGTTTTCAAAGTATCGTTTTTAATGTTACAATATAACATTGTCATATATTATTTTGTTATTATTACATGTGTTTAATTCGTAAATTTTTTTAATTTTGTTTTTCGCTACATACTTTATTCTACATTATACTATTGTCATCGAAGTGTATTTGTTAACGTTATAATATATCATTGTCATACGTCTT
>CM067168.1:48849737-48852237 GCA_034093135.1 Erigeron breviscapus | reverse complement strand
ATGGTTAAGGGAAAAAGAGTGCAACGCGTATCTTCTCCCCCTCATGATCACATCACTTAAATTCGTTGGTTGGCGTAACCCAATATCGCAAACCAATATCTTTGACTTTATCATAGTAAGTGTCTAGATCAATACGATTATAGCGTGAACAAACTTGCTATATTCTCCACATGTGATCCACATATCATACATCATATATTCCATTCGAGTACATACACATACTACATAAGTTAAGCTTTACCAATAGCTTCAAGTGAAATGATGTATTATTTCATGTTCAACATGGACTATCAATGCTTTAATGACACTTTTAAATCAATATTGTGATCATTATCTTTAGAAGTTGAGGAGGTCCCTTCAACATCATATTGTTTACTTTTTGAGGGAAGGTTTTATCATTCACTCCTTCCTATGGGAAGGTTTTATCATTCACTCCTTCCTGTGGGAAGGTTTTATCATTCACTCCTTCCTATGGGAAGGTTTTATCATTCACTCCTTCCTGTGGGAAGGTTTTATCATTCACTCCTTCCTATGGGAAGGTTTTATCATTCACTCCTTCCTGTGGGAAGGTTTTATCATTCACTCCTTCCTATGGGAAGGTTTTATCATTCACTCCTTCCTGTGGGAAGGTTTTATCATTCACTCCTTCCTATGGGAAGGTTTTATCATTCACTCCTTCCTGTGGGAAGGTTTTATCATTCACTCCTTCCTATGGGAAGGTTTTATCATTCACTCCTTCCTGTGGGAAGGTTTTATCATTCACTCCTTCCTATGGGAAGGTTTTATCATTCACTCCTTCCTGTGGGAAGGTTTTATCATTCACTCCTTCCTATGGGAAGGTTTTATCATTCACTCCTTCCTGTGGGAAGGTTTTATCATTCACTCCTTCCTATGGGAAGGTTTTATCATTCACTCCTTCCTGTGGGAAGGTTTTATCATTCACTCCTTCCTATGGGAAGGTTTTATCATTCACTCCTTCCTGTGGGAAGGTTTTATCATTCACTCCTTCCTATGGGAAGGTTTTATCATTCACTCCTTCCTGTGGGAAGGTTTTATCATTCACTCCTTCCTATGGGAAGGTTTTATCATTCACTCCTTCCTGTGGGAAGGTTTTATCATTCACTCCTACCTATGGGAAGGTTTTATCATTCACTCCTTCCTATGGGAAGGTTTTATCATTCACTCCTTCCTATGGGAAGGTTTTATCATTCACTCCTTCCTGTGGGAAGGTTTTACTCTTTTAAATCACGAGACATGCTTCATGCATTTTATATTCCTCATGGAATCTCAATATTAAACGAGCTCTATTCATATATTCTTTAGACGTAAATCAAATATCTTATCTTGCCAGACTTTCAATAGATCAATAGTTGCTTCCACCATATGACATTTTTTACCCATAATCAATATAATGTTGTTCAACAATCTATGTGTCATACTTCAATTCAATATTTGAACATAAACCGATTTACATCATATAATTTATGCACTTTCAAGTGTTTGGACTTCATGTCCTAAAATATTAGCGTCTTTTCATCTTTGGCCAATCATTCATGTCATATCATATCAATTTTATGTGCATGCATGCTTTCAAGATCCTCACAATTATACATATTTTTAGCGATATCATATTCAATTAATCTCGACGTCGTATTATTTATTTTTCGATTCCACAATTTTCTAGACATGCCATAATTTATTTAGATCTCTATATTTCTAGGTACCCGGGGTTTCTCAAAAACCTTCATGTCTAGTTTCTTATAATCAATATCTTTTGGGGTCTTTATACCTCGACTTTGACCATCTTAATTTTAAGCTCCTTATTTATCAATGCTTTTAATTTAGAATCGACTTTTCTACCACTTTCAAATGTGTGTAGACTAATTACCAATCGGAGCATTAGCAGCTGTTATATGTGATTTAATCACTATCTCTGTCTGGTCAGTTAACATGCTGGCAATTACTATATATTGTGAATGAATTATTCCACAAACTTTAATTTAATATTTATCGTGTTATAAACTGTTTGATTCAACGCCCTTAAAGACATCTAAATACATCAAAGAAAGCAAATAAGTAAATGGAGGAGAAAAGTTATATGAGAAAAAGAGAAGAATGAGAGTCGTATTCTCATCTTTCATAATAGCATAATCATCTCTATATATAGGACAATATGTCATTTAAATACTAATATGTCTGTTATATTATAACACTCTCCCTCAGACATATTACTATCATTCACTTTATCAATAATTCATATGTTTCATGTTGGATGATACTTTTCAACTTTGAAGTTTTTGCTTTGAACTGCTGCCTCGTTAAAAACTTTGCTAGGAAAAACCCAATGGGACAAAAATCATAGCTAAGGGAAAAAGAGTGCAACATGTATAATGCTCTCCCTGAATTCAGTCAAACATCTTCTAATCTTCAAAGCTTGATCTTGTTTGAGAATTGCCAGAAGCTGCTTCTATGTAAGGATTTATAAATATATTGATTTGTT
>CM067168.1:48834737-48844737 GCA_034093135.1 Erigeron breviscapus | reverse complement strand
TGGACAAAGGGAAAAATCTAATGATCAGTACTAATGAATGGGAAAAAGCGGTCGACGATTGTTGCCAAAACTGGCTTCTTCATAATACTGCATCGACATCACAACTAGAATTTCCCAAAGAAAATGTCAGTGCATCGTTCCCAAATCCTTTTGGGGTAGCTTATCATGGAGCTTCATCCTCAAATCCTATAGATTCCTTTTATCAAAACTGGTTTCTCAATACACCAAAACCAACATTCCAATTAGAACCATCATTTCAACCAGAACCCTTTGAGGAAGGTAATAAAGAAAAAGGTAAACAACGCCCACACTATACCCTAATCCAATTAGTGACGCATTTTACGTGTTATAAATATTAAGATCAGCAAATAATTATTAAGCAATATGAAGAGGATGGTGTTGTTTACTGAAGGCAACATGCAATGAGAAAAGAGTGAATTATTATGATTTCTCTATCTTCATTCATATCATATCTCCCAATATATATACAAAATATAATGTATATAAAACAATAATCGGATATGTAGAAATTACGGGTCCTTATATTTTGGGCCCTATATGTCTGCCTCATAACACTCCCCCTCAGACATATTAGTATCATTCAACATGAAACATATGAATTATTGATAAACAAATGATAGTCATATGTCTGAGGGGGAGTGTTATGAATTATTAAGCAGACATATGGGTCCACATGGTCCCACCATCATTTGTATTTACTTATGAATTATTTTCATAAGGTCCCATATGATTTGTTTTACTCTAGATATTTTGTATATAAATATGGATCGATCGATTGATTGAAATTTAATAGAAATAAAAATAAGAAATTCTCTCTGCATATTATATCTCTTTTCTAGTTATATTATTACACGTTATCATATTTCCAGGTACCCGGGGTTTCTCAAAAACCTTCATGTCTAGTTTCTTATAATCAATATCTTTTGGGGTCTTTATACCTCGACTTTGACCATCTTAATTTTAAGCTCCTTATTTATCAAGGCTTTTAATTTAGAATCGACTTTTCTACCACTTTCAAATGTGTGTAGACTAATTACCAATCGGAGCATTAGCAGCTGTTATATGTGATTTAATCACTATATCTGTCTGGTCAGTTAACATGCTGGCAATTACTATATATTGTGAATGAATTATTCCACAAACTTTAATTTAATATTTATCGGTGTGAGGAATTTTGATAATTCATTTTTATTCATTTCAGCTGCTTTCCATTTTCCCTTAATGTTGGGAACATCTCCCCCTAATGTTGGGAAAACTAAATCATATTAATGAGAAACATAAGCCATAAACAAATATCTCAATGATGGCTTTATTAACTACGTACTCATCTTTCATGTTTTAAATCATACCCAAAACAGCCATACTAGTGTCTAGTTAATCAGACATTTTCGAACTGAATCAAAGTATGAACCTACATAATTCCAAGGCACGTCTATTTTCCCAACATTATTTCCAACATTTTTAAAAATCTCATTTTTGTGCATTGTGGTGGAGCAACTTAATCATATATTGCACATTCAAAACTCTTATGAGACATATGTGGTTTCTGACCATAAACCAATTTCAATGGGGAGGAAATACGATAAATTCTTGGCATGATGCGAATTCAAATTATTTCATGTTAAATAATAACATGGCCCCAAAACTACAAGTCATTAGTTTTGCTCTCTAATGATCTTTGTAAAATTAATCATTATTGCCATTACAATATGGAACGTGCTCGCAATCTTATAAGATGAGCAATTAATAACGCAAACTTCATGTTGCGATTTTGATGACCCATTTAGACGATGCATCAATTTAAACACTAAATGGTCTTTTCGGACGATGTATAGGCCTACTTACATCTCCTTTGTATATGTTCCATTAATTTAAGGAATTCAATCCTTATTATACTTGGCATATACTTTGTTATAGAGCATAAGTACAAATCCAATAATCAATTGAAGAACATCGTTGTTCTTTTACATATTTCGCATCATCATTGACTCGGGATGGTCCAACCGGTCATGCCAATTAATTAAATGGCCATGATCTATAAACTTTTATCTAGTTTATGATTGTATATTATTTACTTGCATTTGTGTTTGTTTAATACGAGAGAATAATGTATTTTTATCTCAAACATAACTCCTTTTTCATATTTATTATCGTATATTCACTCCATAATGTGCCACTTCTTCTTGTAGTCAATATAACTTGGTCCATTAATTTCTATAATTTGATCTAGACCAGTCACCAATTTGACCCCATGGAATATTTCATGACAAAAGTAAATAAATACTTGCACTAAATGTCGATGCAATCATCTTCCGAGTCAAGGACTACAAAACAAACTAACGCATTAAATATTGGAATATATTAGTAATTGTCTTATGCTGGTCTTAACATTTTATGTTTATACGCATGGGTCAAATTCATTTTTTTTTTTTTTAAATTATGGTCGGTATTGTTTAGATTATGCTTTGATCATGGAGCACCAAATAAATTAACATATTTGTAGGCCATAATAATTAGGTAGCAATAAGACACTAAAAAGTTACAAATAATATAGCAACAAGGCCAAAGAGTTCGTGATGCAACTGTTTTGTATCGGATATATTGCAATAATTTCCATACCTAATGTGATCCTACTTTCAGATTGTGAAAGGTCAAAACTGTATACCAAAGACTTTTTTTTTTTTTTCATTATAATACAACTTTTGTTTATTTTTTTTAATTTTTTTATTTTTTAGCTGGTTTATACTCAAAAGAAAGAAAAAGATTTCATTTTCAACATGGAGTAGTAAAACCACTTTATGTCTATTTTCAAAAACCACTTTTGTCAATTTCTTTTTGATATATGTATTATAATAATAATCTTCTTCCATAAGGATCCAAATATATTTGGTAATCAAATCTAAACATAAATCAATATATAGCACATCATATTTAACACTGTGCAATTAATTCACATTAGTTAAGTAAAAACGTCTCAAATTCATAAAACTCTTCAAACCGTTTAAATTTTTTTTTATAATTAATTTATTATTATTTTATATATATATATGACAAAGTATATGAGTGTACAAGAAAAGGATATCTCACTAACTCATGAATTTATATGCGTTTCAATTCTCTATTATCCGAACTACCTCCTTAATGTGAATTTCCAACATAAGTGTCATATTATATATATATAATATATAATATATAATATCATTAATGGTGAAGGTTATGAATAGTTGCTATTTTATCTCTATCTGTCTTAAATTGAATTATAAATGACAAATCCAAATCTGGATCGATCGCATTGAAAAGTACCCTATATATTTTAAATATAAATAAAATAAAATAAAATCGTTTCAAAGATACCAAATGATTATTTTATGTATGTATCTTTCATGCAGATGAAAACGTAACATGTTATTGGTTTTCTAAATAAAATATTACTACTGATTAAGTAATAAATAATCTTGGACAAGAATGTTGTAAACAGATATCGATCGAGTAATATAATATGGACAAACAAAAGAGAGTGATTATTGTGGGCCATTATTTATAATTATTATTATCAAGCAAATAATTAAAAGTGATTCACTATAGAAAACGTATAAAATATATACTCTGTATGATATGATCAGATATATAAAATTGTAGTTTTTTAACACGTCAACCTACAATTGGTTAACCAGCACAAAAACAAAAACAATTGCCACCTCTATAATTTATACTCCACGATCCACATCATGATTATGATATGCCAAATATATTATTTCATTTCATTCTATATCTCAATTCCATGACCCTACTTCAGATAAAATTGGGACATCTTCATTAGTTTTCTTATTTTAAGAAAAAGTTTAATCTACATTATTTTTTTTTCATCCCAAAGTGAATTGATACTGGGTTATCATTCCATTTCAAGTCAATTTGATTGAGTTCAAAGAAGACACAATTATATATAACATGAATCAAGTTTTTTGCAAAGTAAATCAAGTAGATTTAGTGTAAGTCGATTTCTTGGTATGTTAAGCTCGTTTTTAAGCCACAAGTGTGTAGATTTTACGGGTCCATTTTATGGAACGTTTTGAAGTAAAGGGAACTCTAACATGGTTAGGTCTTGTGTGATCTTTGGTATCTATTTCGTATACAAAATATAAGTAAGATTGAAGATCATGAAAGAAACTTACATAGGGCTGTGGAAAACGAGTCTAAGGGATAGTTTTGCGGCGAGCAACAGCAGCAACCGATCAAATAACAGAAGCAGTAACAAGCAAATATCAGCGGCGGTTTTAGTAATGCAGTAGCGAGCAAATATTAGCGGCGGTTTTAGTAATTGTTCGGTGATGGTGATATCTTAAAGGTGGTGGTGGGATATCGAACAACAGCAACAATAAACAGCAGCAGTGGGTGTATGATCCGGTGGTGTGTGTGAGGTTTAAAGGTGGCGGGAGTCGTTGGTTGTTGAGAGGTGGTGGTTGTGATGAATGGTTTGAAGATTGTGGTGTTTGGCTATGTTGACAGTAGCAAATAAAGCAGTAGCAGTAAACGAGCAGCTGCAACACTTGATCGAGTAACATCAGCAGTAACGAGCAGTGATAGGTGCGATTTGTCGAGGTGGGTAGCCACGGGATGGTGATGAACGGATGGTATTAGAAACCTATGACTATAATACTATATATATATATATATATATATATATATATATATATATATATATATATATTTCTTCAGTGAATCTGAAGGCTCCATACAATGTTGACAAAGTATGGGAATGCAAGGTTTGTTAAGTAGAAATTTGAGCTCGATTTGAAGGTTTAATGGAGGATTTTGGTTAGTGTGTGAAAAGTGTGTTTGTGTGTGAAATGGAGGTTGAAGATGAGTTTAGAGAGAAGTAACTATGGAATTATGTTAAAAAACTTACAAATAATGTGTGGAAGGGGGCTATTTATATCATAAATCTAAGTTTCACTAATGCCCCTTCCACCTCTAAAACATTTACATTTTAACACCATTTTAGATTTCTAACATTCTTCCCCTTGGTGTTGAAATGTAATTCATGCACGATATCATCTATAAATACGAATTTGTTGATGAAGGTCTTCGAAGCTTTCTCATTGTCTTCAAGATCTTCCATCAAACTTGTTTTTATGTCTTTAATCTTCACACTTACCTTAAAGATGTATCTTTAAGTCTTGAACTTCTCAGAGTATGAGCATTGCGGAAACTTGATCTTGGCTCTTTAGATTTGAACATGAAAGCCTCTTCTTGACAATCTTAACTTTGTCACACTTCCCCTTAATTAATGAATCTTTCTCTTGAAACATTTGGACAAACATCTTTTTCATCACAAACTTCCCCTCGATCAAACAATCATATTTGCGTACCACCAACGCTTATGTATAGGGTGTACCCGCGGCGTACCCACCACGTTGGCGATAACTATCTTCAAAGAAAAATTTGGGGATCACTTTAGTCAACAATTTATCTTTCTTCCCCTCAACTGATAAATTCTTCTTTCAAATAAACTTGTTCGACTTCATTATCCTCTTTCTTCCCCTCATGATGAATGTGTGGTAACATGTTCATCATGTCTCTTTGAAGTCGAAACTGGGGAATCAACCATTATGAAGTAGTAGTCCAATAAACAACATCTTTAGCCCGGGTTATACACTGACATGTGTATAAGCCATTTCATCGAATTACTTACAAACAACCTTTGGGACCCATTTTTGTGTAGGCCCAACGGTTTTTGTCTTGACATTCCAAATGTACGTGTCATCGATTCGACGAATAGAATCTGCAGTCCATGGTGGGTGAAAACTCGAGGTTGTTGAAAAGTTGAGTTTTTGTGGACGCAGTGGAGATGCAAAGACATTCACTTTTTGCACGGCAATTGGTTTTGGTGCAAGTTCATAGAGTTGCCAAAGTGAGTATTTGATTGTCTTTGACTCAGTTGACTTTGGTTTGTAGACAGGTTTCCATTTGATCTTGGTCAACTGAGCTTTTGCTTGAGAGATGAACTTGGTATTGTCTTCAAATGATAAGAATGGAATGAGAGTCTGTGTTCCATCAATAGTAGGCTTCGAAGAATACTTTCTATCCTTGAATAAGGCATAGTTAGTAAATTGAGAAGCTTTACGTTCAGCAGGTGATGAAACTTTGTTCTTTGAGCTCTTTGGGATGGACTCAGTGCAAACTTTCTTTGGAGCATCAAGTTCAGTTGGAAATATTGGACTTGCATCATGATAAACTGAGCCATCATCACTTTGAGTGTCACAAGATGTTGATTGTGTTTGCAATTCCATCTCAAGTTCAGAGATTCTCTTTTGTAGAGATGTTTCATTTGATTGAAATTGCAAACAATTCTCTTCAAGAGTCTTGATTTTGTTGCAAACATCTTGTCTCTCCTTCTCAACTTTGTTCATCTCATCAATAAACTTGCTCTCCATGGTTAAGAATATAGATGTCTCATTTTTTGACTGAGATTGAAAACTTGAAATCTTTTCTTGCAAAATAAGTTCTCTTGATTTGCTTTCCAAGATACTATCATTCAGCTTCTTGTTGGAAGTTTTCAATTCTGTTTGAAGTTCTTTTATCTCAGCTTTCATTTGTGACATCAACTCATCATTCTTCTTCAAAGTTTGTTTGTCAATTTCATTCCAAACTGCAAGGTCTCCAAATTCAACTTGAAGTTCTTTCATCTCATTTGTAAGTCTCACATTTCCAGCTCGATAGTAGATCATTTGTTCTTTCAGTTTGACATTCTCAGCTTGTAACGTGACTACTTCCTCTTGAAACTTGACATTTTCAGATGCAGTTGAATGAATCAATATCTTCATCACTTGACAAGGAGTTGTTTCAGATCGCAAATGAGTAGTCATACAACATGAGCACAGTCCACCTTTATGAAGTTTCTCTTCAGATGAAGTAGGTGTCTTGGGTGAGGAAGTTAACCACAAATTGAAGACGAAATCATTTTTTACTGAATTTGAGATACTTGGACTTGACATTTTGTTTAGCAAAGGGTGAAATGAAATGAAAAGGTAATTGTGATTGAAATTGAAGTGAAAGAATTAAAATTGAAATTTGAAGATTTTGTACTTCAGGTTTCCCTCCAAATTTTTGCCGCCGAAATATGTTCTCACGAAACTTTGAATTTCATGTAAACTTTGGATATCATGATCATAGGAAAAATTTGATAATTTCTAAAATTTTTCGCCAAAACCGCGTCGATAACGAATGAAAATTGGCCTAAAATTTTTTTTAATTTTTTTTTTATTGGATTTTTGGAATTGGAACGATCTTGTGAAGATCGTCCTGGTGAGATCGTTCTAGGTGAGATCGTCTTAAGTGAGATCGTCCTAGGCAAGATCGTCCTAGGTGAGATCGTTCTGGGATTTTTGGTGAAATTTGGTTAAGTATGAAAATGAAACGATCTGAAATGAAACGGTCTTGAAATGAAAATGATTTTGGAATGAAACGATTCAAAGAACTGGGACGATCTTGATTGAAGATCGTCTTAGGTTCAGAAGTAATGAGACGATCTTGTTGGAAATCGTCTTAGTTTCAGAATGATGAGACGATCTTGGTGAAGATCGTCTTAGTTCAGAATAATGGGATGATCTTGGTGAAGATCGTCTTAGTTTCAGAATGATGAGACGATCTTGGTGAAGATCGTCTTGGTTTCAGAATGATGAGACGATCTTGGTGAAGATCGTCTTGTTTTCTTTCCAAGAATTTGAATTGACCAAACCAATCCTTCTGGATTAGTTAGCCAAAAACAAATACTTCACAACACAACCACTTGTCAAGACGATCTTGAGGAGATCGTCCTACAAGCCACAAGTACTAAGTATGAAAATGAAACGATCTGGAAATGAAACGGTCTTGAAATGAAAATGATTTTGGAATGAAACGATTCAAAGAACTGGGACGATCTTGATTGAAGATCGTCTTAGGTTCAGAAGTAATGAGACGATCTTGTTGAAAATCGTCTTAGGTTCAGAAGAATGAGACGATCTTGGTGAAGATCGTCTTAGTTCAGAATATGGGATGATCTTGGTGAAGATCGTCTTAGTTTCATAATGATGAGACGATCTTGGTGAAGATCGTCTTAGTTTCAGAATGATGAGACGATCTTGGTGAAGATCGTCTTGGTTTCAGAATGATGAGACGATCTTGGTGAAGATCGTCTTGTTTTCTTTCCAAGAATTTGAATTGACCAAACCAATCCTTCTGGATTAGTTAGCCAAAAACAATTACTTCACAACACAACCACTTGTCAAGACGATCTTGAGGAGATCGTCTGTTTCATAATGATGGGATGATCTTGGTGAAGATCGTCTTAGTTTCATAATGATGAGACGATCTTGGTGAAGATCGTCTTAGTTTCATAATGATGAGACGATCTTGGTGAAGATCGTCTTGGTTTCATAATGATGAGACGATCTTGGTGAAGATCGTCTTGGTTTCATAATGATGAGACGATCTTGGTGAAGATCGTCTTGGTTTCATAATGATGAGACGATCTTGGTGAAGATCGTCTTGGTTTCATAATGATGAGACGATCTTGGTGAAGATCGTCTTGGTTTCATAATGATGAGACGATCTTGGTGAAGATCGTCTTGGTTTCATAATGATGAGACGATCTTGGTGAAGATCGTCTTGGTTTCATAATGATGAGACGATCTTGGTGAAGATCGTCTTGGTTTCATAATGATGAGACGATCTTGGTGAAGATCGTCTTGGTTTCATAATGATGAGACGATCTTGGTGAAGATCGTCTTGGTTTCATAATGATGAGACGATCTTGGTGAAGATCGTCTTGGTTTCATAATGATGAGACGATCTTGGTGAAGATCGTCTTGGTTTCATAATGATGAGACGATCTTGGTGAAGATCGTCTTGGTTTCATAATGATGAGACGATCTTGGTGAAGATCGTCTTGGTTTCATAATGATGAGACGATCTTGGTGAAGATCGTCTTGGTTTCATAATGATGAGACGATCTTGGTGAAGATCGTCTTGGTTTCATAATGATGAGACGATCTTGGTGAAGATCGTCTTGGTTTCATAATGATGAGACGATCTTGGTGAAGATCGTCTTGGTTTCATAATGATGAGACGATCTTGGTGAAGATCGTCTTGGTTTCATAATGATGAGACGATCTTGGTGAAGATCGTCTTGGTTTCATAATGATGAGACGATCTTGGTGAAGATCGTCTTGGTTTCATAATGATGAGACGATCTTGGTGAAGATCGTCTTGGTTTCAGAATGATGAGACGATCTTGGTGAAGATCGTCTTGTTCAGATTGATGTTTTGCTCTGATACCAATTGTTAAGTAGAAATTTGAGCTCGATTTGAAGGTTTAATGGAGGATTTAGGTTAGTGTGTGAAAAGTGTGTTTGTGTGTGAAATGGAGGTTGAAGATGAGTTTAGAGAGAGAAAGTAATAGTTTAGAGAGAAGTAACTATGGAATTATGTTAAAGGCTTACAAAAACTTACAAATAATGTGTGGAAGGGGGCTATTTATATCATAAATCTAAGTTTCACTAATGCCCCTTCCACCTCTAAAACATTTACATTTTAACACCATTTTAGATTTCTAACAAGATCAAAATAACAAAACACAACAGCAGCAGCAATCATGTCAAGTTGTTACTGAGACGGAATGAATATGAATATAAATAAAGATGATGAATGGCGGCACACTCAAGGAGAGAACTGGAATAAATGGATCCAGAGTTAGAACGATCGTGCTGATAACGTGTTATAAAAATTAGAAAACTTTAAAAGCTTCAATATCTTTTGAATTACTGGGAGTTAGATCACGAAATTACTTGCAAACTGATTGTGTTCTTGTCCGCAACAAATTCACGAACAAAATTCAACACCAAACACAACAGATTCAAATCCCTCAAATTCGCGCCAAAAAACTCAAAAAGAATTATTATTGAACTTTTCTTTTTTCCTCCTCCCCCTTCTTTTCCCT
>CM067168.1:48757237-48832237 GCA_034093135.1 Erigeron breviscapus | reverse complement strand
TGACCAATTAACAAAGCGGGTTAACCTAACAGTTGCATGGAAGAGATTACCACCTCAAGTTGCCCCCAGCCCCACCCTCTTACGGGATTGGAGTTCCTTATGGATTGGTGATCATGAAGTCGATACTATACTTTGAAATAGAAGAAGATGATTAGTTCAATAAAAGAAGTCAAGCAAAAGGTACCCATCGAGAATTGTAACATGTCATTAGTGACGAACCAAACATATCACAACTGATTTCATGTTGCATGCTTGAGATGCTTAATTACCTAAACTGATTCACTACTACAACTTTGTTTCTCTACTAGGTGAAACCCGTGCGTTACACCGGGCTATTTAGTTTTCTTCGTGATTCTTATTAAATGGAATGCAACAAAAATTATAATGAAAAATGAATAATTATTATATATAATAAAATAGATGTTCATATGAATTGTACAATAAAAAAAATTCAGATTTGTATATATTCACAAAATAATGTACTTAAATTTTATTAAACAGGAAAGTTTTGACTCGACTTGCTTTCAAAACTACTTCTAATAGATTGGCGGAGCTGATACTTGTGCGATTACCATTCAATGTTCTACAAAAACAGAAATCAGAAGCTTCGTCTTGTTTCCAATACATTGCGAATTCTAGCTGCAACAAAAAAATCCAATTTAAAGCCCCAACTTGCAGCAAATTACCAAGACAGAAACCTTAGATCTGCAAAATGCACAAAAGAAATTTATCAACTTAGGGATGAAAAGAACAGATAATGTAAAAATGACAAGCAGATATTACTTATAAGCATAGGATGATTATCAATTTATATAAGTGTAGGATCATTATCATTTAATATTCAGAGCTTTTTTGTTTGGTGAAAACGTTAATGCAAGCTGAGGTAATTGAATTTTTGATAAGCTCAACCTAACTTGGACTTTTGAAAATCATAAGCTTTAAGGTCGTAAGCTATTACAAGTTATATGCGAAACACACTTCGATATTCAGAAAATCTTGATGATCAACAGCACCATCTGAAAGTCCTGTAGTTTCCCAAAAATATTGTTTTGCACCTGGTTCTTCTAAAACATCCACTCTCGAGCTTGAGCTGGTTTTGACACCCATCTAACCACAAATCCTTTCATCACGTGATGTGAGAAATAACTTGAAACCCTTTGGCAATGGACTCGCTAGTTCAATATCTTTGAGGTCAACGATGTTCCAAAGATCGTCCAATATAGTCCAAACTTTTTTCTTGCCATCTTGGGACATACCCAAAAATTTATCCTTAAGATGATTAGCCCTTGCTTCTTTAGTTGATTGTGGGACAGATTTCCTCCTGCGTACTATGCAATAGCTTCTTGAAATGCAATTGGATCAATACTATTCCCGATAACCACCCTTACAACCCGATCAAACAGGTTCCTATTCGTTACAACCTACTTCAGTTCTTCCATCATTGTAGTCTTCCCTATACCACCGATACCACATAGAGCACCCTGTCTATTTCATATTAATTTAACGCGAATGTATGGAGCATATAACTTTTAGATTATAGAATATTATAAACCAAAACCCCAATACCTTTTATAGTTATTTTACGGCTTATCTAATTACTATGTTTATTTTGAAAAGGTCAATAATACGAACCACCAGTAGTATTAAAAGAGATTTGAGTTCAGAACCTAAAGTATACACATCCTACTTAATTTTGTTAAAGGTAATTGGCATTAATCATATATGTAAATAATACATAATGAAGTTGGTTATGAGAAACTCCCTATGGCCACAACAGTGTATTGGTCTCTAGCAGAGATAAAGGAATAAAGAATTGACAAACCTGAGGAACCAAGTCACTACCAGAGATAGTGGGATAAATCTCACCCAACAGTCCTACTTTCTTCAGTGAACCCTTCAGTATGAGCCTCAGCAAACGAACTCGAGCACCTCCTTAACCCTATTCTTTCTTCAACAAATACATGAGTAGATTCATCAGCTAAAAGGCTTTTGAATAAATTGTTATTGACATGAACAATAACATAAAATCAAAGTATATGTAGAAAGACAAGTTGACTACAATATGAGATTTCGCTCTACAAGTGAATACTTTAGATTTCGAGCTTGAGCTTAAGCCTAAACACGGGGAAAGAATCACCATTACGAAAATAGGAAACAACCACATCTAACAATATATAATACATCATTAGTAATTAATCACATCAAATATATTATATCAAAAACCTAAGATCCCCAACCGATACTACCAATCTGCAAAATAGCTTTTCTTTGAATGCATCAGTCAACAAATAAAACATATATCTTCCACCTCTCACAATGTTCAATAGTACGTTTTTAGTGTTGGGTCAAGGTCAGAGATGAGTAGCAACACAGTCTTCCTCCATAGTATGTCTATAGTCAACTATTTATATGCAAAAGTTCAGTTTTATTGTTGTTTATTAGTCAGGATATACATATAAGGGATGATGAATAATGGAAGTTAAATACCCACCCATTCCTGTGTAGAGCGATCATATACTGGTAACTGATCATCCTTCAAGTAAATCAAATGCTTTATAGGCTTCACGTTATCAATGCGTGTACTCTTCATGACGTGAAGAATCTTTGTGTAAGCTTCATTCTTCTTCATCTCATCTGTCATCAGTTTCAAATTGTGAATCGTCGATCGATAAATTATATACATCTACCATCAGTAAGCAGCAAGTATTGATCACATTTAACATTCTTAATCTTACTAATGTGGTTATAGCAGAGGTCTAACTAATGCCTGCGGTGATCATGAATATTACTGATTTGATGGACCAAACTGAATATCTCCCCCGCTCTGGTGGTCGTTGTTAGATGCCTATATCAAAAGATCTTATATGCATAGGTTATACTAATGGGTGAAATATGACATACGAAGAAATAAGACAATTTGATAACATACTCATTTCCCGTTCAAACTAAGGCCGATCACTACAGATAGACAACCCACAATGCTTTGGATGATCCAATAAACCGTAGTGGAATAAATTATTATACTATGCTAATACATGATAGATGCAGTTGCCTTAAATGAACCAAGAACCTACGATAATAGTAACATTCTAAAATAGAAAATAAAGAATGCTACAAACTTCAAGCCAAATTCCATAATGGAAATATAAAACGAATGATATAGCAGTATACAGCATGATAACGCTCTTTATCGCATTTCAATTTATCCGTGCGTTGCACGGACTAACTTAAATTTCTCACATATAAACCAAAAATTCAATATAACAAACCTTTTCAATAAAAAACGGACATAATTTTTCGTAAATATCTTATAACTTAAACATATGGCCGATAATTCTGATGGACCACCCGCAAAGAAGGTGATTGCCTTGGAATTACTCGGTTTACAAAGTGGTTCAAATACTTAAATAACTAAATAAGCAAAATACATGTATTTCAATTGAAGAGTTTAGCTAACCAATGCCTTTATATGTTACAAAAATGCAGATTACTCAGATTTCATATGGTGTTATGAAACATAAATTACAACTATGTGTGTTAGACTGTACTAAAGGAATTATTAATGACTCAAAACCTCCTTAAAAACATTTTTTGTGGTATTTGTAGGCTTGTCATCACTGTCCAAAATCAAAACTTTCATTCCTTGTTTGCTTTAGACTCTCAAAAGGGCAACATACAACTGGCCATGCAGTTGAGCATTGCAAACCACCATGAAAAGCATATAATATAAATAATCAGAGATTCAGAGGTATTTTATAGTATAAACTGTTAAACGGACAGCAAATGGGTCGATAATATGATAATATAAACATAATATGATAATAACATATTAACAAAACTTGATCCTTAACTTGAAGTAGGATACCAAAAACGTGATGTGACATGGTTCTCCATATTGATTGGAATGCTTAAAGATTTGAAATTTACTAAAAAGGTTGGTCTTGCATACTAATTCTGAGAACTTAAGTATGATTGGAGAATTTAGAAAGGTCGGACGGAACGTAGTTATTTATGAAACGTAAAAAAAAATAATTCCGAAAGAACTTCAGGATGATTACAACCAAGAATAAAAGGTTCGAGTATCATTTGTGACTATCACCTGTGACCGCTCTTTTTTTTTATTATCACAGTGCCCATTCCCAACAATCATTGGGACAGAAACTAAAAGGGAAGAACACTAACCAATACGTTGGCCTGAGGTTTACTCTTGTGATTGTTGATACTTCAAGACAGTCTAATCAAAGATGTGCTCAAATTCAATTTCTGCACGACAAAGATAACGTTGATGTTTATAAAGTATGTGGAGATCACAAAATGACATAAACCCGTAATAATCATAAAAAAATGGTAAGCTCTTAAAATAAAACTCTTACCTGAAGTCTAGCTTGAGAACTGAACATCATGTTAACAGGGCCAACTTCTTCTGTGATCTTTCCTGTAGTGCAACATGTGGAAGGCATGGTAACATGGTGCTATAAGTAACCTTATAATAAGATCAAACTCCAAGCAAATTAGCAAAGCCTAGCTTAGTTGAATAAAAATTCAAACTTTAGGACAAAAAGTAACCTTCTTTAATCACCACTCGACTTCTTAATTGGTTCCTTGAAATCAGTCACTTGTGACTTGACCAACTGCTCCGAGTTCCAGATCAAATCTAACTCTAAAGATTTAATGAAGAGGGCATTCGACCAGCCTGCCAAGTTAAATCAATCAATTGATAAAAGATACATCTATATATATGGTAACATTTTTATTGTATTAGTTCAGTTGATATTTAATCGTTACAAACCTATTCGTCTGCTAAAATGTGTTCCAACATCGGATCCTTACAGGCTGCATTATGCCACAAAGAATGTATGACGCGAACCCTTACAGTTCCATTCCGTTTGCTAGGTTTGACATCGATTAGCCTTGTTGCCATCCTGGATATATGATAACATAAAACATTATACCCAATTTGCACCAATCAACCAAAGAAAGCTATAGTTATGGCTGCTATATGTTATGGCTGCTTAAAGTAAATTACTGTTTGTTCAGACAGGAACAAAAAAAATTTCCAGGTATAAAAAACACAACCACATACATCGATCCTGCAAAACATGTCTATATATATAAATCACACAAGAACTCGGCCAAAATTCATGATTTATATCTCCAAAAATCCATTTTAATCAAATATGATTTATATTTTCAAAACCCATTCCAAAACCCCTATATACATATAACAATTTTCATGATTTCTATTCACAAACATTCAAACAAAGATTGATTAAACTAAAATATAGTGAAAGAATCGAAAAATATTACCTGGAATAGTTGTTGATTTCGTGATGTTGTTAGTGCGTATAGAAAAAAAAACCTGCGTTGATAGAAGAGAAAAGAACCCTGCGTTGATATGATCTCTATATAGGTCGATTTAGCTATTATTTGAAAACCCATAAATCCCTAAAATTTAGGGATATGAGTTATCTTTAAGATGGAGAAATTGAAAATAAGAAAAGGATTTAGGAGTTGTCATCGATGAGATCTGAGCAAGATCTGTTCCTAAAGTAAAGTTCGATCTGAATCATGTTTATTAATGGTGAGTTTGACTCTTATAAACAAAAACCTCGTTGGTTCAACTGGTAAAAACGCGTTGCGAATGTTCGTAAGGTCCCGGGTTCGAAACTATAAAACCTTTTTTTTAATATAAAGGTACATATATGGCTTTCTTGCATATGTGGACCTTACACATCAGCACGTAAAATGCTGATGTGGCTGCTAACGTGCCATTCGAATCGCTCTGGTAACGCCACATCAGAAAAAGCTGACATGGCGGGCTCAGAGAGCGCCACCCGAGCGCTTTCTGATAGTCTTTTATATATATATAAAGATGGTTCAATTTTTTCAGTGGCAGTGAGTATACTTCACTAATCTTGATCATTACATAAACGGATTTCATGATGAAATTATATGTTGAATATCATGACGAAAATGGTCTTATAAATTAAAGTTAAATTTTAGATTTATAATGATCTGTTTTTATTTGTATAGAATGGTACCCATACGATGTGGCGGTGTAATGACGACGGCGGTGATGGATGGTGGCGATGTAAAGGCGGTAGCCGTGGTGGCGGGGACGGGTGGTGGCGGCGGTGGTGCGGCGGCGATTGGTGGTGGTGACGGTGGCGGCGGTGGTAGCGGCGGCGATTGGTGGTGGTGCAGGCGCGCGGCAGTGGCAGCGATCGGTGGTGGCGGCGGCGGTAGCGGCGACAAACATTCAAACAAAGATTGATTAAACTAAAATATAGTGAAAGAATCGAAAAATATTACCTGGAATAGTTGTTGATTTCGTGATGTTGTTAGTGCGTATAGAAAAAAAAAAAGAAGAAAAAAAAAAAAAAAAAAAAAAAAAAAAAAACCTGCAGAAAATGACAAAATAAGAATAAAAAAAAAAAAAAAAAAAAAAAAAAAAAAAAAAAAAAAAAAAAAAAAAAAAAAAAAAAAAAAAAAAAAAAAAAAAAAAAAAAAAAAAAAAAAAAAAAAAAAAAAAAAAAAAAAAAAAAAAAAAAAAAAAAAAAAAAAAAAAAAAAAAAAAAAAAAAAAAAAAAAAAAAAAAAAAAAAAAAAAAAAAAAAAAAAAAAAAAAAAAAAAAAAAAAAAAAAAAAAAAAAAAAAAAAAAAAAAAAAAAAAAAAAAAAAAAAAAAAAAAAAAAAAAAAAAAAAAAAAAAAAAAAAAAAAAAAAAAAAAAAAAAAAAAAAAAAAAAAAAAAAAAAAAAAAAAAAAAAAAAAAAAAAAAAAAAAAAAAAAAAAAAAAAAAAAAAAAAAAAAAAAAAAAAAAAAAAAAAAAAAAAAAAAAAAAAAAAAAAAAAAAAAAAAAAAAAAAAAAAAAAAAAAAAAAAAAAAAAAAAAAAAAAAAAAAAAAAAAAAAAAAAAAAAAAAAAAAAAAAAAAAAAAAAAAAAAAAAAAAAAAAAAAAAAAAAAAAAAAAAAAAAAAAAAAAAAAAAAAAAAAAAAAAAAAAAAAAAAAAAAAAAAAAAAAAAAAAAAAAAAAAAAAAAAAAAAAAAAAAAAAAAAAAAAAAAAAAAAAAAAAAAAAAAAAAAAAAAAAAAAAAAAAAAAAAAAAAAAAAAAAAAAAAAAAAAAAAAAAAAAAAAAAAAAAAAAAAAAAAAAAAAAAAAAAAAAAAAAAAAAAAAAAAAAAAAAAAAAAAAAAAAAAAAAAAAAAAAAAAAAAAAAAAAAAAAAAAAAAAAAAAAAAAAAAAAAAAAAAAAAAAAAAAAAAAAAAAAAAAAAAAAAAAAAAAAAAAAAAAAAAAAAAAAAAAAAAAAAAAAAAAAAAAAAAAAAAAAAAAAAAAAAAAAAAAAAAAAAAAAAAAAAAAAAAAAAAAAAAAAAAAAAAAAAAAAAAAAAAAAAAAAAAAAAAAAAAAAAAAAAAAAAAAAAAAAAAAAAAAAAAAAAAAAAAAAAAAAAAAAAAAAAAAAAAAAAAAAAAAAAAAAAAAAAAAAAAAAAAAAAAAAAAAAAAAAAAAAAAAAAAAAAAAAAAAAAAAAAAAAAAAAAAAAAAAAAAAAAAAAAAAAAAAAAAAAAAAAAAAAAAAAAAAAAAAAAAAAAAAAAAAAAAAAAAAAAAAAAAAAAAAAAAAAAAAAAAAAAAAAAAAAAAAAAAAAAAAAAAAAAAAAAAAAAAAAAAAAAAAAAAAAAAAATATTCAAAAAAGAATATCATTATAGACCGTAAAATAAATATGTCTTAAGTAGCCGATATTATTAGCGTTGCTAGTCCTCCAGACGAGCACCGTTGGTTTATTACAGTAGGGTATCAGCGTCGTTGGGTGCACCGAGACCAAAACCGACTATGAGAGCAGTTTTTCAGTCACCAAGCGCCACACATAAACTGTAACATCCCAAATGTAACATTTGTCAAATCTGACTATTTGACTCGAAATTTAATGTAAACGATTTTTATGAATTTATACGATTATTGAGCGTATTGTTGACATGGAATGAAACGTGGAATTTGTTTATGCTTACGGAAATGTTTCGGCGTTTAATTGGCTAACGTTTAGCTATTTGTCGGATTTAGCGGAGCGGGAGCCTACCCATTTGGATGATTAGGCCGGCCCCCCCCCCCCAAGAATAATCATTCTCACTAATATTTTCTTAATCTTCTCTTCTTTTCTCTCTTTTATTTCTTCAAAAGTCAACCAATTTGTATCACAAATTCTGGAAAATTGAGTGTAATTCAAGTTTTAGCATCATCTTTATCATCTAAACAACATATCAAAATTTTGGTTCATCAAGTGCAAGGATTCTTCATATATTGCTTAAATTCGGAATTTGAGCTTTTTGGAAGAATTGGTAAGTTAAAACTATTTCATACGAATCATTTTATGTTGTTAAACCTATTTCTAGTTGAATATAAACATGTATGGGTCATGAATTGAGTCAAAAATCTGAATTTTAGTTCAAATAGGGTTCTTGAGGTTGAAATGGGTCAAATTCCATGAAAAGCTTGATTTAATGTTTTGGAAGGGAAATTGTGGAATGGGTTATGTTTCTATAGGTTCATGGAGGTTGAAAATGAGTATTTGCACTTCACAAGTCGTCTTCTAGATCAAAAATGACATTTTGGTTGGGTTTGGTTCGTGTTTGGGTTGCTGAATTGTGCAGAATGCAGAACTGAATTTTGGTATGTAACGGCCGTTACATATGTAACGCCCGTTACAAGGCCGTTACAGGGCTGAAGTCTGAAATGAGGTGTAACGGCCGTTACTTTTGTAACTCCCGTTAGGGACTGGTTTTGACAACATTTTCAAACATCAATAACTTTTGAACCGTAAGTCCGTTTTAAACGTATGACCTATCGTTAGAATCGTGTGAGAATCTACTTTATCATGGTATAATCCTTATATCTTGAATCCACTGTCATTTCCAAAAATGACGTGATGAAGTGTCCTTATTTATATTCGGTTGAACCAATAAGACACTTTAGGATTGTGACGTAACCGAGTTGAGTCCCAATTGTCCTCTAAGGTCGATTTACTCTTCTAAAACCTATATAGGGTTTGACACGTGATTTGTAATGTATATGTTTATAGGTGGTGAACGCTAAGCGATTGTTGGACGTTATAACTCGATTATAACTTGTACTTAGCTCGCATATCCAATCAAGGTGAGTTTCGTAAACCCTCCCTACTCAATTGAGATTCGGGCTGAAAAGTGTACACATACGTGTTTGATGAACGTTGTTAATCGTTATATGGAATCGTTGTTGCTAAACGTGCTTGTTGAACGTTGTTGATTGTTATATAGAATCGTTGTTGTTAAACGTTGTCTCGTATGAATTGTGTTACGCTGTGATCATGCCGTTGAAATATACGTAAGACATGCCGTTGATCATGCCTTTGGAATATATGTAAGTCATGCCGTTGATCATGCATTTGTAATATATGTAAGTCATGCCGTGATGATCACGCATTTGAAACATATGTAAGTCATGCCGTTGATCATGCATTTGAATATATGTAAGTCATGCCGTTGATCATGCATTTGAATATATGTAAGTCATGCCGTTGATCATGCATTTGAATATATGTAAGTCATGCCGTTGATCATGCATTTGAATATATGTAAGTCATGCCGTTGATCATGCATTTGAATATATGTAAGTCATGCCGTTGATCATGCATTTGAATATATGTAAGTCATGCCGTTGATCATGCATTTGAATATATGTAAGTCATGCCGTTGATCATGCATTTGAATATATGTAAGTCATGCCGTTGATCATGCATTTGAATATATGTAAGTCATGCCGTTGATCATGCATTTGAATATATGTAAGTCATGCCGTTGATCATGCATTTGAATATATGTAAGTCATGCCGTTGATCATGCATTTGAATATATGTAAGTCATGCCGTTGATCATGCATTTGAATATATGTAAGTCATGCCGTTGATCATGCATTTGAATATATGTAAGTCATGCCGTTGATCATGCATTTGAATATATGTAAGTCATGCCGTTGATCATGCATTTGAATATATGTAAGTCATGCCGTTGATCATGCATTTGAATATATGTAAGTCATGCCGTTGATCATGCATTTGAATATATGTAAGTCATGCCGTTGATCATGCATTTGAATATATGTAAGTCATGCCGTTGATCATGCATTTGAATATATGTAAGTCATGCCGTTGATCATGCATTTGAATATATGTAAGTCATGCCGTTGATCATGCATTTGAATATATGTAAGTCATGCCGTTGATCATGCATTTGAATATATGTAAGTCATGCCGTTGATCATGCATTTGAATATATGTAAGTCATGCCGTTGATCATGCATTTGAATATATGTAAGTCATGCCGTTGATCATGCATTTGAATATATGTAAGTCATGCCGTTGATCATGCATTTGAATATATGTAAGTCATGCCGTTGATCATGCATTTGAATATATGTAAGTCATGCCGTTGATCATGCATTTGAATATATGTAAGTCATGCCGTTGATCATGCATTTGAATATACGTAAGTCATGCCATTGATCACGCATTTGAAATATATGTAAGTCATGCCGTTGATCATGCCTTTGAAATATATGTAAGTCATGCCGTTGATCATGCCGTTGAAATATACGTAAGTCATGCCGTTGATCATGCATTTGAATATATGTAAGTCATGCCGTTGATCATGCATTTGAATATATGTAAGTCATGCCGTTGATCATGCATTTGAATATATGTAAGTCATGCCGTTGATCATGCATTTGTAATATATGTAAGTCATGCCGTTGATAATCCATTTAGGTCTTTACGAGTGTTAAATCAGTTATATGATGTTGGTAAATAATTCATGGATCAATTGATGTTTTCAATGAGTCATTAAGGTCTTATTTTCAGTTTATTTGATGTTCATAAGACCTGGAGATGTGTTAAAGTCGTTTGGGATGTGTTTGGTTAGGTTTTGGAGGTTAAAAGGTTGTTTTTTCACGTCTGGTCGTCGTAACTCCCGTTATGGTTGTGTAACTCCCGTTAGCTGGGTAACTTGTGATAACACCTACACTGTAACCCCCGTTACAAATTTTCATAACTCTCGTTAGGCCTGTAACTCCCGTTACAATTGTCGTAACTCCCTTTAGGGACTGATTTTGTTAACATTTTTAAACGACCATAACTTTTGAACCGTAACTCCGTTTGTAACACCCCGAGCTGGGCCCGAAGTATTACGTAAATCATATAACATACAGTGGAATTATCGTAGAACATAAACTATATGAACATGTTGGATTCAGTGAATCCATCTTATTTAAAATTAAGAACATACACACAATATAATACGAACATATAATCATCACACGATTACAAGCAAATTCAGAATATAGAAATAAGTTCTAAACATGATGCAATAGTTGGGCAAATGAATCCTTGATCCATCTAAGTCCAAGCCCTGGTTCAAAAGCAACACAAATCAAGCATCACGTCCTAGGTTCACCTGGTTTCCTGAAAAGTGTACTAAACAAGGTCAACACTAGGTTGGTGAGTTCGTAGTAATGGTTCACAAGGAACCATCATCAATAACAATATCATATGTAATAACAACATCAAACAATGTACTTACAACAAACCCATGTACGTCACCTGTTAAACAATTGAGGTTAACATATCGTTCAACCTTGTCACATAAATAACCGAACAACAAATGATACAAGATAGTTCGGATACAATCAAATACAATGGCTATCACTACCAAGAAATGCATCGTATGTGTATCAATGTCATGCAATGTATCAAATATGTATAAATGCCAATACGTGCATCATATGTGTATCAATGTTATGCAATGTACCTTAAAATCATCAAGTATCACAATACTTGGTCCACATCATGGTGTTAATCATATCAAGTCATCAAGTATGGCCAATACTTGGCATCAAGTACTTGAAAGTACTTGGATGTACATATACATATAGTACCCAAGGTACTCGAAATGTGGCCTTACAGTTCAACAACTTGCCTTGGTGGCCTTACAGCTAAACAGCTTGCCTTGATGGCCTTACAACTAAACAGCTTGCCTTGGTGTAAGTTTCCAATTCACACAACATGTACGTCTCAATAAACATAATCGTCATTAAACAAGTCCATATATCCATCAAACCAAACAAGACTATACATACATACACTTAGGAGGATTCTACTTTCATCAAGTCCTAGATGCTTATATATAGGGTCACCCGCAGCCTTCCCACCACATCTAAAACCCTTTGAAGGCATAACAGACTTCCATGTATGTACATCTATCCTAAATAAATTATAACATCACAATCACATGCATAAACCATCAAACACTAACTCAAAACTATCCATCAATCATCAATCAATCAGTTTCATAATTCTATCGAAACATTTCATTAAACAATCAATAAACCGTAGATCAAATCAACCAAATAATCAAACAAGCACGTATATGTACACTTTTCAGCCCGTATCTCAATTGAGTAGGGAGCTACGGAACTCACCTTGATCGGCAAAAGTAAGCTAATATCGATTTAGATTTGAGTTATAAACGATCAACAACCGGCACGTAACCACCACCTATCCAAGTATATCACAATGTCATTATTTTTAACTCTAAAACCCTAAACAAGTCGGTCTAGTTAGTTTAAGTCAAGTTACAAACCCACAAATGCTTCAACAACTTTTCCCGAGTATGAAAGAGACATTTTGACTTGACATTTTTAGAAATGGGGAAAGATTCATCCTAAATGAATGATACTAAGAGAAAGTAGAATCTCATACGATTCCAACGATAGGTCATATGTCAAAAACGGAGTTACAGAGAAAGTAGATTCTCATAAGATTGACCCATTCTGCCTCTTAATCTCGACGAGACCATTTTTGCCCCTCGCCGAGATCAACACCAAAAATATGACACGGCCATTTAATCTCGACGAGGCCATAATTGCCCCTCGCCGAGATCAATCATCAGATCAGCACACCCTTCATGAACCCATACACGACCCAAAACACTCCCAAACACATTTTTGACTCTAGAAATCGACCAAGGAACCTTTCCAACTCATTTTTGGACCTAAATATACATATATACATATAATCAAACCCAACCCACTTCATGGATTCAACCCATAACTTCAAAATCACTTCCAAATCATTTCAACCCAAACCAAAACCACCCAAACCATAATTCGACTTTTGGCTCGATTTGTGACCCGAAAACACTTGGTTACAACTAGAAACAAGTAGATAAACATAAAATGATGATTAGAGGGTGAGTTTAGCTTACCAAAAATTACTTCCAAGAAAGTCAAACCCAAAATTGATGAGTTCTCTTGCACTTGGTGAGCTCAACTCTTAATATGATGTTAAGAAGATAATATAGATGATTTTTCTAGCTTGAATCTTGTTTCAATTTCAATGAACTTGATAGAAAATCTAGATAGAAGGAGATGTGTTCTTGGGAGGAGACTAGAGAGGGTGAGTGTGTGTGTACGTGTGTGTGTTCCTGAATAATTGAGTGATATATTAAGATAGATAGATAGATGGGTTATTTATCCAGTTAAGGGATTAGGTTCATGATCAATAACAAACAACATATATTTCACAAGTATTCTTCTTTACATAAAGTTATGTCGGTCTTTGTCCCATTAATGGAATTATTAGATAACCACCGACATTGTGCCACCGACATTGTTCCACCGACACTATTGAAACCGTACATTATACTTAAGGTTTCGTATATACGTTTTCCATGTTACTACAGTTACTCAATTATCGTTTATAATATAATTTCCATAACACGTATGGGGCAATATCATGGTCTTGGGACATGGGCTTTATTTCTAGAAGTCCAAATATGACATTATAATTGGCCCAATTTACTAGTAAATGTACACAATTATGTCCAAAGTTTTCGTTTATTGAAATTGTTAGTAAAAATACATACACAGTCAAACGGGTAAAAATCATAGATGTTACACCGTTTTTGACAAATAAACTATCCACGAAATTGTGAGAGAGTCTACTTTCTAATGGTAATGCTTTTAAAAGATGATGATGATGTCAAGTTTTCAGAAAGGTTAATTTAGTGAGTGAATGCTGAGTTCCGTCGAGTTATGTAAGCTCTAAAGCATTAATCGAACCTCCGATGCATCAAGTCTTGTCATGGGTCATGTTTATAGGAATCTAGACCTGAGTTATGACCATAAGTAAGTGGGTATTTGATTAGCGCATTATGTCGTTTAATGATTATAGGTAGTCGGAATACTTTCAAAGCTCGATAACTTACGTTATCATTTGTTGTGCTCTTCAACGAGGTAAGATACACTACTTTGACACGCTGAGGGTTCAACAAAAACATAGTTTTCATATAATAACTTCCTCAAATGGTATCTTGTTTACTTATGGTTAATCGGGATTACAAGGGAGGTGATATGGGCTATGTATGCATATTGAAGCCTGAAATGCTACCCCAAATATATGTGATGTTATGAGATGATATGATATGATATGATGTGAAATGATATGAAATGCTTTGAGTTGTTATGAAATACGATATGTAATGAACTATGTCATGCAATGAAAGATGATATGTAATGATATACGATATGCAATGACATATGATATGTAACGATATGAGATTATATGATGATGTACGTGATGTAACAATGTATGATATGTAATGATGATTAATATGTATATGTGCATGTGTATATGTGAGATATGATGATTACATGGCTTGTACATCTAGTTCACTAGAATTTGTAAGTTGCCATGACACGTGCACGTTTAAGGGCCCAAACGTAAAAGATGAATATGTGATGATGTTTAGGTAATGTGGTCACCTAAACTATATGTGATGTAAATCGAGCTCGTAATTGATGTGAAAGTGTTAAGCTTAACCCGTGCTTGCCCTTGCCCGGCGGGTGCGTATATGTGGTTGCTTGGGTGGCTCCTTGCAACATAATTAAGTGGGATGAGTATCTCCGGGTGGCGTGATTACCCACCAATGTCTTTGAACATACGGACTACTCCGGATTGGCTTGCCATTTCTTAACGACATTGATGGACCGCCGTAAGGCTTATCCATCCAGTCGGGTGTGAGGTTCCTTGTTAGGTCTTATGACAGCCTACACACAAACTTACACCTTATATGTGATGAGTGACTTATGTCATGCCTAATGTAAGTGACTTATGTCACACTATACGATGATGCTTATATGTTATATGTGAAGTAAAAGATGACTAGGCACATGTACGGTGATTCAACCTATTATGATGATGTTTGATGCGATGATGTGCTATGGATGATGTGATGTCATATGTGCCTTAACGATTTAATATGACTTTCAAACAATGTTTAAATGGGCAAAGGTTTTATTAATAAAGTGTTATCTTACTTAGCTAATTCGTTAGTTAACACTTGTTTCTTGAAATGTGTTGCTCCCTCAGGTTTAGCAAGCTTGAGCTAGATGATGAATAAAGTGCGAGGCATGGGTAGATTGCAATGAGGATGACTATAGTTTACCCATAGTGGCTGCTCGCATTAGACATTGATTTATGTTTAGATATTTATGATTTGCATTTACGATGTTGTCGGTTGTTTAATGTTGGGCAACCGATGGGTTTCCTATTGAACTTATCTTGATGATATTGCTAGTAACACCATTTAATAAATGAACCAAACATATTTTGTTGGTTTGGACTTTTAAAGTTGTTTCCGCTATCTCTTAACACCGTTAGGCGAATTTTTTTGGAAATCCATATTTTTAAACGACGGGTGTTACATAAACCATAGGTCAAATTTTACAGCTTTCAAAAGGGATTTTGTAGTTCTAAACACCTCTTGATCTTCATCTTCAACCTAGATCTTCATTAATCTCTACTTTTTATTGTTGGTAAACAATATCTATTATCTTTTCAGACTTTGTGATTCCTTTAATAATGTCTGGCTAGTATACTAAATATTTGATTGGATTGATATAATCATATAGACTTTTATTTATCTTATTTAATGTTAGATCTGTTGGATTGTGTTCACTGATTATCGTAAATCTATGGTTAAATAGTTTTTCATATTGTTATTCATTTTATATCTCTGTATGTTGATTTATTTTTTTATTTATGTGTCTATAGTCTTTCACTAGGAATAATATGTTTGAAACGGAAAACACTAATCGGTCTATAATTAGTAGTTGAATATGATGCTTAACACTGCCAAACATGATTTGGTAACATAATAACGTGCATTATGACCACCGGAGATAATTAATACACAGTGACTGGCTTAGAATTTGAGTATAGTTAAAGGTAAATAATAAACACATGCTTGAACAATAATTCTTAGCAGCGACTCTAGCGAGAATCTGTCTATCGGGGTAGGTGTGAATCTAGTGATAGTCCTACTAATTAGGTTTGGTGAATTTAACGAGAATCTGAATCATTAAATAAGTCTTTCAGCAGTCTAGCGTAAGATATGATAATAATTGTCATTATACATGTGATCGGATATGTCAAATAAGTATTTCTTTTAAATTTACTGTTTCCCAATTTTGGTATCTAGACTAAACTGGTTTCTCACGAGACAAAGTGATTGCGGTCTACCTTTACTTTTATTGTTTTTATTAGTTTAATTAGGAAAACGTGACAACCTCAACTACTAAAATGACACATGTTATTAGATTAGGTATTGCAAGCGTCTATGCGAATGATCATGTACTTATCACTAGCTAGACTACAAACGAACGGGTTCTCTGCCCGTAAGTGTGTGTGTTTAGTTTGCGAATGATCATGTACTTATCACTAGCTAGACTACAAAACTTGTGTTATTTCTTTATATTAAAATCTTTTTTTTTATAAACTTAAAATTTGTGTTGTTTACTTGTAATTTTTTTTATAAACTTAAAATTTGTGTTGTTTACTTGTAATTTTTTTATATAAATTTTATGAAGTTTTTTTAATGTTGAGAAATATGAAGGAATTTAGAGAATATGGTGAATGATTAAATTTTCATTAACCTTGAAAGTGAGCCATTAAATGGCTTAAATACAAGAGAGAAGTAACTAACTACATTATTAGACTCTAACTATTAACTAAGTACCAAATAAACCTTGAACAAAATACATAAATACATATCTCTACACCCCCCCTCAAGATGGAGGATGGGATTTTGACATCCCCACCTTGGATAACAACTGTTGAAACTGGTTTGAAGGTAGAATCTTAGTAAGAACATCAGCCAGTTGATTCTGTGTTGGTAGGTAGCTGAGCTCAATTAATCCCTCCATGACTTTTTCTCTTGTAAAGTGACAATCAAGCTCAATGTGTTTCGTACGCTCATGAAAAACAGGATTTTTCGCAATGTGAAGAGCGGATTGATTATCACAATGAAGAGTGACTGGTTTTAAATTGGTGACACCCAACTTTTCCAATAAACGAACCAGCCATGTAAGTTCAGCAGTAGCATTGGCCATGGCATGATAGTCAGCCTCCGAAGAAGAACGAGAAATGGTAGACTGCTTTTTGGACTTCCAACTAATTAGAGAACCTCCGAATAGGATAACATAGCCTGTGACGGAATGACGAGAAACGGAGCATGCTGCCCAATCAGAATCTGAGTAAGCATGAAGACTCAGGTTCGTTGAACCATTGAGTAAAATACCTTGACCGCTGGTGCCCTTTAAGTATCTTAACAAATGATGAACACCATCCAAGTGAATTTGTTGTGGGTTTTGCATGAATTTACTTAAACTCTGGACCGCGAAAGCCAAGTTCGGACGTGTGTGGGTCAAAAAATTAAGCTTACCTATCAATGATCGATAAGTAGACTGGTCTTTTAGATAAGGACTACAAGGGTCAGAAAACATCATATTTTGAGGAAGAGGAGTAACAACAGGTTTAGCATCCAAGAAACCTGTATCAGCGAGCAATTCTTGAGTGAACTTCCTTTGAGTCAGAATGATTCCATCGTCGGGATAATGAACCTCCAAACCCAGAAAATAATTGAGAAAACCCAAGTCTTTAATGGTGAACTGCTCCTTGAGTTGGGAAACAGAAGTGGAATCTGAACCAGTTACCAAGATGTCATCAACATAAACTGCGACAATAGTCATGTGACCTTCAACGGTCTTGAGAAAAAGACTGTAATTATTCCTGGACTGTGTGAAACCTTGATCTTGAAGTGCAGTGGAAAGTTTATGAAACCATTGTCGACTCGCTTGTTTGAGTCCATAAAGAGACTTTCGAAGTCAACAAACCTTGTTTTCAGGATTAGGAATACCAAGAGGCATCTTCATATAAACCTCTTCAGAAAGATCACCATGAAGAAAAGCATTGTTAACATCCATCTGATGTATTTTCCAATGCTTAGATGCAGCAATAGCAAGAATACTGCGAACAGTTGCCATTTTGACAACATGAGAAAAAGTATCAAAATAATCAACGCCTTCACGTTGATGATTACCTTGAACGACAAATCTGCCTTTAAAACGTTCCAATGAACCATCAGACTTGAGCTTAACCTTGTAAACCCAACGATTACCCAATGCTTTCTTGCCAGGAGGAAGATCGCACAATTCCCAGGTGCCATTAGCTTGAAGAGCATCAATTTCTTTATTCATTGCTTGAACCCAATTAGGATCTTTGGAAGCCTCGTTATAAGATCTAGGTTCAGTGAAAGTGCTAGCATGAACTGAAAAAACTTGATGCGAAATTGGCAATGTAACACCCGTCGTTTAAAAAAATGGATTTCCAAAAACTTTAGCCTAACGGCGTTAAAAGAAAGCGGAATTAAACTTTAATAGTCCAAACTAAGAAATCTGTTTGCTGTTTGGTTCATTTATTAATTGGTGTTACTGGTCATATCATCAAAACAAGTTTAAATGGAAATCCGTCGGTTGCCCAACATTAAACAACCGACAACATAGTAAATGCAAAACATAACTCAATATCTAATGCAAGCAGCCACTATGGGTAACTATAGCCAGCTTCAAGATCATCTACCCAAGCCTCACATCTTCTCACATCTACCTGCTCACTAATGTTGGACCTGAGGGAACAACACATTTTAAAAGAGCAAGTGTTAGCTAACGAATTAGCTAAGTAAGATAACACAAAGTTCATAAAACATTGTCCATTTAAAACATTATATAAAAGTCATATTAAATCGTTAAGGCATATATCACGTCAATGCATCACATCATCCATAACATATCATCGCATCAAACATCATCATAATAGGTTGAATCACCCTAGATGTGCCTAGTCATCTTTTACTTCACATATAACATATAAGCATCATCGTATAATGTGACATAAGTCACTTACATTAGGCGTGACATAGGTCACTCATCACATATAAGGTGTAAGTTTGTGTGTAGGCGGTCATAAGACCTATCAGGGAACCTCACACCCGACTGGATGGATAAGCTTTTCAGCGGTCCATCAGTGTCGTTAAGGAATGGCAAGCCAATCCAGGAGTAGTCCGTATGTTCAAAGACATTGGTAGTTAATCACGCCACCCGGAGATACTCAAACCACTTAATTATGTTGCAAGGAGCCACCCAAGCAACCACATATACGCACCCGCCGGGCAAGGGCAAGTACGGGTTAAGCTTAACACTTTCACATCATTTACGAGCTCGATTTACATCACATATAGTTTAGGTGTCCACATTACCTAAACATTCATCACATATTCATCTTTAACGTTTGGGCCCTTAAACGTGCACGTGTCATGGCAACTTAATAAGTCTAGTGAACTAGATGAACAAGCCATGTAATCATGCACATTTCACATAACATTAACATATCTCACCTTTCAATTCATCTCAAGACATTACATAGCATTTCATAGCATATCATTACGTCTTATTTCATTGCATAACATTTCATAGCATATCATTACATTTCATATTTTATTGCATAACATTTCATAGCATATCATTACATTTCATATCATAGGGACTGCATTTCAGGCCTCAATAGTCATGTACATAGCCCATATCACCTCCCGTGTAACCCGAATACCCATAAGCAATCAAGATAACATTTAGGAAGTTTTTATATGAAAACCATGTTTTTGTTGAACCCTCAGCGTGTCAAAGTAGTGTATCTTACCTTAGCACGTGTATAATGGCACTTAAACAAGTTCTTCAAGCTTGCTAGGTGTTCTCGTAACCTATACATATGATATAAGATCAACTTATAAGCTACTACAAAGCCTAAGTGCAAAATAGGGAAATTTCAGCATGTTCCCAGCTTTGCGCCATCTACTTGACCACGACTTTGGGAGGTCAAGAAGACCAGATACAACAAAACTCAGTTCTAGACATTTTTTGGGCACTCAAAGGCCTTTTCAAAAATGTATGGTTTGGCTCTTGAAGAGCTTTAATGAAAGAGATATGATTTTTACAAAAACAAACCTGTAGCCTCGTCAGAAATCCGACCAGTTTTGAAGATCGTCGTTTTAAGCACTCTTATGAGCAAAACCAGAAGAAACTTCGTTCTTATGAAATTTCACCGACACTTGGACCTTTCCAAAAATATAAGATTCGACTTCTAATTCGTCCAGATGAATCTTCTATGATGTTTGCAAGATGACTGAAAATTTCAGTCCTATAGAGCCCTTAAATTCAACTTGATAACACTTCTAAATTGTTTTAGATAAATACAGAACCTAAAGTTGATTAAGTTTCAAGTCAACCACTTGATTTTACGGAAATCAAACCAAAACCCAAAGAGTTCAACAGTTTCAGTATTCCAATAAGAAACCAAACCAAAACCCAAAGAGTTCAACAGTTTCAGTATTCCAATAGGAAACCAAACCAAAACCCAAAGAGTTCAACAGTTTCAGTATTCCAATAGGAAACCAAACCAAAACCCAAAGAGTTCAACAGTTTCAGTATTCCAATAGGAAACCAAACCAAAACCCAAAGAGTTCAACAGTTTCAGTATTCCAATAGGAAACCAAACCAAAACCCAAAGAGTTCAACAGTTTCAGTATTCCAATAGGAAACCAAACCAAAACCCAAAGAGTTCAACAGTTTCAGTATTCCAATAGGAAACCAAACCAAAACCCAAAGAGTTCAACAGTTTCAGTATTCCAATAGGAAACCAAACCAAAACCCAAAGAGTTCAACAGTTTCAGTATTCCAATAGGAAACCAAACCAAAACCCAAAGAGTTCAACAGTTTCAGTATTCCAATAGGAAACCAAACCAAAACCCAAAGAGTTCAACAGTTTCAGTATTCCAATAGGAAACCAAACCAAAACCCAAAGAGTTCAACAGTTTCAGTATTCCAATAGGAAACCAAACCAAAACCCAAAGAGTTCAACAGTTTCAGTATTCCAATAGGAAACCAAACCAAAACCCAAAGAGTTCAACAGTTTCAGTATTCCAATAGGAAACCAAACCAAAACCCAAAGAGTTCAACAGTTTCAGTATTCCAATAGGAAACCAAACCAAAACCCAAAGAGTTCAACAGTTTCAGTATTCCAATAGGAAACCAAACCAAAACCCAAAGAGTTCAACAGTTTCAGTATTCCAATAGGAAACCAAACCAAAACCCAAAGAGTTCAACAGTTTCAGTATTCCAATAGGAAACCAAACCAAAACCCAAAGAGTTCAACAGTTTCAGTATTCCAATAGGAAACCAAACCAAAACCCAAAGAGTTCAACAGTTTCAGTATTCCAATAGGAAACCAAACCAAAACCCAAAGAGTTCAACAGTTTCAGTATTCCAATAGGAAACCAAACCAAAACCCAAAGAGTTCAACAGTTTCAGTATTCCAATAGGAAACCAAACCAAAACCCAAAGAGTTCAACAGTTTCAGTATTCCAATAGGAAACCAAACCAAAACCCAAAGAGTTCAGAAGTTATAATATTCCAACAAGCTTTGACCAAAAACTAAATCAAGATTACAAGTTCTTGTTAAATATCTATTTTTCAAACATCTTTTTCTTATGGTTTATGCTTCTATTTATACTTAGTTAGGCTAGACTTGGTAGAGGCTTGACTAGGTAGAGGCTTGACTAGGTAGAGCCTTGACTAGGTAAAACTTGAATAGTAAGGTCGAACTTCAATAATGCTGGTCGAACTGCTACAGTGATGGTCTAACTTCGACCACTTTGAGTTTCTATTGGAAAATAGACTCTTTTACGAAAACGTGGCGATTCGAATCGTCAAAAACGGAGTTACGGTTCAAAAGTTATGGCCAAAACAAGTTAGCAGTGTTTTTCTGCAGTCTACTTGTTTAATTAGTTACATAGACACGTTTTCTTTGAAATGACAAAATCTAAGCAAAACTAAATGATACCCACTTGATTTACTTAAATGTCATTTTCCATGCTTTTCAATTTGATATATACTGATTTGAATATATAAACATTTACGTCACTTTCATGTAAAAAGCAATTTGAATATATAAACATTTACGGAGGTTACAATATGCTTTTTACCTTTACTATTTACCGTTACTATTCGTGATTACTATTCTCAATCACTATTCATGAATACAGTTACTATTCACATATACGGTACTATTCACAAATACGGTTACTATTCATGTATATTGTACTATTCACATATATTAACGAAAATCATTTTCATTAAATTTGCAAGTCAAATCTAGTCAAATTTCACAAATGTTTCACATTAAGTACACATATGCATATAAATCATCTAAAGATTTGACGGAAGCAAAATGTTGACTTAACAACTCAAGTCAGCCGTTAAACGAAAAGTTTAGGATGTTACAGGCAAATTGGAGAAAGAAACCAAATTACACTAGTGTTTGGGAGTTGTAGATTTTGGACAGACAAAATCTTTCAGATGAGCAAGTTGCATGGGAATTCGCTCAGAAGGACGAACAGGAACGGGCTCAGCATTAGTTTGGCTAACAGGTGCAGAAGTTACAGGTGCAGAAGTGACAGGTGCGGAAGCATTTGTGGAATTTAAAGTATTTTGAGCAGAATCATCTGGAAAAATGGGTGCAGAAAGTTCATCTTGTAAAGGAGTATTATTGGGAATTTGCGGAGAAACTAAATCAGAAGGTGCAATAGGGGTTGTGTTTTTAGGGACAAAATTGTGAGAAGGGTCCTCAAGTGGCAAGGGAAATACGATTGTATCGAGATGCTTTGGCAAATAGTGAAAAGGAAAATGTTGTTCATGGAAGACAACATCACGGCTATAAATGATTTGGCGGGTCTGAAGGTCAAGACATTGGTAGGCTTTCTTACCAAAAGGATATCCCAAGAATACACATGGGATAGAACGAGACTCAAATTTAAGCCTGCCATGTTGAAGGGTGGAAACATAACACAGACACCAGAACGAACGAATATGATCATATGAAGGAGTTTCATTGAACATTTCATAAGGTGTCTTATTTTGAAGTATTGATAATGGAAATCTGTTTATTAAATATGACGCAGTGAGAAAGCATTCTCCCCAATATGAAATGGGAAGATTAGCTTGAAAGAAAAGAGCTCTAGCAGTTTCGAGAAGGTGTTTATGTTTGCGTTCAACAACACCATTCTGTTGGGGTGTAGCATTGCAAGACGTTTGATGGATGATCCCCTTTTGAGAATAGAATTCATTTGCTCTCGTATCTTTGAATTCAATCCCATTATCTTTGCGAATAATTTTAACAGTGATCTTAAAATGGTTCTCAACATAAGCAATGAAACCAATAAGAGTTTGAAAAGCAGCACTCTTAGTGGCAAGCATATGGGCCCAAGTGGACCGAGAAAAATCATCAACGATGGTTAGAAAATACCTAAAACCATTATGAGTAGGTCTAGATTAAGGACCCCATATATCAACATGAATTAATTCGAATATGGCAGATGTTTTTTTGGAACTAGAAGGGAATGAAAGCCTATTCATCCGCGCTTTCGGGCAAGTGATGCAAATACCTGAAGGCACAGAAGAAGAACACCGCAATGAATCAATTCATTTAATTCGATCGAACGGTAAATGCCCAACACGACAATGCCAAAGTTGAGCTACAAAATAACACAAAACACAAATCAATGTAACGTTTGGATCAAGAATTGACTCAAAATAATATGGAATAGTGATTGATTTACAAAATGAAGGAATGGACGATGGCAAATTAAATCAATGGATATATATTGATTAAAGGCAACGAACAATATTTGTGTAATATTCACGAATCTAAAAACAAAAATATGAATGAAGATGGATCGAATATGAATGAAGATGGATCAAAATTTTTGCTATGCTACCATGAGAAATATGAAGAAGATATAATATGAATGAAGATGGATCAAAATTTTTGCTATGCTACCAGATGAGAATATGAATGAAGAAGAATAGAAAATATGGATCGAATATGAATGAAGATGGATCGAATATGAATGAAGATGGATCGAATATGAATGAAGATGGATCGAATATGAATGAAGATGGATCGAATATGAATGAAGATGGATCGAATATGAATGAAGATGGATCGAATATGAATGAAGATGGATCGAATATGAATGAAGATGGATCGAATATGAATGAAGATGGATCGAATATGAATGAAGATGGATCGAATATGAATGAAGATGGATCGAATATGAATGAAGATGGATCGAATATGAATGAAGATGGATCGAATATGAATGAAGATGGATCGAATATGAATGAAGATGGATCGAATATGAATGAAGATGGATCGAATATGAATGAAGATGGATCGAATATGAATGAAGATGGATCGAATATGAATGAAGATGGATCGAATATGAATGAAGATGGATCGAATATGAATGAAGATGGATCGAATATGAATGAAGATGGATCGAATATGAATGAAGATGGATCGAATATGAATGAAGATGGATCGAATATGAATGAAGATGGATCGAATATGAATGAAGATGGATCGAATATGAATGAAGATGGATCGAATATGAATGAAGATGGATCGAATATGAATGAAGATGGATCGAATATGAATGAAGATGGATCGAATATGAATGAAGATGGATCGAATATGAATGAAGATGGATCGAATATGAATGAAGATGGATCGAATATGAATGAAGATGGATCGAATATGAATGAAGATGGATCGAATATGAATGAAGATGGATCGAATATGAATGAAGATGGATCGAATATGAATGAAGATGGATCGAATATGAATGAAGATGGATCGAATATGAATGAAGATGGATCGAATATGAATGAAGATGGATCGAATATGAATGAAGATGGATCGAATATGAATGAAGATGGATCGAATATGAATGAAGATGGATCGAATATGAATGAAGATGGATCGAATATGAATGAAGATGGATCGAATATGAATGAAGATGGATCGAATATGAATGAAGATGGATCGAATATGAATGAAGATGGATCGAATATGAATGAAGATGGATCGAATATGAATGAAGATGGATCGAATATGAATGAAGATGGATCGAATATGAATGAAGATGGATCGAATATGAATGAAGATGGATCGAATATGAATGAAGATGGATCGAATATGAATGAAGATGGATCGAATATGAATGAAGATGGATCGAATATGAATGAAGATGGATCGAATATGAATGAAGATGGATCGAATATGAATGAAGATGGATCGAATATGAATGAAGATGGATCGAATATGAATGAAGATGGATCGAATATGAATGAAGATGGATCGAATATGAATGAAGATGGATCGAATATGAATGAAGATGGATCGAATATGAATGAAGATGGATCGAATATGAATGAAGATGGATCGAATATGAATGAAGATGGATCGAATATGAATGAAGATGGATCGAATATGAATGAAGATGGATCGAATATGAATGAAGATGGATCGAATATGAATGAAGATGGATCGAATATGAATGAAGATGGATCGAATATGAATGAAGATGGATCGAATATGAATGAAGATGGATCGAATATGAATGAAGATGGATCGAATATGAATGAAGATGGATCGAATATGAATGAAGATGGATCGAATATGAATGAAGATGGATCGAATATGAATGAAGATGGATCGAATATGAATGAAGATGGATCGAATATGAATGAAGATGGATCGAATATGAATGAAGATGGATCGAATATGAATGAAGATGGATCGAATATGAATGAAGATGGATCGAATATGAATGAAGATGGATCGAATATGAATGAAGATGGATCGAATATGAATGAAGATGGATCGAATATGAATGAAGATGGATCGAATATGAATGAAGATGGATCGAATATGAATGAAGATGGATCGAATATGAATGAAGATGGATCGAATATGAATGAAGATGGATCGAATATGAATGAAGATGGATCGAATATGAATGAAGATGGATCGAATATGAATGAAGATGGATCGAATATGAATGAAGATGGATCGAATATGAATGAAGATGGATCGAATATGAATGAAGATGGATCGAATATGAATGAAGATGGATCGAATATGAATGAAGATGGATCGAATATGAATGAAGATGGATCGAATATGAATGAAGATGGATCGAATATGAATGAAGATGGATCGAATATGAATGAAGATGGATCGAATATGAATGAAGATGGATCGAATATGAATGAAGATGGATCGAATATGAATGAAGATGGATCGAATATGAATGAAGATGGATCGAATATGAATGAAGATGGATCGAATATGAATGAAGATGGATCGAATATGAATGAAGATGGATCGAATATGAATGAAGATGGATCGAATATGAATGAAGATGGATCGAATATGAATGAAGATGGATCGAATATGAATGAAGATGGATCGAATATGAATGAAGATGGATCGAATATGAATGAAGATGGATCGAATATGAATGAAGATGGATCGAATATGAATGAAGATGGATCGAATATGAATGAAGATGGATCGAATATGAATGAAGATGGATCGAATATGAATGAAGATGGATCGAATATGAATGAAGATGGATCGAATATGAATGAAGATGGATCGAATATGAATGAAGATGGATCGAATATGAATGAAGATGGATCGAATATGAATGAAGATGGATCGAATATGAATGAAGATGGATCGAATATGAATGAAGATGGATCGAATATGAATGAAGATGGATCGAATATGAATGAAGATGGATCGAATATGAATGAAGATGGATCGAATATGAATGAAGATGGATCGAATATGAATGAAGATGGATCGAATATGAATGAAGATGGATCGAATATGAATGAAGATGGATCGAATATGAATGAAGATGGATCGAATATGAATGAAGATGGATCGAATATGAATGAAGATGGATCGAATATGAATGAAGATGGATCGAATATGAATGAAGATGGATCGAATATGAATGAAGATGGATCGAATATGAATGAAGATGGATCGAATATGAATGAAGATGGATCGAATATGAATGAAGATGGATCGAATATGAATGAAGATGGATCGAATATGAATGAAGATGGATCGAATATGAATGAAGATGGATCGAATATGAATGAAGATGGATCGAATATGAATGAAGATGGATCGAATATGAATGAAGATGGATCGAATATGAATGAAGATGGATCGAATATGAATGAAGATGGATCGAATATGAATGAAGATGGATCGAATATGAATGAAGATGGATCGAATATGAATGAAGATGGATCGAATATGAATGAAGATGGATCGAATATGAATGAAGATGGATCGAATATGAATGAAGATGGATCGAATATGAATGAAGATGGATCGAATATGAATGAAGATGGATCGAATATGAATGAAGATGGATCGAATATGAATGAAGATGGATCGAATATGAATGAAGATGGATCGAATATGAATGAAGATGGATCGAATATGAATGAAGATGGATCGAATATGAATGAAGATGGATCGAATATGAATGAAGATGGATCGAATATGAATGAAGATGGATCGAATATGAATGAAGATGGATCGAATATGAATGAAGATGGATCGAATATGAATGAAGATGGATCGAATATGAATGAAGATGGATCGAATATGAATGAAGATGGATCGAATATGAATGAAGATGGATCGAATATGAATGAAGATGGATCGAATATGAATGAAGATGGATCGAATATGAATGAAGATGGATCGAATATGAATGAAGATGGATCGAATATGAATGAAGATGGATCGAATATGAATGAAGATGGATCGAATATGAATGAAGATGGATCGAATATGAATGAAGATGGATCGAATATGAATGAAGATGGATCGAATATGAATGAAGATGGATCGAATATGAATGAAGATGGATCGAATATGAATGAAGATGGATCGAATATGAATGAAGATGGATCGAATATGAATGAAGATGGATCGAATATGAATGAAGATGGATCGAATATGAATGAAGATGGATCGAATATGAATGAAGATGGATCGAATATGAATGAAGATGGATCGAATATGAATGAAGATGGATCGAATATGAATGAAGATGGATCGAATATGAATGAAGATGGATCGAATATGAATGAAGATGGATCGAATATGAATGAAGATGGATCGAATATGAATGAAGATGGATCGAATATGAATGAAGATGGATCGAATATGAATGAAGATGGATCGAATATGAATGAAGATGGATCGAATATGAATGAAGATGGATCGAATATGAATGAAGATGGATCGAATATGAATGAAGATGGATCGAATATGAATGAAGATGGATCGAATATGAATGAAGATGGATCGAATATGAATGAAGATGGATCGAATATGAATGAAGATGGATCGAATATGAATGAAGATGGATCGAATATGAATGAAGATGGATCGAATATGAATGAAGATGGATCGAATATGAATGAAGATGGATCGAATATGAATGAAGATGGATCGAATATGAATGAAGATGGATCGAATATGAATGAAGATGGATCGAATATGAATGAAGATGGATCGAATATGAATGAAGATGGATCGAATATGAATGAAGATGGATCGAATATGAATGAAGATGGATCGAATATGAATGAAGATGGATCGAATATGAATGAAGATGGATCGAATATGAATGAAGATGGATCGAATATGAATGAAGATGGATCGAATATGAATGAAGATGGATCGAATATGAATGAAGATGGATCGAATATGAATGAAGATGGATCGAATATGAATGAAGATGGATCGAATATGAATGAAGATGGATCGAATATGAATGAAGATGGATCGAATATGAATGAAGATGGATCGAATATGAATGAAGATGGATCGAATATGAATGAAGATGGATCGAATATGAATGAAGATGGATCGAATATGAATGAAGATGGATCGAATATGAATGAAGATGGATCGAATATGAATGAAGATGGATCGAATATGAATGAAGATGGATCGAATATGAATGAAGATGGATCGAATATGAATGAAGATGGATCGAATATGAATGAAGATGGATCGAATATGAATGAAGATGGATCGAATATGAATGAAGATGGATCGAATATGAATGAAGATGGATCGAATATGAATGAAGATGGATCGAATATGAATGAAGATGGATCGAATATGAATGAAGATGGATCGAATATGAATGAAGATGGATCGAATATGAATGAAGATGGATCGAATATGAATGAAGATGGATCGAATATGAATGAAGATGGATCGAATATGAATGAAGATGGATCGAATATGAATGAAGATGGATCGAATATGAATGAAGATGGATCGAATATGAATGAAGATGGATCGAATATGAATGAAGATGGATCGAATATGAATGAAGATGGATCGAATATGAATGAAGATGGATCGAATATGAATGAAGATGGATCGAATATGAATGAAGATGGATCGAATATGAATGAAGATGGATCGAATATGAATGAAGATGGATCGAATATGAATGAAGATGGATCGAATATGAATGAAGATGGATCGAATATGAATGAAGATGGATCGAATATGAATGAAGATGGATCGAATATGAATGAAGATGGATCGAATATGAATGAAGATGGATCGAATATGAATGAAGATGGATCGAATATGAATGAAGATGGATCGAATATGAATGAAGATGGATCGAATATGAATGAAGATGGATCGAATATGAATGAAGATGGATCGAATATGAATGAAGATGGATCGAATATGAATGAAGATGGATCGAATATGAATGAAGATGGATCGAATATGAATGAAGATGGATCGAATATGAATGAAGATGGATCGAATATGAATGAAGATGGATCGAATATGAATGAAGATGGATCGAATATGAATGAAGATGGATCGAATATGAATGAAGATGGATCGAATATGAATGAAGATGGATCGAATATGAATGAAGATGGATCGAATATGAATGAAGATGGATCGAATATGAATGAAGATGGATCGAATATGAATGAAGATGGATCGAATATGAATGAAGATGGATCGAATATGAATGAAGATGGATCGAATATGAATGAAGATGGATCGAATATGAATGAAGATGGATCGAATATGAATGAAGATGGATCGAATATGAATGAAGATGGATCGAATATGAATGAAGATGGATCGAATATGAATGAAGATGGATCGAATATGAATGAAGATGGATCGAATATGAATGAAGATGGATCGAATATGAATGAAGATGGATCGAATATGAATGAAGATGGATCGAATATGAATGAAGATGGATCGAATATGAATGAAGATGGATCGAATATGAATGAAGATGGATCGAATATGAATGAAGATGGATCGAATATGAATGAAGATGGATCGAATATGAATGAAGATGGATCGAATATGAATGAAGATGGATCGAATATGAATGAAGATGGATCGAATATGAATGAAGATGGATCGAATATGAATGAAGATGGATCGAATATGAATGAAGATGGATCGAATATGAATGAAGATGGATCGAATATGAATGAAGATGGATCGAATATGAATGAAGATGGATCGAATATGAATGAAGATGGATCGAATATGAATGAAGATGGATCGAATATGAATGAAGATGGATCGAATATGAATGAAGATGGATCGAATATGAATGAAGATGGATCGAATATGAATGAAGATGGATCGAATATGAATGAAGATGGATCGAATATGAATGAAGATGGATCGAATATGAATGAAGATGGATCGAATATGAATGAAGATGGATCGAATATGAATGAAGATGGATCGAATATGAATGAAGATGGATCGAATATGAATGAAGATGGATCGAATATGAATGAAGATGGATCGAATATGAATGAAGATGGATCGAATATGAATGAAGATGGATCGAATATGAATGAAGATGGATCGAATATGAATGAAGATGGATCGAATATGAATGAAGATGGATCGAATATGAATGAAGATGGATCGAATATGAATGAAGATGGATCGAATATGAATGAAGATGGATCGAATATGAATGAAGATGGATCGAATATGAATGAAGATGGATCGAATATGAATGAAGATGGATCGAATATGAATGAAGATGGATCGAATATGAATGAAGATGGATCGAATATGAATGAAGATGGATCGAATATGAATGAAGATGGATCGAATATGAATGAAGATGGATCGAATATGAATGAAGATGGATCGAATATGAATGAAGATGGATCGAATATGAATGAAGATGGATCGAATATGAATGAAGATGGATCGAATATGAATGAAGATGGATCGAATATGAATGAAGATGGATCGAATATGAATGAAGATGGATCGAATATGAATGAAGATGGATCGAATATGAATGAAGATGGATCGAATATGAATGAAGATGGATCGAATATGAATGAAGATGGATCGAATATGAATGAAGATGGATCGAATATGAATGAAGATGGATCGAATATGAATGAAGATGGATCGAATATGAATGAAGATGGATCGAATATGAATGAAGATGGATCGAATATGAATGAAGATGGATCGAATATGAATGAAGATGGATCGAATATGAATGAAGATGGATCGAATATGAATGAAGATGGATCGAATATGAATGAAGATGGATCGAATATGAATGAAGATGGATCGAATATGAATGAAGATGGATCGAATATGAATGAAGATGGATCGAATATGAATGAAGATGGATCGAATATGAATGAAGATGGATCGAATATGAATGAAGATGGATCGAATATGAATGAAGATGGATCGAATATGAATGAAGATGGATCGAATATGAATGAAGATGGATCGAATATGAATGAAGATGGATCGAATATGAATGAAGATGGATCGAATATGAATGAAGATGGATCGAATATGAATGAAGATGGATCGAATATGAATGAAGATGGATCGAATATGAATGAAGATGGATCGAATATGAATGAAGATGGATCGAATATGAATGAAGATGGATCGAATATGAATGAAGATGGATCGAATATGAATGAAGATGGATCGAATATGAATGAAGATGGATCGAATATGAATGAAGATGGATCGAATATGAATGAAGATGGATCGAATATGAATGAAGATGGATCGAATATGAATGAAGATGGATCGAATATGAATGAAGATGGATCGAATATGAATGAAGATGGATCGAATATGAATGAAGATGGATCGAATATGAATGAAGATGGATCGAATATGAATGAAGATGGATCGAATATGAATGAAGATGGATCGAATATGAATGAAGATGGATCGAATATGAATGAAGATGGATCGAATATGAATGAAGATGGATCGAATATGAATGAAGATGGATCGAATATGAATGAAGATGGATCGAATATGAATGAAGATGGATCGAATATGAATGAAGATGGATCGAATATGAATGAAGATGGATCGAATATGAATGAAGATGGATCGAATATGAATGAAGATGGATCGAATATGAATGAAGATGGATCGAATATGAATGAAGATGGATCGAATATGAATGAAGATGGATCGAATATGAATGAAGATGGATCGAATATGAATGAAGATGGATCGAATATGAATGAAGATGGATCGAATATGAATGAAGATGGATCGAATATGAATGAAGATGGATCGAATATGAATGAAGATGGATCGAATATGAATGAAGATGGATCGAATATGAATGAAGATGGATCGAATATGAATGAAGATGGATCGAATATGAATGAAGATGGATCGAATATGAATGAAGATGGATCGAATATGAATGAAGATGGATCGAATATGAATGAAGATGGATCGAATATGAATGAAGATGGATCAACTTTCAAGAAGAGTTTTTTTATATCTAAGATAACACTTGAACCATTATAGAGAAAAACCGAGTAGTTGTTGCATATTAATTACCCGGCACTGGGCAAATTTTGAAGTGAACAAGGGCCATCTTGAATAAACACGACTATCTAATATTTTGTTCCACAAACCTCTAATAGGACTTTTTGTTGGTTATTGCAAACAGTGAGGCACATAATTTGACAAAAAGATCGGTCGGGAAGCAATATATTGAGGTTCGAGACTGAATTTTGTAATTGATCAAGTATGTTAGTCAGTATGTGTTTTTATCAATTTAAGATATGTGCTTATAACTTTATAAGGTGCTTGTTAAATTTGTACAGGTGAAAAAGCGAGTCTCTAAGAATGGTACTTACATAGGGGGGTCGCATGTGATGGAGTATGGTGATAAACATATCAAATCAGAGCAGCTCTGTATGTACCATGGATTCAATCAAAAACCTGTAATCCATACGAGAACGGTTAGCTTCTCCAACAATCTTTTAGAAAATATAGTTTCTCCAAAACATATTCAATGGACGCGATGTCTCTTCTTTGAGGATCCAATAACTCAAAGAAGCGAGCATCAAGTATGGGTCCAGGTATACAACCATGCTGAATCAAAGCTCAAATGTTGGCAATATTATGGCAGATAACAACCCCGGGTTGGACAGACTTCGGGCGTAACACCTTATACTGAGCAAGCAATGACCAGTCACCAATCTGAGCCGCTTTATTTTCTGCATAATATGGAAATTTGGAAGATCTGTATCATGTGGAAGTTCAAAACATAGATGAGATGATTGTCCAATGGAGGAAGATGGGGTAAAGTCGGTTGCTCTAACCCACTGATCACTGGGAAGTTCCTTATAAAACTTCAGACAATTGTCTTTAGCTTTCTGATAAACTCTAGGAGCACCATATAGGTACAAATATATTACAGGTTGATTTAGATATTGAAAAGGAGAAAGAAAAACAAATTGTAAATTTGCATCCATATGAATCAAGTATCAGACTGATCATGAGACCATCTTTCACCCACCACACTTAATATCTAGTATATGACATTGTTTGGCCTGCATTCTCATTCTGCTAAACCGTTATTACCAGTTTTATTTACCATGATGAGCTACACTGAGTGTTTACTGTATGTGAACAGATTATGTTACAGAGATGACAGGTATTTAAAATTGAGAAAATCGGATGTATTGAAAGTTTTCACGAAAGATTAAAGGAGAGACCAAAGGATACAAAAGTGATGGTTCGGTATATTAAGACTTCCAGGGTAAATATCACCTATATGTTGCTCTTTGTATTCATTAACCAAATCCACATCTAAATAATACACAACAACATATAGAAGCTTATACATTAAGTTTGCTAAACAAGAATAATTATTTTAATAGTCTTAAACAAAAAAAAGCTTTTATCTACTCGCAATCTAATAAAATTTAAATTATGGATAAACGAACAATAAAACATTAAAGTACCAGAACTAAACGCTATTAACTTAAAATGGGCTTCATGCCTTTGCAGGGCGCCATAGAAAAATTCTTATATATTATTCCCTGAACTAACTAAGGATGAGAAAGAAGTCACCAAGTATGATTCTTGATTAACAAGTTATTGATTTTGATACTTTTCACTTGTAGAAATTAATGCTGAGTACAAACTGAACATTATAATCTACAAAATTGGGACATAATACCTAGCGTATACCAATGCAGACAAAATTTTAGCACAATCATGCAAGGTTTGTTTAAAAGCTATTAATCATGCTAACCTGAATAACAAGATAACGTGCAGCAAGTCCATGTGAACGTTGTAACTGAACTTGCCAAACATTCTCATAACGGAGCTGCAGCTTGTAAGTACGGTATAACAAAGTACATATTTCTTAATCCAAATCCGAACTTTACTGATGTACTGTGTGCCGCATTTCACAGAGCACCGACAAAATGTCATTTGAAATCTGGCAACCAAAATGAAGAGTTGCATCTTCCATGTCAAATGCAAATTCCTTATGGAGTGGTGGCTTGGACCAAAAGAAGAAGGGTGCCGACCAACATAGCCGTGACCAACGAGGACGTTCGCTCTTCAAAGGGTAGAGTATTGTTACGATCCCACATCGACCAATAATGGGATTAGTTGGTGGTTTATAAGCCTAGGTGGCCCCTCCTTCTTTTAGCTAGCTTTTGCGAGTGAGTTCTACACCTAACTTATAGCATGATACGAGCCTATTATGGGATGGTTTCGTATCACAATTCTAGTATGTGCATCCAACATTCAAAGTATTGCTTGTGTATCCATCTAGTATGTGCATCCAACATTCAAAGTATTGCTTGTGTATCCATCATGTGATACTTTTGATGACATGATAACATCCGTAAAAGTTTGCTATGTCAGCAAATAATATAAAAATAATAAATAAAGAATCATATGATATGAACTATAGTAACAATAAAGTTGGATACACATAATAGAAGCATTCAAAATTTGATTTGCTTAGACACCTCACTTTTGCAAAACTAATCAAAACCTATTCCAAAACGAAAACCATAGTTGTGTTTTGGTCTAATCCGTAAGATCCAATCCAAATTAAGTGCATATAACGAAAACCATAGCAGTTGTGTTGTTTTTGAATTTTTAGGATTTAGAGAAATTTTTTTTTTTTTTTGAACGGCATTCTATTCTACTCCTACTCTACAAGGACTCTCGAAAAACCCCTATTAATCCACCCTCACAAATGTGAGAAGTGGGATTCGAACCCAGGTGGATCCTCCCAAGGTCAAAGACCTTATCAATGGGCCACCAACCCCATTGACTAGAGAAAGTGTTTTTGTAGTTGTTTATAGAGTTAATGACATAAATCGTCCCTGTGGTTTACCTAAATAGTCACGTATCGTCCTTTAGAGTGGAAATGACTAGAATACCCCTCACGTGGGAGGCACGTGAGGGGTTTAACGGAGAGAAGGTGACGGTCAAATAGTCAAAGGACCAAACGTGAACCTTATCCTCCTATAAAGGACTGTCCTTGAGGTTTTTTATTTTAAAGGACGAAAGGTGACTATTTAGGTAAACCACATGGACGATTTATGTCATTAACTCTTTACAAAAACCAAAAGGTGTAATTAATTCTTTTAATAATAATAAAAAAAAAAATCATCCTCTTCTTTTCCAGGGTCCCTTTAAAGCTTTATAACACATCTTCTTATACATATACATGGATATATCTATACATCTGCATCTATCTCTTTCTAAGTATAAATCTATACATATATCTCTAAATTTTTCATATATCTCATTCTGTCACCCTCTTGTTCTAAGTATAAAGCCCAGCGGTGGTTGGCAGGAAAGTGGTGGTATCCCCATCTTCATTCATTCTTTTTTTGTTGTGTTCTCTGCCTTTGATTAATGGCAACCATTTCATTTGAATGGATGAATGAAATTGGATAGATTGATCTTCAAATAGAGATATATGTATTATTGTGTTTATGTATGTGTATAAATGTATTTAGTTTTAGAATATCTAGGCTTTAAGTAAGTGAAACAAAAAGATGAAAAAATATCAGGTTTTTGTAAAGAGTTAATGACATAAATCGTCCCTGTGGTTTACCTAAATAGTCACGTATCGTCCTTTAGAGTGGAAATGACTAGAATACCCCTCACGTGGGAGGCACGTGAGGGGTTTAACGGAGAGAAGGTGACGGTCAAATAGTCAAAGGACCAAACGTGAACCTTATCCTCCTATAAAGGACTGTCCTTGAGGTTTTTTATTTTAAAGGACGAAAGGTGACTATTTAGGTAAACCACAGGCAATCTTGATGTGAAAAGGCTACCTGATTTTGTTTAGCTTGTCCCTCACACGTATTAAACTGTGTTTACTATAATGTCCATTATATTTATTTTCTGATGTCATTTAGTTTTGGCGATGTTATTTACTTTAGACTATTGACTATAATCGTCACGTGCTATAATTTTCTACATGTTTATCTGTAAAGTCCCTCACACGATGGTTTAACCCACGAGTGTAAAATAACAAGTCAAGTATGAACTAGAATTGGACTAGTATTACTTTAAATACAAATGCAAGAATATAAATAAAGTAATAATGACTTAAAGCAATATTTAAACAAGTAAATAAATGATGGAACACGAATGTAATTTTCAAGTGTATTTTATTTATTGATGATAAACAAAATACAAGATTGTTGCGGAACCTAGATATTACAAGTATGTAACTATCTAAACAATCTTTGAATTACAAGTGATCTATACTTGCTAAATAATCTCATTGGATCGATATACTTAAAGTTGTGAAGTATACCTATTTAGATCGAGAGTATTATAGCAAGTTCACCAAATTGCAAAAAGTAATTTGAACGAGATATGTGACTTTGTATTTATAGGCAAATAAATTCAACAGTGAATTTATTATGCCGTACAAATATGGTTGCATGCATTTAAGGCAACTACTTTAATTCCTTAAATGCATTGGTTAAGGTACAAGGATAAAGTCATATTGATGTGACTTGTTATCCTTTTAACCAACCACCTTTACACACGTATTGTACTTTTATCAATAGACAAATGGGATGTCAGGGTAAAAGTGTGTAAAGGCAAAAAGTCAATTCATCGAAATCAGTGTTCAGACTTGTAAGGTCTAGAACACTGATAAAGCTCCAGTCAGGAGATCTGGTAAGACTGTCAGTGGGCCCCACTGCTTGTCAGTCTTCTTTCTTCAGACTTCAGTCTTTGACTTCAGTGAGAATGTCTTCAGTAGAAACGATCTTGAGTGGAGTGAAGTCCAGTGAGCTAATCTGGTGGAATCCAGATTCCTGTACAAGTAAATAGCTCACTGGTCTTCTATTATTTCTGGACAAATCTTCAGTGCCGCTCCAGTCTTCAAGTCTGGAGTGGGTCCAGTAAATCTGGACCTAACAAATTCCCCCTATTTGTTCAGAAATAATGCAAGGTCTTTCAAGCTTCTATCTATACAAGTTTGTATGCTTGAAAAACACTTGTTTTGATTTAGTCTAAAAAATTTAAGTTACTGGAAAACACTTTATAGATCATCAGTGTTTCCAGTTTCATCTTTTAGTTCTAACTTAGACTAAATCTGATCACTTACTTGTAAATATAAATATGTAACTATATTTACAGCCATCAACAGAAAATAAGTTACAATATTTGGGAATTAAAATAAGTACAAGTACAAGTAAATGATAAAAAGTCAGGCCCTTCTTTTTGACGTTTGTCCTTGTGCTTCTTCAGAGGCCTTTCTTTTTGATGATGGTGAGGATGGTACAGATTCTGGTGGGTTCATACCCAATACAACTTCCATGTGTTGTTTTCTCTTCCAGACCTTCTCAATCCTCTTCAAAAATGCTTTAACATCAGCAGATACATCAGTCTTCCCCCTGAATGTTAAGGCTATCTCCTTCAGTTCAGTCCATCCAAAAGCTTGGACTGAAGCATTCTTCCTTTCATCAGTAAAGTTACCCTCTCTGGTCAACTTTACTTCAAACCTGGTCATGCCTTCATGATTTTCAGCTAATTTAACCTCTGCACCAATGATCCTTCTGGCATCAGCCCTAAATTTCAACATTTCTTCATATTTGGCTTTTTGCTTTGCCATCTGGACCATATATTCAGTTTCCCTGGATACCTTCTCTTTTTCCAAGGCAGTCTGGATTTCTTCACGATTTATTTTTAGTGAAGTATCCAAGGGAATAAAAGTGCTTAGATCAGCATCTCTGATTGCTTTTAACTGTTTGGCAGTGAGTTTAGGCAAGCCTTTAATCTTCTTTCTGTACTCTATCTCTAGAGCACCAGCATTCTTTCTGATCTGCTTCTGGAGGTTCACCAGTTCCTCCGTTCTCTGTCTGATCAGTTCAACCATACTGACACCATAAGTAACTGCATCATAAGTTTGTTCTTCCAAAGAGTACCTGGAGCGAATATGGACGTCGTCCAATGCATTCAGACATTGATGAACTCTGGGGTCTTCCTTCATCTTTTTGTAAACATCAATATGAATGCCCAACCTGCCAGCATTATATGAATCAAGGGTCCCCATTTTTGCCATTTCCATCTTGTGAGCCTGCAGTTCATCTTTTTGATTTTTCTTAAAGATTTCTATCATTATGCACTCCTGCTCCAGTCTCTTTGAAGTGTCATCATCAGCAGTAGGAAATTCTGATGAACTTCCAGCAGTTTCGATTTCTCCTCCAGATACCACATGTTTCTTTCTTTTTACTGACTTTAGAGTAGTTGTGATATCTGGGAATGCTTCAAACTGGGGCTCACTGGCATCAGTACCAGTCACTTCCTTTTGTTGCACAATGCCTTCAGTGCCAAAGGCCTTTTCTAATGCACTGGCAATTACTTCTTTCTTTTTCTCAACCTTCTCAGTCTTTTCAATATTTTCCCCCTTGGAAGGATCATCAGTCCTGGACTGAAGATCTTTCCACAACTGCTCCAACATGTGACGGTCAGAAGAGCCAAATGTTCTACCAGCCACTGGAGTTGTGATATTTACAGTATTCCTCAGATTCATCACTTCCTTCTTAATAATTTCAAGTTCTTGAGGCAAGTGCTTTGGTATGTCAGTGTTGATCATCTTCACAACTTGTGGCAAAAATACATCTTGTAAACTTCTTGTTATAGACCCAGAGATTTCTTCAGTGATCTCTTTCAGCATGCTTCGTTTGAACTTGTTGGTACATTCATCACTGATAGTGCTAACAACAGCATTCTGATCAAGTTCTGGCCTATTTTCCAGATTGCCAATTCTGGATGTCAACTTCTGAACTTCTTCTGTTAGACCTACCAGTGGTTGAGCAATTTCAGCTTTCACTGCAGTCTGAACAGAATTCACCAGCCTTGCTTCCAAGCCCTGGACTGCCACTTTGATATTTTCAGTGTTTTGATTGGTGGCCGGTACCAGTTCATCAAGCTTCTCAAATACAATCTTCTCATTTCCAGCAAATAAATTCATTTCTGAAGCAAGGTTATTTGACAATAAAGATTTAAAGTCAGAGACAACCTGGGATGAAGACTGTAGTGATCTCTCCAGATCCGCCACCTTACTTAAAAGGTCTTGGATCTCGGTTGAAGACGAAGTGGAGAGACCACCTGGAGGATCAAGAGTTGATGTCATTCTTGTTGACAAAGGAATTTGTGTCTGGACTGCTTCAGTGGATGTTTCTGTTGTTACTACAGTCGAGTCCAGCACACGAGGAATTTCTACTGTTTCTTCAAGGGGTGGAGGTTGATTTTGTGAAATTTGAAGTGGAGGATTGAAATATGGAGTATTTTGTGGAATTAAAAGAGGTGGTGGTGGTGGTGGCATTTCGGATTCTGGTGGTGGAATATTTGATTCTGGAGGTGGCATTTCTGGTAAGCTTTCAACATCTATTACATCATCACCCAGAAAACTCATGTCAGTATCAAAATTATTATTTTCTGACATGGGTGATTCGGCCTCTTCCCAAACAAATGTTTCACCAACAATCTGATCACCAGTTTGATTACCAACTTCTACATTTAAATCCAGTCGATCAACCTGCCCAACATTTTCCTGCTCAACAATTAAAGACCCATCTGCATTCATAATATCACCAGCAGTGAAAGTTGAGTCTGAAATGATAAGAGGTGTGGCTTCAGTAACCCCAGTTTGTTCAAGAGATTCAGCTCTACTGAGAACAATGGGTACACCTCCCTGCCTAAGACGTCTTGAAGTTCTTGGTTGTCTAGGAGGGTCAACATTTTCTTGTTGTTGTTGGTCTGGTGCCACCTGGGTTACTGGTGGCACTCTTTCAGCATTGACTCCAGAAGATCCTTCACCAATCTGGTTTCCTCCAGGAACCTCTTCTGTCTCATCTTCTGGTGCATCATTTCTAAAATGATTTATCATATTTACAGGAATTTCAACCTCACAAGCTCTTGACTTTAATGAAGTCAACTCCCTCAAATATTCACACATAGAAAAATGATTTGAATCGTAATCATACTGATTACCAAGAGCTCTTTTAAACACAAGTGATAGAAAACGAATATATGGTATATGAGGTTTTCTACCTTTCACTCTTAGACGCTCAACAAGGTCATCAAAGAAAATCTGAGCAAAATCGACCCTGTATCCAAACCATAGGCAGTAGGCAATCTGGAGTTGCATTTGATTTATCTGGTCCAACCCTCCAGAACTGCCTCCTAAACACTCAACAAGATGAGTGAAAAAGTATCTCCATGAGTCTGTAAGCTTACTCATGTAGATGGTGCCTTTTCTTGATAACTGGCCATGCTCATCCAGTATATCAGTGTGTCCCATTAGCCTGCACACATCCCTATAATTTAAACCGGTGGGGAGTGTAATGGCCATCTCATTTTCAGCCAAATAATTCAACCTAAGAGTGTCTCTGAGAAAATCCACAGACAGAGTGAATTCCATGGTGCCTTGTTCCAGTGTATAATGGATGGATCCATCTGTGTCATTATACTTTGCTGTGTACCAGAATTCACACAAGTATTCATGGTACATCTTTCCTGGATTGAGGGTAAGAGCACCATACAATGGACAGCTTAGAAAGAAAGCAGTTATTCGTCCAATGAGGGAAGTGGGTTCATGAGAGGTGCAAGAAAGTCTAGCCATCCAATTATTCATGTTTATTCTGATGGCCTTTGCCTCTAAAGTAATATGGGGTGCTTTTTGTACGGCGGCGACGGGAACATATTCAGCAGTGAGTAGATTTTTATTCGAATTTGATTGTCTGGGAGCCATTGAATATGATATAAAACTGAAAAGGAAGATGAAATTAGGGTTTTATGAGGGTTTGATTTGATGATTTATGATGAAAGAGAGTGATGATTGGAAATTGAATGAAGAATGGAGTAAATGAAGGAATTTAGAGATTCGGGAGTAAATGATTTTCGAGATGAAATGAAAGTGAAAGTAAATATTTGTATATATAGAGGAGAGAGAGTGTGGAACTCAAACGGTTAAATTTGAATTTATACAATGTAATTTTGATCGGGTTTTGAAATCCGCATTAAATACATCACATCACACATAAATGTGTGACGGTTTACAGCCCACAAAAACTAACCCACTTGCACTTTTTGTCTTCCCAAGGTAAATTACCATCATTTAGTTTGAAAAATATCTTTGCCACGTGGGACAAACAGTAACTGTCCTTTCAAATGGTTTGCTTACGTGGCAAGCACAATGACCAAGTATTAAAAAGATTACAACTGACATATTAGACTCATTTCAGTGCATCTGGAGGTTGACTGGACACTCCAGTGACACTGGTGGATTAGGTCAGTGAAACATGCACTGATGGTACACTGGAGGGACACTCCAGTGAAGTACCAGCGAACACCATTTGAAAGACTGGCAACCTCAAACATGCACATCAACTAATACAGACAAATGAGAGGGACACATTTACAAGGCAACAGAAGTTACCTCAAACACGCACTTCAACTTATCCAAGTACCAGTGAGAGGGACACATTTACAAGGTGCCAGAAATATTTTCAAGAATTTTCTTCCAGTGAGAAAATAAATTCCTCCTGAAGTTAAAAACATTTTAAAAATATTTTATTAAGTCTTCCCCCTGGAATGTTGATCCATAAATCAATTAAAGTGAAGATAGTACACAAAGGCGTTCAATATCTAAGCTATAATAGATTTATACATCTTTAAATCAAGGATCCCTGATAGTACACAAAGGCATTCAATACCAAGGTTCCAGATTTAAGGGTTTAACATTCCCAACTCACCAACAAGATATTCAAATGTTTTTACATCCAGAGGTTTAGTAAAGATGTCAGCGAGTTGTTTGCCAGTGGGGATAAAATGGAGTTCAATGTTATTCTTCATAATATGATCACGAATAAAATGATACATGAGATCAATGTGCTTCGTCTTTGAGTGCATGACTGGATTGTTCGAGATAGCAATGGCAATGGTATTATCACAAAAGATTGGGGTCTTTGAATACTTAATACCATAATCAAGCAACTGGTTCTTCATACAGAATATCTGAGCACAACAACTGGCTGCAGACACGTATTCAGCTTCAGCAGTGGATAATGAAACTGAAGTTTGCTTCTTACTGGTCCAGCTGACCAGTTTGCCACCAAGGAAATGACATCCACCAGTAGTGGATTTCCTGTCTATCTTACAACCTGCATGATCTGAATCTGAATAACCCATTAGATCCATGCCTGAGCCTTTGGGATACCAAAGTGTAAGTCCCAACTCAATAGATGGTACTACCTGAAGACACCTCAATGTCGATGGTGGAGTTACTTTGCAATATAAGATCTGAACTGGAGACGACCAGTTACAGAGAGTATATACCAAGTTCTAGATAGATTACTTATTAAGTGACAATAAGTAAAGAACAATGCAATAAAGTAAAATACTCAAAGTAAATTGGTGAGACAATATGTAATTTTCAAGTGTAATTTATTTATTAACTTTAAATAAATTACAAGGTTGTTGCGGAACCAAGATAATACAAAGTATGTAAATATCCTAACAACCTATGAACTACAATTGATCTACACTTGGAATTTCTCTAAACAATCGAAACACTTAAAGTTGTGAAATGTTCTTTTTTGTGATTGAGAGAATATTGCACAAGTTCACCAAGAATATTGCAGGTATGCAAAGTGTGAATTCTTTCGAAGTGTGTTCGAAGAAGTAAATATTCTTGTTGTGCAATGACTTGTATTTATAGGCAAAGTTAACATTGGGATGTTAACTTTGGCCGTACAAATGTGGTTGAGATCATTTAAGGAATAGCATTTAATTCCTTAAAAAGCAGTGTAAAGTTGCAGTATAAAGCAACTTTACTCAACCAGCTTTATGTACCTTTTATTACTTAAATAATAAGATAAATCTTATTATCCGGGTAAAAGCACATAAAGCATAAAAGTCAATTCCTCGTAATCAGTGTAAAGCTTTGTAAGAGCTTTCCACTGACGGTCTCCAGTTTGTAACTGACTAGAATGTCAACTGGGCTTCGCTGCCATTGTCATTCTCTATCTTCCACTTGTTGTCTTCGACTTCAACTGGAAGGATTCTTCAACTGGTCAGTTCTCAACTGGAGGAAGTCTTCAGTTGCGTTGACTGTACGATGCAACTGGACTTCAATATATTTCTGGACAAATCTTCTGGGTCTCCAGGTGCAACTGGAGACTGGCCAGTTTACCAGTAAACTGGTCCTAACACAAAGACCCAAACTGGGGACACCCTTAAGGTATTTCAGTATGCGCTTTACAGCAAGCATATGAGATTCTTTTGGATTAGACTGATATCTGGCACATAAACATGTTGAAAACATAATATCTGGTCTACTGGCAGTTAAATACATCAGTGAACCAACCATGCCTCTATAGACAGTGATGTTCACTGGTTTTCCATCTGGATCAGAGTCCAGTGTCAGTGGTGCAGAAATGGGAGTGGGTTTAGATGGTGAAGAGTTCATATCATATTTCTTTAATAAATCTCGAACATATTTTTCTTGATTAATAAAAATACCATCACTGGTTTGTTTAATCTGAAGTCCTAGAAAAAATGTTAATTCACCCATTAAACTCATTTCATATTCTGAAGACATGATTTTAGAAAGTTTCTTGCACATGTTTTCATCAGTAGACCCAAAAATTATATCATCAACATATATTTTTACCATCTGACTAGCAGTACCCTTGTGCTACCAGTCTGGCCTTATTTCTGATTACGTGGCCATCTTCATCTACCTTGTTCCTGAAGACCCATCTTGTTCCAATTGGTTCTTTCTTGCCAACTGGGAAAGGAACCAGGTACCAAACCTTGTTCCTTTCAAACTGGTGAAGCTCTTCTTGCATAGCAGTCACCCAGCTTGGATCTTCCATAGCCTCGTCATTCTTCTTTGGTTCAATCAGTGATAAGAAACTGACATATAAGCATTGATCACTGGAGGCTCTTCTGGTCAGAACCCCTCTACTGGAGTCACCTATGATCTGATCGATAGGATGAGCTTTTGTCCATTTGGAGTATTGACCAGGATTGTTACTGACAACAATATCAGTGCAAGAGTTCAATTGAGTTTCAGGATGAGGATCCTGCCAGACTATTTCAACATCTTCATCTGAATCAGTAAGATCACGATTTGCATCATGAAATTCTTCATTTGAAGGCATTTCTTGAAGTACTGGTTCAGTTTGAAATTCTTCATATGAAGACATTTCTGGTATAATTTCAACTGATACTGATACTGGGGGAGTAGTACGAACATCTGATCCAATAACAAGTTCATTGGGTAGTTTGAAACTTATTGAAGGATAGAAAGGTGTACTACTGGGGGTTTTCTTCTTTTGAACTGGTTCCAAGTCAGAATGACTGGAAACTTCTTCAGGTGAATCTTTGCAGTTGATGGGATCAGATTAACAGAAGATAATTGGAGTTTCTGGGGGAGAATCAAGGGCTGGCTTTTTATTGATTGATTTGTTTGATTCATCAAAAGTAACATGTATCTACTCTTGTACCTTCTCCAGTCTCTTGTTGTAGACTCTGAAGGCTTTGCGAATGGCTGAATATCCTAAGAAATATCCTTCATCAGCTTTGGCATCAAATTTGCCTAACTGACTGGAATCGTTCAGGATGTAAACTGGACATCCAAAAACGTGAAAATAACCAATATTTGGTTTTCTATTTCTCAATATTTCATAGGATGTCTTCTTGTGTCGCTTCACATACACTGATCGATTCTGGGTGTGGCAAGCAGTTGCAATTGCTTCAGCCCAGAAACTGGTAGGAAGACCAGATTCAGCAAGCATACTCCTGGCAGCTTCTATCAGCGTTCGATTTTTCCTTTCTACCACTCCATTTTGCTCTGGAGTGCGTGCTGAAGAGAAGTTCTGGGAGACGCCAGTGTCAGTACAAAATTTCTCCAGAGTTGCATTCTGAAATTCTGTTCCATTGTCACTTCTTAACTGACACACCTTTTGCTTGTACTTGAGTTCAATCTGCTTGATAAGAGTGATGATTTCAGCAGCAGCTTCACTTTTAGACCTGAGAAAGATCACCCAACAATATCTGGAGAATTCATCTACGATCACCAAGGTATATCTTTTACCAGCACGAGTCTGAACATTCACTGGACCAAAGAGATCCATATGAAGCATGTGAAGTGGTTCAGTTATGCTGAAGTTCTGTCTGGTCTTGAAACTGGCACGTTTCTGCTTTCCCATCTCACATCCTGGACATGGCCTTTCTTTTTTGAAGGAAACTGAAGGTATCCCATCTGCCAGTTGTTTTCTAGACAACTTATTAATATTTTTGAAATTTAAATGGGATAACCTTTTATGCCATAACCAGTTTGTGTCTTCATCAGCTTGAGTATAGAAACATTGCTCTGAAGAAGAGCTTTCCATATCCATCATATACACATTCCCTTTTCTGGGAGCAATCAATACTACCTTCCAGTCCTTGTTAAATACAATGCCATGAACAATATTGAATAGAACTTGATAGCCATCATCACACAGTTGACTTACACTGATCAGGTTATATTTCAAACCACTCACATATGCAACTCGTCTGAATTTGACTTGTCCATTGTTCAGAACACCGTACCCCTCAGTCTTTCCACAACCATCATTTCCAAAAGTAATGGAGGGTCCATCAGAAATTATGAACTCCTCCAGCAGGGTCTTACGTCCGGTCATTGTCCTGCCAGCTGCACTGTCAAGATACCAGGTATGCTTCTTTCGATCGCCCTGCACATCCACCAGATATATCAGTTAGATTTGGGAACCCATCGACTGATGGGTTCACTGGATCCTCCCTTATGGATCCCTGGGGGTATCTGGTTGAGTTCACTTTCTTCAACAGTAGTTTTTGTTGAAAACACTACTGGAGTTGATAGTTTAGAAACCTTTTTCTTTTTCTCAATTAAAGGAACATTTTTATCTTTCTTAGAAAAAGGTTTGGGATTTTGTTTAGGGCCAGATGAAGTACCCTCAAAGTTTTTTAATCTTGCATTACAACTTTGAACTTGACGAGTCAGTAGTTGAAACTGGCTCTCCAACCTTAACAAAATAGTTTCTTCAGATGAAACCTGAGCCTTTCCAGTTGACTGGACCTTAGGCTTAGGAAGGGAACTGTTCTTTTTCTTTTGAACCTGGGGTTCATTAGAAACAGTCTGAGGCAAAGGTTTATGCTTATTGACCTTTTTAACTGGAGCAGTCATCTGGGATGCTCCAGTCTTAACCTCTGGAAGTTGAGCTGGTATTATACAAGATTTTGGGGTAGAAGGTTCATCATAAATGGTACGTGGTTTAACCTCCTCTGGTAACTGGTCAATGACTGGTATTAATGCTGCAACATGAGTATTTCCATCCAGATATGCACGTTTTTGGGATGGAAACTGGTTTACTGCAGCATCATATGGCTTTCTTGTTTCAAGCCATGATTTAATGACCTGTTTTTCTTTTTGCAAAATTATTTCCAGGTCATGTTTTTCTTGAACCAGTTGTTCAGTTACCAAAACTTGTGCTTGAAATGCCAGTTCAATATCTTGAAGTTCTTTTAATTTTGATTTTAAAGCAGCTATTTCAGAGGAATCTGTTTCTAAGCCATTAAGACTGTCAAATCTAACAGTTTCCACAAAAATTAAATCAGAATTTAGAGCTTCAGCAATGTCCAATTTTAATTCAGGATCGGTTTCATTATCATACTCACTAACCTTTTTAATAACAATGTCCACCCATCGACCAGATGTGACATCATCCTTCACCAGATGCTCTTGATCTGCCAGAGCCATAAAACAACAATCTCTTTCCTCTTCTTCATCAACTGAGGAATCATCAGAGGGAACCCATGCTTCTTCAGTGGTTGCTATCATGCATTTATTATTATTTTCCATTTGTCGAGACAAGAGAGCAATTTGAGCCTTAAGCTTTTTGTACTTGGACTTATAGCTATCATCAGGCTTGTTATAAGAAGCAGTTGGACCAGACTGAGAGGCAAACTGACTGGACTTGCACTCCTTCATGAAATGACCTTTTCTGCCACACTTAAAGCATGTCAGATTGGTCTTGTCAGTAGAGGAACTGGGTGCATGTTGTCCAGTGGGCCTATTTGCTCTGGCCTTAAAACGGTTAAACGTTTTAGCCATCATTGCAACCAGGTCATCACTGTCAGTTTCATCACAGTCTGGAGAGATATCATTACGGACTCCAGAATCCATTAGTTCAGACATCATCTTCTTCATAGAAAATACATTCTCAGAAGATATTAATGTCGCACAAGGTGGTACAGTATTACTGACCACTGTGGAACTACTGGAAGCATGATTTAAAGCATCTTTTTCAGCCTCAATCCTCTGGGCTTGATTCTCTTCAGTGAATCTGAAGGCTCCATACAATGTTGACAGAGTATGGGAATGCAAGGTTTTACCTTGTCTCAAGACCAGAATCATGTGAGACCATTTAGTTGGAAGAATATCACAAAATTTCTCCAAAAGTATATCCTTGTCTTTCTCAACCCCCAGTCCTCTTAACTGGTTTATAATGCTCATAAATCTGGTGTAAGTACCAGTTAGAGACTCATTGGGGAGAGCAAAAAATGACTCATACTTTTTATTTAGGGAGACTTTTCTGGTAACAACAGTATCATCACCTCCCTCATGCTGGTTCACCAGTTCATCCCACATGCTTTTGGCACTGGGATAAAGAACTAATATGGGAATTAGGGTTTCTGGAACAGCCCCGAGGATCATGTTTTTAAGGATTGTATCAAGATTTACCAATCTCTTCTCCTCTTCGGACCAGTGTTCCTCCCTCTTTTCCCTTTCACTTCTTGATCCAGTTGGGTCAAGGAGTGCATTGATAGGAAGTCTAGGCACATAGGGTCCTTCATTTAAAATTTTCATCATATTCCTTTCAATACCAGTAACATGTAAAATCATCCTGGTTTTCCACGTACCAAATTCATCACTGCTCCCATTGAATTTAGGAACATGATTATTCGAATAATGCACATGCACATGTGGAGAAGCAGGAGGAGGAGGAGGTGGTGGATTATTATTAACAGGAGGTGGATCATTAAAATTAGTTTCATGAGTTTCTTGTGTATTTTCTGGGATTGCCATCGCGAAACAGATCTAGGCAAGTATATTAGCCTTCTGCTCTGATACCAATTGTAAAGTCCCTCACACGATGGTTTAACCCACGAGTGTAAAATAACAAGTCAAGTATGAACTAGAATTGGACTAGTATTACTTTAAATACAAATGCAAGAATATAAATAAAGTAATAATGACTTAAAGCAATATTTAAACAAGTAAATAAATGATGGAACACGAATGTAATTTTCAAGTGTATTTTATTTATTGATGATAAACAAAATACAAGATTGTTGCGGAACCTAGATATTACAAGTATGTAACTATCTAAACAATCTTTGAATTACAAGTGATCTATACTTGCTAAATAATCTCCTTGGATCGATATACTTAAAGTTGTGAAGTATACCTATTTAGATCGAGAGTATTATAGCAAGTTCACCAAATTGCAAAAAGTAATTTGAACGAGATATGTGACTTTGTATTTATAGGCAAATAAATTCAACAGTGAATTTATTATGCCGTACAAATATGGTTGCATGCATTTAAGACAACTACTTTAATTCCTTAAATGCATTGGTTAAGGTACAAGGATAAAGTCATATTGATGTGACTTGTTATCCTTTTAACCAACCACCTTTACACACGTATTGTACTTTTATCAATAGACAAATGGGATGTCAGGGTAAAAGTGTGTAAAGGCAAAAAGTCAATTCCTCGAAATCAGTGTTCAGACTTGTAAGGTCTAGAACACTGATAAAGCTCCAGTCAGGAGATCTGGTAAGACTGCCAGTGGGCCCCACTGCTTGTCAGTCTTCTTTCTTCAGACTTCAGTCTTTGACTTCAGTGAGAATGTCTTCAGTAGAAACGATCTTGACTGGAGTGAAGTCCAGTGAGCTAATCTGGTGGAATCTAGATTCCTGTACAAGTAAATAGCTCACTGGTCTTCTATTATTTCTGGACAAATCTTCAGTGCCGCTCCAGTCTTCAAGTCTGGAGTGGGTCCAGTAAATCTGGACCTAACATTATCCCGATGCAACTCACTCCTGTTACGTTTTTTATGGGTTGTTTCATGTAATATTGCAGCCTTTTACATGGAACTTGGAAGCGAAAGGGTAGAACGTAACGTACAATTGAAAAAAAAGATGGTAGACAAAGTGGTACGTAGTTGGGTAACTGATATGATTTAGTTATTGGCAAATTAAACGTACGCCGGGTATATAATTAAAAATGGTTTAGGTTGGGTTGTGAATGTGAATAAAATTTTGAGTTAGATTGGATTGTATAGATTGAAGAGAGAGAAATTAATTTTTAATTAGAGATTGGATTGGGTTGGTTCACTGATGTGGGTAGTCTAATGACATTTTTAGTTAGAACTTGTGAAGTGGTAAGATCATACTCGTTAGTAGATGAGATTGAAACTAACTAAGTGTAGAATTGATAGAGAATCAATCAATTAGAGAGAATTTGGTATAAAATTCTATTTTCATTAGATGGAAAATGAGGTCAAGGTTGACTTATTAAGTACTGTAGTCCATTAGCAATTAACCACTAACTACACGAACAATTGTTTAAACGTATTTCGTCGTCTAATTACTAAGGGTGAACTTGCTAGAGGAGTCAGAAGGAGCTGATTATGTTTATTGGCGGTTCCCTATCGGTGATGGAAGCTATTCCACGCCACTAAAATAATCAGAGGAAAGTGTGTGAGTGTGTGAAATCATCTACCTCAAATGAGTTATTGAGGCGGGTATTTATAGAGGCCGAGGAGACAAGGTCTGAGTACTTGTCTCCTGTGACCCAGTGGTACGGCCTGGAGCCCATTGAGAATGTACCTTCTTTGAAGAGGATTGGTTTAATATTACATCACCTTGTACGGTTGGTCGGCTGCATGTCTTTTAAGTGATGATCTCCTTTGCCGTTCACTTGCCTGGTCCAGAGCACAGTCCGCTCCCCCAAAGCATGCTTTATTTAGTCTTGTTGATCAAGTCAAGGCGTTGACTAGCTTTGACCAGGATATTATATTATCATACACTATCAACGATCTACTAATTACATTACAGGTCCTTTAACAAGTTATCTAAAAAATATCTATTACTTTACAATATATGCGGCATGGATTCATATTTTGCATATACTTTTGAAGTTTTGTATTAATGTGCAAACATGAATTTGGTTACAAACAAAGGGATGAATTTGAGCTCTTGGATCAAAAATCAAGATCAATAAGGAAATTTGGCATTTCCGGCGACCTCTCCGATCGATCTTCTTTTCCGATCTTCTTCCTTCGTCATCTCCGGCGACATCTCCGGCGGTCATCTTCATCTCCGGCAGCGGCGACGTCATCTCCGACGACATTTCCGGCGATCGTCAGTTCGTTTCCCGGTGGATAAGGTACGGGCGTTGCCCTCATCCGTTCTAAACTAGTTGTCACCGGACGCCTATGGGAATGATATGGATTTGATGGGCGGCGATCCAAGAGATGGTGGTGGTTGGATAGGGCTCCGCCCTGGCCGTCGCCGTCGCAGGCGCCGTCGCCGGAAGAGATGGTGGTGGTAGTGGTGGTCGGAGATGGAGGTCTGAGCGGGGATGATGGTGGTTAGAACCGCCGTCGCCGGAGACGACGGTGGTGGTGGTAGTAGCCGGAAACGCGATTTTGTGAGAAGGGGAGAAAGAGAGTTAATCCTAGCCATTTAATTGGAAAGATCCAATTGCTAGGAATTGATCTTTCATTTGCACACAAATTTTCATGTGCAAATGAATTATCCTCTACTTTTGAAATAGATCATTTGTAGAAATATGTTGTTTTTACTGTTACGAAATTTACTATAACAATGGTTGGTGTTAGATTGTAGAGTTAATATGGTCTTTAACTAAACATGTATCACCGAGGAGGAGTCTATATATCGTCTTAAATATGTAAATTTTATGAGCATATAGTAAGTAAATGGGGTATCTACTTGAAGAGTGTAAAATTCGAATTCTTTTGACAAGTTATGGAAAATCGGCTAGAACCAAAATTTATTGATTAGTTTAGATTTCTGTTTAGATTATAGAAAATTGAATTAATTGCTTTTGCAATTTTGGTTTTATAATAAGAATTTGAGATTTAGCTTAATTGCTTGCCATCGAACTCTGGCCCACATGTAAAGGGGTTGCCCAATATAACCTTGAGTCTCAAATTCAATACTGATCAGCTCTAGCATACCAATTACCGAGGTTTAAGGGATTTTCTTCTTATTACTCTTTTACCCAATTTGAGTTTCAGCTTGAATGCAATCTTTGTCGGTTGAAAACATTCAAAATATTGTCAAGTCAGTCGATATACCTTCCAGTCTTCCACAATAAATTTTAAACAATGTACATAACATGGGAGTATTTAGTATTAGACTCTTTGTTATTTGTATAAATAAATTCTCCTTTTATCCAGAAAATACTAACGTACGTTACAACTTTTTAATACCCAACTGGTGTTGAAAATGATAAATACTACCACTAATTTATATTTAAATTAATTAATTATATTAACTTTTTATATGTTTTTCTCTTTATATATCTTGGATTGGTTGGCCTGAATTCACAATCGTTTAGGTGCCTTAACATAAAATCTAGTTATTGATGTATTGTCTAAAAATATATAGTAACAATAAAGACATAGAAATTAAAAGTGTAAAATGTTTATTTATATTATATGTTGGAATAAACATGATTCGATTCGAGGGGTAAAACATCCCACATCGTCATGTGGAACCTGTAAGAGCATTAAGCATGATTGCTATTGATTTCGGGTTCCCAAAACAAGATGATTGAGTAATAATGGGATGGGAAATTCGGCTGGAACATGATGCACGAATTTCTTAGAGGAGAGGCACACCAAATTAAGTGAGGATTAGTTTCTCATTAACCTTAATTTAGGGTTTATAACTCTCTATTTATAATGAGAGCATTTACACATTCAACCCCTCTGGTGTTTAATGTGTGTAACATTAGTCCTCATAGTTCCAATCATTTAATGAGAAACCCTATAGTATGTCTTTAAGAGTAAATACGTCCATTATATATTTACTAGACATAGAGATTTCAGTTATCGTCAATTATCATATCAGGAATGATAGATGATCAGTGACGGTCACACTAACGTGGTTCCAACATTATATTAATACTAATACTAATTAATATTTATTCGATAGGCTAAACTGAAGCCATTGTGAAGATGGTCGTATATATATCACTAGAGTGCAGCCCCGTGCGATGCACGGCCAGAATGATTGTGATCGAAAAAAGTGTTCAAATCATACCAGTCTTTGACCCGTGAACAAACTCATCCATCACGATTAACCCAACAGTTTCTATCAACGTTAACCTTCAAGTAATCAACCTGAACAGACTTGGTTGTTTTGAACTCCTCAAGACCCTCATTGTCATCTTCATAATCTCTCCAAGAGATCACCTGCACAACACATGTAGAACTTATCAATCATGCGCTGATGTTCAATGTTGTAACACATGGTAATAACGTTTCAAATAGGAAAAAAAAAGATAAAGAAATTGGTGTAGAAACAATACTAACCTGCTTACATCCCCGTGATCTTGGAGTTGAATCTTAGTTCCTTATCATTCTCCTTTTGAGACAACTGAGACCTATACAACCCCTTTCGGACTTATATATCATGCGTTGATGTTCGATGTTATAACACATGGAAGAAAATAAAGACAAAAGAAATAAATTTAGAAACAGTACTAACTTGCGTATGTGCCCGTGATCATTTCAGAGGGTTAATAACGACTTTTGAGACAACTGAATCAATATACCAACTTCTGATTACTAATTCCTTTGACCATGATTTAAAAGGCTTTGAAGTTTGAATAGTGACAATGCAATCTTTCTCGCCATTCCGAATGCAAGAGTTGAAGGATACCTCAAGCTTGTGGACTAAATTCCCCTTTAAACCTGCTTATGGTATGTTTGATATTAGATCACAAAGTTACATTCATGTTAAACAAAGTAACTTGCACAGTTAATTACAGCTGTGTTGACACAACCTCCATCTTATGCTTCCTGTTAAGGTCCTCTATAGCTGCAACTGCTTGCTCGTTAGTCTCATACTTCACAAAAGCACAACCTGCCACAGTGTTGATCAAAACATAAATGAAATATTCATTTGATTGATTACTTATTACATGAGATCAGTGCAAGATCGAATCTATTCAATTTGAAATAAGAAGACTTCTACTGCACCTTTGCTTGTCTGTCGATTTAGAGTTAATTTATGTAGAACTGTAGATATTACCATCATAGAAAGGCAAGATACTTCACAAGCAATATGTCAAGTCAGCTATGATACTAAGACATAAGTAGGTGTTACAAAAGAAAGTATAGCCATCCATAAAAAAAGTCAATCCTACCTCCCCCCAACAAAAATGTCAATACTCGCTTCATAAAAGATACTAAAACATTGCGACAGTTCCCATTCCTATAACTTTCTAGGGTCCTCACGGTTAGATATAAGCATGGGCATCTAAAATATTCGCAACTACATGCAAAATGCGAGATAATAAATGGTCTTGAAGGAAGAAATGAGGTCGTGTGTTTAAACGGCTCATACAAAAAATGATGAATAATTTGAAACTAAAAATAGTCAGTAGCACTTCTATGTATTTCTCCATTAAAAACATGGTAAAATTTCAATATAAAAGCAACTAAAATGTACCTGAACACATGACCTCTGTAGACCGAAGAACACTAATTGGCCAACCCTTCAAATAAAAGCCATTTTGAATATGAAAGTCATCTTATCTTTGACCATCATCTAAAACTTCATGATCAAACTGAATGTAGAGACCAATCCAGTTTTTTTTACACACACCTTCATCTCAGCCTCTTTGGGATGGCCAACATCTCCTAAAAACGTTTCATCACCTAGCAACGCGGAAATAGCAAACTCCTCGCCAGACTCACAATTTTTACGCATCATTAAGTCTCTGGTATGTGATGAATCCCAATCGATCACAAAATAATGATCTACTTTCATTCTGAATTTACATCCATGGTAAGCAATAACATATTAGTTATCTGTTTAATTATTAATCTGCATTATTGCTGTAACATCCGTGAATTTTGACCGTTTGACTTTACGTGCAATTTGACTAACAATTTAAGTTAATGAAATATTTGGGTTGTTTTGTGATTAAATGACAACGTGGTATATTCGTCGGGTCGATAATATGTTTTAATCGGTGTTTAAATGCCTGACGTTTGTAATTTAGCTTGGGAAGAGAAGTGGGTCGGCCCGTGGGTAGTCCACGACCCACCAGCCACCCAAGACCCAATCTCCCCTCCTTATCCCCTTCTCCCCCTTTCATTTCTATCTATCTATCTCTTTCTCTCTTTCTCTCAAAAGCAAAGCAAGACCCATTTCAATCTTCTTCACCATTCTTGCATCAAAGTTAGTATTGGGTCGATTATAACATAGAAATCATAGTCACTTTCATCTCACTTTCGCCTTATCGAATAATCAAAGTCAAGTTCTTGCATTTTATCCACTTTGACCTAATTTCGGGTTCTAGCTCAAAGAGAAGCTTTGGTAAGTCAAATTCACCCCATTTATACCTATTTATGTTTGTTTATGCATTCCTAGTCATCTTGAACAATTGCAAGTCTTGAATCGAGTCAAAAGACGATTTAGGTCAAACTAGGGTTTCGATTTGGATTGGAACGATTTGATATGATTTTGATGTTTTGGGTCGAACTTGTGGTTTGGGTTATGTTTATTTATGGTTAATGGTGTTTATTTATGTTTCACATTAAGTTACAAGTTCCTACAAATCGATTTGGATTGGGTTGGGTCGAGTTTTAAGGGTTTTTTGGGTTGTTTTTCCTGCGTATGCTGCTGCACTTCTGCTTCTGGTTCAGTGTTGAGCCACTGCGGCGTAGTGGCATGGGCTAGCCCACTGCGGCGCAGTGGATAGGTTCTGGTCAGTGTGTGGTTAGCTCACTGCGGCGCAGTGAGCTTGGCAATGGCTCACTGCGGCGCAGTGATTAGTTGCTGGAAAATATGCGCGTCAGTTTTCAAACGTCAATAACTTTTGATCCGTAAGTCCAATCGAGTCATATGACCTATCGTTAGAATCGTAAGAGAGTCTAGTTTCATGTTATGACACCCGTTTTATATGAACCTTCTCCCATTTCTAAAAGTGTCGAGTCAAATGCGTCTTGTTCCTGCTAGTTAAAGTCGTAAAGGTGTTTAGGGTTTGTGACTCGACTTAAATGTGCTAAACCTACTTGTTTAAGATTTTATAGTTGATATTATGGTATTATGATGTATATTTATAGGTTGTGGCCGTGCGGACCCTATTACTCGCTATTAATCTTTTATTAACTCGACTTAAGCTTCTTTGCCGATCAAGGTGAGTTTCGTATCTCCCTACTCGCTTGAGATTCGGGATGAAAAGTGTAAACCTTGCTTGTTTACTTGCAATTATTGATTCATATTCATCGTATATTGATTGTTGGTTTACGATTATGCATTTACATTTGATTGGTTAAATTGATTCGAGTATTAAATTGTTGAGACGATTATCATGTTTGAATGACTTAGTTTATATTTGTTAAGTATCTAGTAATATTAGGATAGACGTACATACATGAAAGTCGGTTATGCCTTCATTGGGTTTTAGATGTGGTGGGAAGGCTGCGGGTGACCCTATATATAAGCATCTGGGACTCGAAGGAAGTAGAATCCTCTGAAGTATATGTACGTATAGTTGGTTTGAATTGTGGTTAGTGGCTTATGGTTGTCGAATGTTGATTATTGGGTTAAGATCGACGATTATTGATTGTTAGTTTATGGTTCATCATATGTTGATTGACTTGGTTTATGTTTTGGTTAAGTATTAATGGCTGATGTTGATGAATGGTGATTATCGGTTTATGATTGACGATTATCGATTGATGGCCCAGGTTTGGCGAATATTGATTATTGATTCATATTCATCGTATATCGATTGTTGGTTTACGATTTATGCATTTACATTTGATTGTAAGCATTGCATACATTGTTGATGACCCTCGGCAGGGGATTGCCGACATCCTGGTATATAGATGTATGCACCCATTTTGGATGTAGTCTTGACTCCGGGTATATAGACATATATACACCGATGATTTTGAGATACAGCCTTGTTCATTGCGATGACAGAAGGGTATCGTTGCATAGGTGACTGAAGGTCACGCATAGGATAGGCATGTTTGCTTATTCATACTTTTGGCACTTACATTGATTCGCATATCATTTGTGCATTCTCATTACACATTTACTTGTCTTGTGTAATCTTGTTGTTGGGCGATGTTGTGTTATGTAGAGGCTCACTGTAAGTCATGTCTAGCCTCTACTCTTATATTGTGATTATTGATGTTGGTTCTTTACGAACCATTACTACGAACTCACCAACCTTGTGTTGACTATGCTTAGTACACTTTTCAGGTAACCAGGTTATCCAGGACGTGGAGTTTGATTGTTTGCTTACTGTTGAACCCGGACTGGACTGATATGGATCAAGGATCCATTTGCCTGATGTTGCATTGTATTTAGGATTGATAGCCTCCTTTTGATGTCGTTTGTAATCTTTGTTGATGATTTGTCCTTTATGTAATTTGATACTTGTTTGTCGTTCTGTAAGGATTCACTGAATCCTTTATTTGCATTTAGTCTTGTTCTATTGTAATTCCACCTTGTGCTATATGATTTCCGTGATATTTCGAGCCTCGGCTTGGGGTGTTACAGAATGGTGGCCCATGCGTGGTCGTAGAGAATTAGGCGGTTTGACCTAGACTACGGCTTAAGTTAAAACTCTTCATATAGCATGCATGGTTAGGAAATTCTTGTGCAATGTGAATTATGTGGATCCCCTAGTGAGTTCGTAGTTAAGACCACTTATGTGATGGCTTGAATTCAGCGTGATGAATGTGGAATGGATACAATGTGGTTAATGTGTGCTTTGATTGAATTTGATTGTCATTAATATGGATTGTTGTTATTGATTGGTGCTAGTTTGATGATTTAAAGCAAAATGAAGTTATGTTATTAACTTGGTATAATATTGTGGCAACCCTAAAAGAACCCGATCAACTAACATCATGGATTGCGCATGCATGGCTTAGAGTATAATAAGGAACCGATATGCTTAATGGGAGTTGATTAGGTGGAGGGTTAGCCGTTGGTACACCCTGTATACATACCCGGTCAATAACTAGAGAGCGTCTCGAATTCGAATTATACTTTAAACCACTCGTGTTAGTTGACTTGTTTTAGCTGCTTGTAATGAGATGTGTTTAATACGAGTATTTGTTTTTGACGATGGTTAATTGTTGAGAACTTGGCACGAGAACATGATAGATAACGATTATTTGAGAACTTTGATATGCTGTCCTTAGTGTAGTAATGTGAAAACACGTATGGTATGTCGGTATGATAACATGATATATGACAGTTAAATTGAGAATATTTATGTGTTGGCTTTAGTAGGAGACATTGAACATGTGTAGTGTGTCGGCGTTAAAACACTAACTAATAAGGCGGTTAACATGAGAGAAACTGTGAAGCTAACCCCCGGGTCATAAACTCTAGAACTACTACTATTATTGGATTTAGTAGTGGAATGACATGTTGACTAGTATGATTTAGTAACATATATGTTATGCATGTGTGATGTGTATGTATGTATGTATGGCCCGTAGTGGTCAAGTTGAGGTCGTAAATGCTTTTGTTGTAATTTGACTTAAACGTATTGATAAACGGTTAGGATACAACGTGATAGATATGTTGATATGCACCCTAAGAGAGTATCAAGGTTGTAAAAATCCTAACTCATATGTATTATAAACGAATGATTTTCCAACACAAATGATGTTAATCGTAATCGGTGAATAATAGGGAGATGTTGCTTAATGGTATGTGAACTTAAAAATGTATGAGGCATAGTTAAACTTGATTATATGCGGATTATGAGATAATTGGCAATGCACGCGTAAAATGTATTTAGCAGATGGGCGATTGTATGAACGAAGTAGCAAGTTAGTTTTATGGTAGGATGTATTGACATGATGACGTGAATTAAAGATAACCAATGGTAATGAACTAGACATGATAAAATAATAAGTAATAATTTCATAGGATTCTAACACTCTTACCTTAGTATAATGACTTGAAATGAGTGTGTTATTTGGTACGAGAGCATTAACTACTTGTGTGACTAAAATATGTGAGCATTGCGAGGCTAACTTTCGGGTCAACGCGTTAATTACATTGTAGAAAATGGTGAGATCAAGAAGGAATGCGACTAGCCATAGCGATGAGCCGGATTTAGCAACCGTGATTGCCCAAGCAGTGGTAAACGCCATCCCTACTATCGTAGCCCAAGTCACGGCAAGCCTCCAAGGAAGCAATGAGACGCGTGAAACTAGAGTAAATATGGGTGACGAGAAGGTGTCGGGTAGAGCCTCATCAAAAAGGAAAGAAATCGGAGAACCTAGTGAGGCAAGGAAAGCGGGCAGGGTTGACCCCAATGGCCATAAGAAGAGTAGATTCAGGGTGGCGATGGGACCGGTGAAGAAAGCTTATGTAGGGCCTCAGCTGTTATGTGAAAGATGCAACAATCATCCCACCACCAACGTTCAAAACAGGGCGTGTTTTAATTGCAACCAAGTTGGCCACACATCCAAGAATTGTAGAGCCCCGAGAACGGGCCCAACGAATATGACTCCTATTCATGTCGTCCCTCCACAAAGAAATCAACAAAGAGGCGAGTGTTTCGGATGTGGTAGTCGTACACACTACGTGAAATATTGTCCGAAATGGATTGGACAACAAGCTGAAGTAGCAGAGCCGGCAAGGAAATCTTACTTAGGATCTCACCCCTTGTGTGGAAGGTGTAATCGCCATCACTCTCCCACTATCCAATGTGGGACTTGCTTTAATTGTAATCAAACCGGGCACGAGGCTAAGACTTGTAGAGCACCGAAAGCGACACCATTGAACGTAACGCCTCTTCAAACCGTTCATCCCCAAGCTGACCACCCTCGGAGCCATCAAGGTGTTTGTTTTGTGTGTGGTAGCCCCGACCACTACAGAAATGCTTGTCCTAAATGGACCGAACCAAAAGCCCAAGTGGCGATTCCTCGTAATCAACTACAAATAGTCGTTTATAACCAAAGCCGTGGCCAGCAAGACCATCAAATTCAACTTCGTAGCCGAGCTTTTGCAGAGAATGGCAAAGGAGACCAAAGTAATCCTAACGTTGGTTAAGGTACATTCCTCCTAATGGTTGTCGTGTTACAACACTATTCGATATCGAGACCGACTATGAATCTCGTTTATTCTAACGTTACTCCTTTGAGTTACATTCGTTCGTGTGTTTTGAAATTATATGTTGCAATTTTGACTGTTTAGCGACTCACTAACTAAATTTATTCAAATACCCCGTGTATCTATCTCGACTCTAAAAGACGACAAAACTCCTCATTTACTTGGTGCCTATGATATAAAGATTCTTGGCGAAAAAGTGAGTGTAATCTGAATGCCACCGGGTAAGACAGTTCTAAAGTTGCGTAGTAGGGTTACCAGTGTAAAAATATCTAACGGTAGGATTCTTAGGGTCCCGTGTAAGTCCTCCAACTTAAGCGTCCTTAGAGCTACCGTCTCAAGAGTCTGAAAACTAACGTTGTCTCTGTTAATCTTGAGTCTCCCGAGGCCGTTCCGGGTGACTTACCGGGCTTGTCCCATCTCGATAACTTAAATTTCGTATATGCTTAACTTCCCAACATCGCGCGCGTAGTCAAAACCCTTATAAACTTCTGAGATGCGAAAAAGCTCGTAGTGAAAGACCGGGAGAGGGATTCGAAGGAAAATAACTCAGAATGGATTTCGCCATGAAGTTGCCGACGACAAGAAATGATCACGATACGGCGAGATCGGTAAAATGTGACAACTTGGCACATTAGTATGAAAGATAAATGGGTTAGGTGCACGAAGATTCGATTTCTGTCCTTCCAGATAAAGGAAGTCGCTTAACTCCAATTCAGGGAGCCATCCAATGAACAACGGGCACTCAAACCGACTTGAGACTTGATCACATGTGAAGATAATGTACTTATAACCATGACAGCAATCCTGTGCAATGACGGTTGTTACGCGAGTATTCGAATGTCACTGGCCGAAGAACTAAGTAGAAGAGATGCTACTCTCCACTGGGACGAACCAAGAATCAAAGAAAGCCAAAGTAACGGGTCAGGATTTCTAATAGGAATGACAAGAACAACTTCTCAAGTTAAGAGAATAGCCCAGCTAGCTCGCATGCTAAGTAAGGGCATGCCGATATGAGGCTGAGACCGTTAGAGTTGGAAGTGGGTGATTTTGTACGTTTGAAAGTATCACCGTGGAAAGGCGTCATCCGATTCGTGAAGAGAGGAAAACTCGAGCCAAGGTATATTTGTCCTTCCAAAATCCTCGAACGGGTTGGAAGAGTTGCTTATCGATTTGAATTACCATAAGAGCTTAGCGGTGTACATGATGTGTCTCATATTTACAACCTACGCAAGTGTTTGGTGGACCCTACCCATCATGTGCCCATGGACGAGATTAGAGTAGATTCGGAGCTTAATTATATTGAAGAGCCGGTAGAGATATTGGACCGTCAAGTCAAGAAGCTCAAGAATAAGCGCTACACGATTGTTAAGGTTAGATGGAACGCTAGGCGCGGAGCCGAGTTCAGTTGGGAGCGAGAGGATCACATGAAGTCTAAGTATCCGCATTTATTTGCTAATTAGGGTTTTGTTGAATTTCGGGACGAAATTCTTTCAACGGGGGAATAATGTAACATCCGTGAATTTTGACCGTTTGACTTTACGTGCAATTTGACTAACAATTTAAGTTAATGAAATATTTGGGTTGTTTTGTGATTAAATGACAACGTGGTATATTCGTCGGGTCGATAATATGTTTTAATCGGTGTTTAAATGCCTAACGTTTGTAATTTGGCTTGGGAAGAGAAGCGGGTCGGCCCGTGGGTAGTCCACGACCCACCAGCCACCCAAGACCCAATCTCCCCTCCTTATCCCCTTCTCCCCCTTTCATTTCTATCTATCTATCTCTTTCTCTCTTTCTCTCAAAAGCAAAGCAAGACCCATTTCAATCTTCTTCACCATTCTTGCATCAAAGTTAGTATTGGGTCGATTATAACATAGAAATCATAGTCACTTTCATCTCACTTTCGCCTTATCGAATAATCAAAGTCAAGTTCTTGCATTTTATCCACTTTGACCTAATTTCGGGTTCTAGCTCAAAGAGAAGCTTTGGTAAGTCAAATTCACCCCATTTATACCTATTTATGTTTGTTTATGCATTCCTAGTCATCTTGAACAATTGCAAGTCTTGAATCGAGTCAAAAGACGATTTAGGTCAAACTAGGGTTTCGATTTGGATTGGAACGATTTGATATGATTTTGATGTTTTGGGTCGAACTTGTGGTTTGGGTTATGTTTATTTATGGTTAATGGTGTTTATTTATGTTTCACATTAAGTTACAAGTTCCTACAAATCGATTTGGATTGGGTTGGGTCGAGTTTTAAGGGTTTTTTGGGTTGTTTTTCCTGCGTATGCTGCTGCACTTCTGCTTCTGGTTCAGTGTTGAGCCACTGCGGCGCAGTGGCATGGCTAGCCCACTGCGGCGCAGTGAGCTTGGCATGGCTTCTGGTCAGTGTGTGGTTAGCTCACTGCGGCGCAGTGAGCTTGGCAATGGCTCACTGCGGCGCAGTGATTAGTTGCTGGAAAATATGCGCGTCAGTTTTCAAACGTCAATAACTTTTGATCCGTAAGTCCAATCGAGTCATATGACCTATCGTTAGAATCGTAAGAGAGTCTAGTTTCATGTTATGACACCCGTTTTATATGAACCTTCTCCCATTTCTAAAAGTGTCGAGTCAAATGCGTCTTGTTCCTGCTAGTTAAAGTCGTAAAGGTGTTTAGGGTTTGTGACTCGACTTAAATGTGCTAAACCTACTTGTTTAAGATTTTATAGTTGATATTATGGTATTATGATGTATATTTATAGGTTGTGGCCGTGCGGACCCTATTACTCGCTATTAATCTTTTATTAACTCGACTTAAGCTTCTTTGCCGATCAAGGTGAGTTTCGTATCTCCCTACTCGCTTGAGATTCGGGCTGAAAAGTGTAAACCTTTGTTTACTTGCAATTATTGATTCATTAATTGATGGTCTTAGTTGTTAGGCTTATGTGATGGTTCCTTTCGTTTGATTGGTTAAATTGATTCGAGTATTAAATTGTTGAGACGATTATCATGTTTGAATGACTTAGTTTATATTTGTTAAGTATCTAGTAATATTAGGATAGACGTACATACATGAAAGTCGGTTATGCCTTCATTGGGTTTTAGATGTGGTGGGAAGGCTGCGGGTGACCCTATATATAAGCATCTGGGACTCGAAGGAAGTAGAATCCTCTGAAGTATATGTACGTATAGTTGGTTTGAATTGTGGTTAGTGGCTTATGGTTGTCGAATGTTGATTATTGGGTTAAGATCGACGATTATTGATTGTTAGTTTATGGTTCATCATATGTTGATTGACTTGGTTTATGTTTTGGTTAAGTATTAATGGCTGATGTTGATGAATGGTGATTATCGGTTTATGATTGACGATTATGGATTGATGGCTCAGGTTTGGCGAATATTGATTATTGATTCATATTCATCGTATATCGATTGTTGGTTTACGATTTATGCATTTACATTTGATTGTAAGCATTGCATACATTGTTGATGACCCTCGGCAGGGGATTGCCGACATCCTGGTGTATAGATGTATGCACCCATTTTGGATGTAGTCTTGACTCCGGGTATATAGACATATATACACCGATGATTTTGAGATACAGCCTTGTTCATTGCGATGACAGAAGGGTATCGTTGCATAGGTGACTGAAGGTCACGCATAGGATAGGCATGTTTGCTTATTCATACTTTTGGCACTTACATTGATTCGCATATCATTTGTGCATTCTCATTACACATTTACTTGTCTTGTGTAATCTTGTTGTTGGGCGACGTTGTGTTATGTAGAGGCTCACTGTAAGTCATGTCTAGCCTCTACTCTTATATTGTGATTATTGATGTTGGTTCTTTACGAACCATTACTACGAACTCACCAACCTTGTGTTGACTATGCTTAGTACACTTTTCAGGTAACCAGGTTATCCAGGACGTGGAGTTTGATTGTTTGCTTACTGTTGAACCCGGACTGGACTGATATGGATCAAGGATCCATTTGCCTGATGTTGCATTGTATTTAGGATTGATAGCCTCCTTTTGATGTCGTTTGTAATCTTTGTTGATGATTTGTCCTTTATGTAATTTGATACTTGTTTGTCGTTCTGTAAGGATTCACCGAATCCTTTATTTGCATTTAGTCTTGTCTATTGTAATTCCACCTTGTGCTATATGATTTCCGTGATATTTCGAGCCTCGGCTTGGGGTGTTACAATTGCTTTCTTTAACATCCAGCTCAATTAAAGAAAAATTTCCGGATCTAAATAATTTCAACAGATCCAAAATGTAACGTGAATAAACTTGGTACATCAAACCAAATTAAATCTCAATAGAGTGCTAATTGTTGAGTTGATCTGACCCTAAAACCGGGCTTTTTTCACAAAAGCTAGATAAAAAAAAGCTACACAGAGAGAGTGCCATAATCTACATACAAACCCACCACTGGTGTTAAGTGATGCGTAGTCCTCGACCACAGGTGCAGGGGCTGCCTTCAGGCGTGGTTGAACCCTTCGACCACAATGCTCATATTTTGCCTTAGCTGGGCCTAACGGACTGGTTAGGCTCAATGACAAACCAATCGTGTTAACTCTTATACTCTATGTGACTTGTGGCATACTAACGACACCTAAAATTAGTTTTATAAAATTGGGCAATAAGTGTTTTGGGTCACTCGACCTATCCTGGTATGTTTTCAAAATGTGCAATAACATGCCCATTACCCAACCCATACTTTTCAAAGCAGGGAGAAACCTTTACAACTACAAATTGAACAACCAAATTGATGTCTAACACTATGGTATCCAGGTGATAAAATTACACACTACAATATTAGGAAATTGCAAATAAGATTATAAAATTAAGGTAACCAACTTTGATCAGATTTTTATTTCGATTGTATGAAAGACATAAAAAAGATTAAATACATACGATTTAGAACAAACTTAACAATATAGTTAAACAACTATACCTATTCATCCATTGGACTCATCTCAATAGAACACAATCAACAATAGCAAAGATAACAGAAGAATATGTGCAGTCCATCTTGAAACTTGCTGCAAATCATACCTCTGAAGATAACTGCCGAATCCACAATTTTATTATTACCACCACCACTTTACATCACCAGAAGGAACCGTGACTCCGAGACTCCCTCTATCACTCTGTATTATGATAAAAGTATAAAACATGAGAAACAGTTCACTTTTTGTGTGTAAATTGTCATAACAGTATTATATTAATGTGTTTTTTCCTGACAATGAGTGAGAATAATAGTAATGATCATCTAATTTCATATAAGCTAATGTGATGATAGGGAGCTGACCTATTGGTTGAAGTAATTGCAAGAATGTCTCCTTTAAGATCAGCACATAGAATTAATAGATTGAGCTGGCCAAAAGATAAATTATAGTACTTTTTCCTTGCATTTGGTTATTTGGAGTTGGTTAGACATATCAAATGTTATAGAATGTGTACAAATTTTAGATCATTAGTTTTCAAAAAAAGACCTTATATCTCAAATGGTTATCTTCTTCGGCCTTTTGCCTTTCTTAGTTATCGGCTAGTTGGTGTTTTCAACTCGACTAATGTAGTCTTGACAGCCCCAAAAATAGGAAAAATTCATGCTAAGGGGGATATTAAAGATACCCAACATAAAGGAAAACACATTTACTATGATGCCATGCGCTACTCGGTAGTAGCTGCTTGTTATAGCCCTGAAAGTTTTTGCCCCGAAGTGTCCCACTGACCACTGTGCATTAGTAAAGCAGAGAAAGGAACAAAAAACGAATCATATATCAAAGAACGAAAAATTGCGTACATGAGGGACTACTCAGATTTGGATAATATTGAGTAAGAACGAAAATCTATCCATATAATTAAGCTAACATGAAGCAACTATATAATTATGAAGGACAAACTTACTATCTGAAGCTTGATAGTCTTGTCAGATTGTTCCACGGTACGAATTTTCTATCAGGAAAACATGTGAATAAGATGAAGCCAGATTTCAAAAGTTGACAATCGGCTTCTTGAATATTACTTACAAAATCAACTCCATTACTCTAATAGTATTTATAAATACAAAGAAAATATACATGAAGAACTTATGTCATACCACCATAGCAACATTCATTTCGACTTTAAAGTGAAATCTCAATGTCATATAATTGTTTTTCCTAAAATTTAAGGCTTCGGTATTCCTAAAAAACTAAACATAAACTTTTTCCAAAACAAAAATCAAACATAGTAAACGCAGATATAAACTGTCCTTTTTATTTCAGCTGATATAGGTATGTACGTACCCTTAACCTTCTCACTTAACGCCCTTCTATTTAAAATGATGTATTCCTCTTTTCCATATGGCTCATTTACTCTCTTGAAACACTCATACTGATATGGATAAGCTATCCTGCAAGAATAATATCCGTAACAAAAAAAAAGAACTCTGAACGTCAATTTAGAGATAATCAATGGCATGCAATAACGCAATCATACTGATAGTACCTATGAACAAAAGTTCAAACAAAAGCTTACTAAAAGGAAATATTGGGCACCTTAAAGCACACATAATTGGATAATGTATTCCTAAAAATAGAGAAGGCGGAACTGGTGGCACATTTCAAAAGATGCAGCATATGCCAGTATATTTTCTCGACCCATAGACTTTTTTTTTTTGAATGGCCAACCATATTGTATTACTCATATTAATCTCGCAAGGTGTTAGAACCCTAAAAATACAGATACAGCAAGCAGCCACATACAACATCAATTACAACATCAATCTAAATAACCTAAATATTAAAGGCTCGGTATATTTAACTACATTACTAAAAACAATATGGTAGACCTGAAAATTGACCCAATGCTCCCATGTAAAACCTCCAAACTTTCCTCGTCCTTTAACCCATAAGAAACCGAGACTAAACATTACCCAAACTTCAACCAATAGCGTAATCAATGAAAATCAGCTTAAAAATTTACCTTAACAATTAGACTGATGTACCAAAAAAAGTGTAGAGGCTCTCCGAAGATACTTGCATGGTGCTACATGAAGTTGGTAAATCCTAACCATAAAAAGTATAAGGGAATGTTAGTACCCTTCTTTTGACAAATTATTTAGAAAATTAGTTTTTCATGAAAGAAACACTATCACTATGTAATTAATTAATTACCCAAAAAAATTGGTGAATCCTGCAACAAAGACTCAAAACGAAACAAAAACATAAAGAATTATTCTTTATTCAACGTTAGGTTCAATCCTGCAACAAAGAATCAAAGCAGATTAAAATTGGTGAACGCAGATTTCAATCTTATTTTCTTGACCCGATTACCTTTAATTGAAGAGGGTTACGAAGCAAGAATTGAAGACTTGCAATATTATTATTCATGGAATGAATTTAATTGCAGGGATTCGAAGCAACCATGAATTGAAGACAATGTATTCCTAAAAATAGAGAAGGCGGAACTGGTGGCACATTTCAAAAGATGCAGCATATGCCAGTATATTTTCTCGACCCATAGACTTTTTTTTTTTGAATGGCCAACCATATTGTATTACTCATATTTTTTTTTTTTTTTTTTTTTTTTTTTTTTTTTTTTTTTTTTTTTTTTTTTTTTTTTTTTTTTTTTTTTTTTTTTTTTTTTTTTTTTTTTTTTTTTTTTTTTTTTTTTTTTTTTTTTTTTTTTTTTTTTTTTTTTTTTTTTTTTTTTTTTTTTTTTTTTTTTTTTTTTTTTTTTTTTTTTTTTTTTTTTTTTTTTTTTTTTTTTTTTTTTTTTTTTTTTTTTTTTTTTTTTTTTTTTTTTTTTTTTTTTTTTTTTTTTTTTTTTTTTTTTTTTTTTTTTTTTTTTTTTTTTTTTTTTTTTTTTTTTTTTTTTTTTTTTTTTTTTTTTTTTTTTTTTTTTTTTTTTTTTTTTTTTTTTTTTTTTTTTTTTTTTTTTTTTTTTTTTTTTTTTTTTTTTTTTTTTTTTTTTTTTTTTTTTTTTTTTTTTTTTTTTTTTTTTTTTTTTTTTTTTTTTTTTTTTTTTTTTTTTTTTTTTTTTTTTTTTTTTTTTTTTTTTTTTTTTTTTTTTTTTTTTTTTTTTTTTTTTTTTTTTTTTTTTTTTTTTTTTTTTTTTTTTTTTTTTTTTTTTTTTTTTTTTTTTTTTTTTTTTTTTTTTTTTTTTTTTTTTTTTTTTTTTTTTTTTTTTTTTTTTTTTTTTTTTTTTTTTTTTTTTTTTTTTTTTTTTTTTTTTTTTTTTTTTTTTTTTTTTTTTTTTTTTTTTTTTTTTTTTTTTTTTTTTTTTTTTTTTTTTTTTTTTTTTTTTTTTTTTTTTTTTTTTTTTTTTTTTTTTTTTTTTTTTTTTTTTTTTTTTTTTTTTTTTTTTTTTTTTTTTTTTTTTTTTTTTTTTTTTTTTTTTTTTTTTTTTTTTTTTTTTTTTTTTTTTTTTTTTTTTTTTTTTTTTTTTTTTTTTTTTTTTTTTTTTTTTTTTTTTTTTTTTTTTTTTTTTTTTTTTTTTTTTTTTTTTTTTTTTTTTTTTTTTTTTTTTTTTTTTTTTTTTTTTTTTTTTTTTTTTTTTTTTTTTTTTTTTTTTTTTTTTTTTTTTTTTTTTTTTTTTTTTTTTTTTTTTTTTTTTTTTTTTTTTTTTTTTTTTTTTTTTTTTTTTTTTTTTTTTTTTTTTTTTTTTTTTTTTTTTTTTTTTTTTTTTTTTTTTTTTTTTTTTTTTTTTTTTTTTTTTTTTTTTTTTTTTTTTTTTTTTTTTTTTTTTTTTTTTTTTTTTTTTTTTTTTTTTTTTTTTTTTTTTTTTTTTTTTTTTTTTTTTTTTTTTTTTTTTTTTTTTTTTTTTTTTTTTTTTTTTTTTTTTTTTTTTTTTTTTTTTTTTTTTTTTTTTTTTTTTTTTTTTTTTTTTTTTTTTTTTTTTTTTTTTTTTTTTTTTTTTTTTTTTTTTTTTTTTTTTTTTTTTTTTTTTTTTTTTTTTTTTTTTTTTTTTTTTTTTTTTTTTTTTTTTTTTTTTTTTTTTTTTTTTTTTTTTTTTTTTTTTTTTTTTTTTTTTTTTTTTTTTTTTTTTTTTTTTTTTTTTTTTTTTTTTTTTTTTTTTTTTTTTTTTTTTTTTTTTTTTTTTTTTTTTTTTTTTTTTTTTTTTTTTTTTTTTTTTTTTTTTTTTTTTTTTTTTTTTTTTTTTTTTTTTTTTTTTTTTTTTTTTTTTTTTTTTTTTTTTTTTTTTTTTTTTTTTTTTTTTTTTTTTTTTTTTTTTTTTTTTTTTTTTTTTTTTTTTTTTTTTTTTTTTTTTTTTTTTTTTTTTTTTTTTTTTTTTTTTTTTTTTTTTTTTTTTTTTTTTTTTTTTTTCATTAAAACTGAATGGATAGATCATTATCGTTGATTTGAAGACCCAAAATAGTGAAACCGGTGGTAGCTCAAAGAACTCATTAAAACTAATCATAAACCCGTATGCGTAAGTGAGCTACTAAAAACTAAAAACTAAATAGTGCCAAAATGCTCCACCTTCTAAAAGAACTTAATTAACCTGTTAAGTATCATAAATGAAAGGTTAAAAATCGCTAAATTTTTCATCTCCTTGATACAACTTATATATATATCATACTAATACTATGTACTTTATTTGAGTATCCGTACGTAGTTTGTAGAAACATATATATATGGAAATAAAAACATGTTCAATCTAGACGAGATCCGGTAGCTTTTAACCAACGTAAGTTGTAACTCTCATAAAATGAAATCCTGCACCATTAACAAGAGATGTAAATTAGCATGCAAATTTAATTAACGTATATGTATATCTGTATATATGTCACATGGTATGGTAGTAACATTAATAGCAAATTAACTATCTCATTCAAACATTAATAGAAAGAATAGTAGCAAAATCAAGATGGGAAATGAACTCTACTTATGTAGCACGAAGTTTTTAACATTAGCCTTGCTGTCTTCATGCAAACTAACAATTAACAAACACTGTTACGATTTAGCAATTTTATAGAACTTTTGGTTATATTTAACGGTTTTAATTAAGAGCTTTTTGCAATTTGAAATGTACTTGCAGCATATTTACAACAGTTACAAGCTATTTGCTTATCGGACTTAGTCTGGCACTCATCTTCAAGCTTCTTCAACCCGTACGTTGCAGCATTCTGCTGGTGGGCTTCCACCAAACCTTAGATAGGTTAAGCATGGTCCGAGCAAATGGTCAACTTCGGCACAAGTAATGGCTTCGCTTGAGCGCACTGTGAGCCCGACCATGACTAGTGTTGTCAACATAACTATCACAACTCCTTTCATCTTTGATCTTATACTATACACACTTTTTCTATTGTGTGTATATGATACAAACATAGATAGTATGCCTAATTTATAGCATGAATGGTGAAAGCATGCAAAGCAAGAAGATAAGTATTCAATAAGTAGTGACATTACATTCAACAATTCTAAATGTCTTTTAGTCATGGAAACGTGACAAGTATGAGATAGATTAATTCTTAACCTGTGTTTTTACTATTTTAAGCCTCGTGTATCTCTTGTATGACGTTTTCAACTCTTTTGTTTTAAGTCACACAGCTAAAGATAGTAACTTCCGTGATATTGTTTAAGATGTTTTCCATAACTCTTTTCCTATTTGAGCTGCTTTTGTTGCATCATATACAGACTCAATATTGCTATGTAGAAAATATTTTTATTTAGATTTTACAATAAATGTGAAAGGTATTAGGTACATTTGATTTGTAATCGAGTTTAACGATATGTACAGGTTTAGAAGGACTAACATAAATTCGATGCATGACGTTAGAATTTATTAATTTTTCTTGTTCATAGCATTCGATTATTTTTTATGCGTTAGCTTAGTAATTGAGAATATAATGTAATTTTTTAATTTTTTAATTTTTTTGGAATAATTTATCTCAATAAAAAAGTTATTTTATAAATATAAATTTGAAAAAGTTAATTTGTTTTATTAAATAAAATTTTGAGATTTACATAATATATTTAATGAGTTAATCGCATAAATGAAAAGTTTGACTGAAAAGATAATTTATAAACGATATATCGTGTATTTTTCATATCTAAAATTTAAATAATTCAACATTCTAATACCATCTTTCTCTTAGGGTGCACGGAGTGCCTCGAGGATCGGTACCTGTCCGGTACTGGATTGAACACCAATCTAGGGATGAACAGAAGTCCCAAAATCCTGATCTCATCCCGGTACCGTCCCGGTCCCAGTCCCATAAAGTGGTACCGAGTCCCACTCGGGACCGGTACCGGTATTCGTTTTTCCGAGTTCGTGGGACCGGTACTAAACGGTACCGGTACCGGTACCGGGAAATCCCGAAATACCATACTAGTCCCGAATAGTACCGTGATGTTATGATTCACAATTAATATTCAGATTTTAAAGCCCCGATCTAAAGTCTAAACCCATTTAAACTTCTAAAATTCAGCCCATTGAATTATATTACTTGTTTGTACGTGTGACTCCCAACCCAATCTCTAATAATTGGAGTCCAATTCCCCACTTATGATTTATTTATCATATTCTTTATATATGTTTAAATACCGTGTTTGGGTTTCCGTGCCCACTCACAACCTTTTTTTTTATTGTTTTTTTTTTTTCTTTTTTCTTTTTTCTTTTTTCTTTTTTCTTTTTATTTTTATTCTTTTTCCTTTTAATGTTTTTTTTTTCTTTTTTTACCTTTCTTTTTTTTTGTTTGTCTTTTTGCCTACATCTTTTTTCTTTTTAATCTTTTTGTTTGATTTTTTTTAATATTATTATTATATTTTATTTTATGATTTATCCTATCACTTGACTTTTACTTTTTATATGAATATATCAAAATACGTTTATATTTTTTTAACTTTGTTTAATTTTTTTTCCCTTTTTGGTTTTTATTGTTTCTTTTTTTTTCCTATGATGTTTTTTACCTTTTTTTTAAAATTGTTTTCAACTTCATATTTCCCTAAAACTTCTAATGGCTTTAGCTTTCAAGATTATTATAGCTTTCAAGACTTATGGTATATTGTTTAGCCATTTGTTAAAGTTGCTACCCTCAGTAACTGATACTTCATATTATTTAATAAGGAAATACTTTAAATAAATAGGTAAATAAAGCTATATTGGTACTTCACTTCGAATTTTTTTAATTGTATGCTATGTACAAGCCTTTAAAGCATGAAAGGTACAAGCTATTGAACCACTTACTAACTTTAACTAAATTTTGTTTTAACCCCTTAAATTTTAACCAATTTTCGTTTTAACCCCCTAAAATTTCTATTTTTAAATTTTGTCTTATTCCTATTTTGTCTTTTTGTTTTGTTTTTTTTATAGAAAAATTTTCTTTTTTTCTTTTTTCTTTTTTTGGTCTAATTTTTCCCCCTTTTCTACAAAAACTCTTTTAAAAAAGAAAAAAAAAATTATACTTTTCCCTCGGTAATTAGACGGCTAAGTAAAAGTCTAAAACATTACACTTTTTCCTTTTTTCCTTGCTTTTTTAGGTATAATTTTCCCCTTTTTTTCAAAAACTATTTTAAAAGAGAAAAATCATTATACTTTTGGGCCCGGTAATTAAGCAGGTAACTAAATGTCTAAAACAATTACACGATGAACATACATGTATAACAATATATTGTACTACTTTTGTATCATCGACCTTAACGTTTCCGCGGCAAAGCGCGGGTAAAATTTCTCGTATACATTAAATATCGTGCGTGACTTTCTGTGCACTCTCACAACCCTTTCTCTTTTTAATTTTTTTGTGGGGCCACACCATTTTCAAAGTGTTTTTTTTTTTTTACTTTAGTTATTACTCCGTAATTGTTTTTTCCCTATTGATGTAACTAACGGTATAACTATTAAAACATAAAGTACTACTTGCGTATGCATTGTTTTTGTACAATTTTTATCAGGCATGGTACAAGTTCATACAAGCTTGCAATCTTTTAGCAACAATAACAAAATTAAAATGAAAAAAACTATGAGTACAATTTATATCATCATCATTTTTATCCATCTCCACCGCCACCAGTTACTAAGAGCGACCGACGTTGTATCTTACCGTCGTCGGCATGACGTCTGTTTCGCCAAGCCAAAGCAAGTGACGCACTATCACAATCACCATTCACGCGTACACCACGGCGGTGTCCATTTAGCCAAAACCAGTTACACCCTACACCTCCGGGTTTAATTATTGCGCCAATATCCGGATCAAAATCAGCACATCAACTTCAAATTAAAGACACCAAAGTTTGCTTTTGCTCTGATAAACACGAGCATATCTTGAACCTTCATTGTAGTGTTTGTTTGCTTTAACTTGCTTGCTCATCATTTTGTTTGTCATCTTTGTGATTTAATCTGTTCGTTTCTAATGCGAAACAAAAAAAACTAAAAAAGGCCAGAAAAAAAAACTTTGTTTGAAAGTGATAATGAAGGTGCAGGCTTGAGAGAGAGATATAAAGAAATTGGCCTGGGTTGTGTGGTGTATGTGATAGTATACATTTTGTGATTTTGTAAACTCATCACGTGACTCTACAACAACTAACACGTCAACATTTGTCAGAGGAGAATATCACGCGTGGTACTAGATTGTTGAGGTGTCATACACGCATGTTCCCAAATACATAGATGTGTGTTTGAGAACAGATTAAAAATGAGTGTTATAAATTTACAGTTGGGGAAATGAGTGTTTTCATTTGTAAAATAAATTCACTTAAAATCTGTTAAATAATGGATTAAAGATGTTTTCTTTACCACGTAATATTATTGTTGATATAATATAATTATAAGTCATTACATTATTGCTAATTGTGATGTTTTAAGATACATTATAATTTTACATATTATTACACACAATAAAGAATTTTGTCTCCCGAACAACGCCTGAGGTTATTTTGACCACATATTATATTAATAGGTCGTTACATTATTGCTGTGTAGATGTCATTAATTATTTGCATCAATATAGTTATTGTATGATGTTTCTAACACACGTTCTAATTTTACGTTTTATCATACACAATAAACGTTACAATAAACGTTACGTCTCCCGGGGCAACGCCCGGGGGACAAATCTAGTTTAATTTAAATGAAAATAGTTTCACAGCTTCCCATTCCAACTTTCCATACACACTTTATCAAACCACAAAATCAAACAAAAAATATCTCCACCTACCAAGATGAAATCTTATCCCATCTAGAAATCATCCATCTTTTTTAAAGAAAGCTAAAATATTTATCTTAACATCAAAATATGGAAATAACTCAAGTAAGTTTTTGTATGTGATTGTATATATGTATGTATATATTAATTTATATAACTTTTTGTATGTAATC
>CM067168.1:48706185-48756237 GCA_034093135.1 Erigeron breviscapus | reverse complement strand
GTGCACCAAACTGCGTCGGATGCTTTGTAAATAAAGAAGGTGATTTAAAGATGGGTTAGAAAGGGTTTTAGGTTTTATTGGCGATTCCCCGAAGGTAGGGCAATGCCTCTTTACGCCAACTATGTGTGAGTTAGGGTTTTCGGCCGATTGAATGATCGTGCCTAATGTGGAGAAATCCTTCTCCTTTTATAGGGGAAGGTTTTATAGGGGAAGGTTTCTGAAGGAGAAGGTTAGGGTTTTACCCTTCTTTCTTGGATTCGATATACACTTGCCATGTATATCTTGATTTAGTTGCTATCTATATCCCTTAGTTAATGGGATATGATTTGTTATTGTTTAGTAAGAGATTTGTATTGATCTCTAACCATTAACTCAAAACACTTCTGGGCTTAAACCCTTCGTGAGAGTGCTTCGTGTTATAGGGGCTTTGTATAATGGATCAGAGGGGTACATTATCGTCAAGCCCCCCAGTCTAATATTATTGGCTGCTAGGGCTATGATTTTAGACTATACTCTTTTTGTCTTCTCGTCTTCGAAACTTTGATAAGAATGTCTTGTTTAACATGCCACCATGTTTGAGATGCATGAATTTCCATGGCTAAAAGCAATGAGCTAGTTGAAACAAGATGTGTATCGCCATATGCTAACCCCATCAACGAGGCTGAGTAATATGCATTAACTGCTTCACTTGTGCTTTCTTGATTCCTACCATCCGCGAATTCTGTCAGACCTCCTGCCCATGAATGTAACTTCCACAAATCGAAGCATCTTAAACGAGTATACTTTGTGTTCTCACTTTTACCCAAAGTCATGAAATCCGCCATCAATGAATAAGCTTGAGGTCTATATTTTCTTCCCCAAATGGGGTCTAGCTTTGCAAGAACCGCGATCCCATAAAGAAAGTAACCGATATGGTAATGATGATCGTTATATATCCCAAACCGAACTTATTTAGCTCACGATAGTCGATACACATACGAAATGAACTATCCTTATTTTTGGAGAATAAAATAGGTGCTCCCCACGGTGACTGACTAAGTCTAATAAATCCCTTGTCTTGAAGTTCTTTCAGTTGCACGGCTAACTATTCAGTCGTTGCTAGTCTATAAGACAGGAGCTGCGTTAGGAACAAGGCTAATACGAAAATCAAGTTGTCGAGACGGAGGTAAGCCGGGTAAATCATCAGGGAAAACATCCTGATAGTCACGAACGACGGGGACATTAATCAAGCTAACCTCCTTAACAGACGTACTCATGACACGACCCTCAAAAGACTCAGACCTCTCACCATAAACCTCTAGTATCTCACCATAGGATTCAGATAGTTCTGAAACCACAAATGAATGTTGTAACATTCGTGGTTTTTGACTTGTATTAACGTGATTTAAACGTGATTAATTGTGATTTAATTCCACGATTTAGTGGCTTAACTTAATTTCGACCCGTTAACTTAAACGTGCAAATGACTAATTAATTTAATTAGTTAATTTCATTTAATGTCTTCTTGATGATTTGATAACGTGAAATATGATAGACGGAATTATATAGACGTGATGCTCGACGTTGTGATGTAAGTTAACGTTTAATTAAATTAGAAATGTAATCGGGTGATCCATGGGTCGACCATGACCCATGAATCACCACCATTGACCCAACCTTATCTCAATCACCCAACCCCAACCTCCCACCTCTCATTCATCCATTCATTCACATCTCTCTCTCTCTCTCACTAAATGCACCCAACTACACACTCTTACATCTCTCTCTCTAAATTTCTAGTTCATTTAATGTTCTTGTAACAAGGTTTATGGTAGTTTAATCATCTTCATCATCATTCAACCATCATATCAAAAATTTGAAGTCAAAGGTGCAAGAAATCCCCTTAAATAGCTTAAATTCGGATTTGGGGCTTTGTTGGAAGTTTTGGTAAGTTAAGCTTGTCTCAATACTATCATTTCATGTTTATAAGCATATCTTTAATTATATACAAGTGTCTTTTAGTCAAAAATCAAGCCAAAACAACAAATGGGTCAAAATTAAGGTTCTAAATGGGTAAATGGGTCAAAAACCGGATTTTTCGTTTGTATGATGTTTTGGGTCGAATCCTTGAGTGGGTTAGGTTATAAACTTGTTCTAAATCTTGAGCAAACGAATTTTTGGGTCGAACTTCGGGCTAGAACTCAATTAAACCGAAAATTAGGGTTTTGGTTAATGAAATTAGGTCAAACTTATTTTCAATTAAAAATTGATGATCTTGAATCGTTTTGGAAGGGAATTGGAATTTGTTTACGTTCACCTAAATTATCAATGCACAAAAACTGGTTTCATATCATCCTCATATCGTTTCATAGCAAAATTAGGGTTTTGAGTCAATTAGGTCGAATTTGACTTTAAAAGTCAACCTATGTTCTTCCCTAAATTCGCCCAGATTTCTGGTCTTTCTGCTTCACCGTCCAGTGCGCCATCTTCAGCGTCCAAGACGCCTGCAAATCCTCCCCACCGTCTCTTACGGTCCCATGACCGTCTGGGACGGTGCCCCCCATCTTCCATTTCGACCTTACGGTGACTAGACGGCCCGTTCTTCTGTTTTACGCTAACCCTAGACGCTGAAACATCCTTAGGTCCAAGACCGTCTGGGACGGTGCCCCCCATCTTCCATTTCGACCTTACGGTGACTAGACGGCCCGTTCTTCTGTTTTACGCCACCTAGCACGCTGAATCTCTTTTCCAGACCACCGTCTGGGACGGTGGTCATTACCGTCTGGCACGCTGCTTTCTTGGTGCCCACCGTTGAGACGCCACTATGGCCGGTCTTACGCTGCTCCCATTTTTGCATTTCTGAAACTCACTGTTTCAACTCTCCCTTCTTTGTAGCTTGCCCAGTTTCTTTTGGGGCTTTCTCCCGTCACTTTGATGTATCAAACGGGCCTTGGGAGATGTCAGGGGTTGAGCTAAGGCCCAAGTTCCTTTGAAAGAGAGGAAATATTAAACGGTGCATAAAAACATATAAATATTATACACTTTGGTTAACCATCGAACTTAAGGGACTCACATTATATACTTATATTAATACACATATCATAAGCATGACGTAAGTTGTGGACCTTGAGGATTTCGGGACGTTTATAACTCGTTAAACACTTATAACTCGACCCATTTGTGTTGGATACTAAACCTAAGAGTCGTCTAAAGTTATAATCATTTTAAAATGTAAGTAAATACTTGTAATATAAAACGTGTATACATATTGATAGGTGGACACGTGTGACGATCATTGGACGATAACATTTGATTATAAAGCATACATATACTCATACATAAAACGCACACACACACACACACACATTATATATAAGTACCCATTAATTTCATACAAATCGATATACTTACATATTAATATATGTATGTTATGTAAACGTATTGATAGGCCGTAGACTTTGAAGAATTCGGGGCAATTAAATTTCGTTGAACACTTATAATTTACGTATAACTCGACGTGGCAAGGTGAGTCTCGTAGCCCCTACGTTTATCTTATTTTGGGGTGGAAAGTGTACTCGTTATTAAACGGTTGTCGGTTGATTCACTTGTTATGATATGGAACGAGATGTTGAATGCTTACTTGTTTTGCTTGTTCACGTGATTGTATGTGTTTATGATTACGCATTGTTTATCATGTAAGTCGTGCCGGTTTATTACGCATTATTTATTATGTAAGTCGTGCCAGAAACGTATTTTACGCATTGTTCATCATGTAAGTCGTGCCGGTTTATTACGCATTATTTATTATGTAAGTCGTGCCAGAAACGTATTTTACGCATTGTTCATCATGTAAGTCGTGCCGGTTATCGCGCATTATTTATTATGTAAGTCGTGCCGGTTTATTACGCATTATTTATTATGTAAGTCGTGCCAGAAACGTATTTTACGCATTGTTCATCATGTAAGTCGTGCCGGTTTATTACGCATTTTATCATGTAAGTCGTGCCAGAACGTATTTTACGCATTTTATCATGTAAGTCGTGCCAGAAACGTATTTTACGCATTGTTCATCATGTAAGTCGTGCCAGAAACGTATTTTACGCATTTTCATCATGTAAGTCGTGCCAGAAACGTATTTTACGCATTGTTCATCATGTAAGTCGTGCCGGTATTTTACGCATTTTATCATGTAAGTCGTGCCAGAAACGTATTTTACGCATTGTTCATCATGTAAGTCGTGCCGGTATTTTACGCATTGTTATATGTAAGTCGTGCCTGAAACGTATTTTACGCATTGTTTATCATGTAAGTCGTGCCGGTTTATTACGCATTATTTATTATGTAAGTCGTGCCAGAAACGTATTTTACGCATTGTTCATCATGTAAGTCGTGCCGGTTATCACGCATTATTTATTATCGTAATTTGTAATTGAATGATTTGTATGGGTTGTCCAATCCTTTTATGCATTTAGTTTGACTCTACTTAATTTCCATGTCGGGTTGTGCTTTTCTTAGTGATACCCCATGATTCCGCCATGTTGGGGTGTTACAGAATGGTATCAGAGCCGTGGTTATAGAGAATTAGGTGGATTGACCTAGTCTATAGCCATTGCACCCACATTTCATATTAGCATGCATGATAGGAAATTTTGTGTGCAACGTGAATTATATGACGCATAAAACTTGTTTAAACGGAGTTCGTAGGTTTTTCATGAATTGTGACTTGATTGTTATGTGATGACTTGATGGACGTATATGTTAGTGTCGGGATACACCGTGACTTGCCGAATGAACGTTAACGTATATTCTTATAGTTTTATTGTTTAACCCTAGCAAAGTGAAATGATGGCATTAACGGAGTATGACACTCGGTAACCCTGGAGGCGCCTGATCAACAAATCTATGGTTATCCTATGTCATATAAAGTTAATGACCTCGTGGATTGCGCATTGTGGATGAAGTATAGTATGTAACCCGGTATGCTTGATGAGTGTTGGTTAGGTGGAGGGTTAACCGTTGGTACACCCTGTATACATACACGACCAATACTTAGAGGGCATAACGGAACCGAGTCCCGACATCCATTCAATATATTAACGGTGGAGGGTTAGCCGCTGGTACACCCTGTATACATACACCTTTAATGTATTGAATGTTGAAGTTAAGATTCGGACTATGCTTTACCCGCCTTGTCATGACTTGACCCATTTTATATTGTGTTGAATGATTTGTGATTGCATGGTTGATTGTGGATTGTATAATCGATGAAGCCTTAGATTATTGCCATGATAAAATCCCCGTAGAAATATGTATGTTAGACGGTCTAGGGAAGCCCTAGATATGAAATGCTTGTTTCGTGATGATTTACCTTGGTTAACTCGTGTGTGAATCGTGAGAACTAACTTGCTAATCTAACACGTGTGTTCAGGAAAGAATGGTTAGACCGAAAAGAGTCGTTCTCCGCCCTCGTGCTCAAGAAGAAGAAGAGGTTGTAGGTGGACGTGGCGGTAGAGGTGGACGGGGTGGTAGAGGAGGCCGTGGAGGCCGTGGTGGTCGTGGTGGCCGAGGTGGCCGGGGTGGTGCCAATCCCCCGGTAACCGCCGAGGTTATCACTCAAGCTTTAAATGATCTCATGCCGGATCTTGTGGCCCGAATCCAAACGGCCATGGAAGCTAGAAATGAACAAGAAGAACCGGAAGATGAAGCGGTTCATGTTCAAAACGAAGATGAAGATGTGAATGTAAAGTGAGGATGGAGGAGAAGGTTTTGTGCGACCAAGAGGTCATGATGCTTACCAACAAGGGTGCTTGTTTAAAGATTTCAAACTTTGTGGAGCCCCGGAGTTTAATGGGGATGGTGGTGCTACGGGTTGTTAGAATGGTTGGAGAGTATTGAATCAATCATTGCTCGGAGTGGTTGCGCTTTTCACCAAAGAATTACTTATGCCACCGGTATGTTGAAGGGTGATGCCCTTGAATGGTGGAATGAGGAGGTTGATGAATTGGGGATTGATGCGGCTAACAACCTACTTTGGGGAGAGTTTAAAGATATGATAATTGCTAAGTATTGCCCGGCACATGAAATGAGAAACTTGCAAGTGGAATTTTCTAAGCTTGCCATGAAGGGAGGAGACTATGAGGGTTACACTCGCCGTTTTGGCCAACTCTCTAGGCTCATTCCCCATTATGTGAGACCCGAAAATGTGAAGGTTGAGAAGTATGTTGCGGGATTGCCTCATGAAGTGAGAATGCTTGTTTCTCACCCCACCATGCCATTGACATACAAAGAGGCAACCACCCGCACCGCTAGTGTGACATTGGAACTTATAAGGGTGGTAAGTTGAGTAAAGGTGATGGAAAGAGAAAAGAGGTGGCCGAGTCGAGTGGCACCAAGAAAGATGATAGGCGTGATAATAAGCGCCCTAGTCGTGGTGGGAAGGTTTTTGCGGCGGTTGTGCCGGCGGTGGGTCCTCCAAAGGGTGGCTATGCCGGGGCTAGTCCTTTATGCCCTAGGTGTAACCGTCACCATTGGACTCATGTGAGATGTGATGTTTGCTTTCTATGTAACCAACCGGGTCACACCACCAAGTTTTGTCCTAATAATCGTCGAAATGCTCCATTGAACGTTGCTCCTCTTAATGTGAGACGTCCCCCGATGGCCCCGGGTACTTGTTATGAATGTGGTAGCCAAGACCACTATCGTAACCGGTGCCCAAATCTCATTGGCCAACAAGTCCAAGTGACCGTGCATCCTAATCAACTTCAAATTGCCGGTCCTAATCAAAACCGGGGAAATCAAGGCCCACAACATCAAGCTCCACAACAACAACAACTTGCTCCCCGTGGAAGAGCTTTTGCCGTGAATGCGGCCGAGGCTCGTGTTGACCCAAACGTCGTGGCAGGTACTTTTCTTCTCAACAATCAATATGCCACCGTGTTATTTGACTCGGGTGCCGATTTTAGTCTTGTTTCCAATGACTTCATCCCGTTGATTGATGCTAGCCTTAGTCCTTTGTCGTATTATTTTGAACTTGAAATGGTAAACGGTGGGTTAACTAAAATTGACCAAGTTGTTCGTGATTGTACCTTAGAGTTATGTGACCACCCGTTCTTGATAGACTTGATTCCTTTTGATATCGGTAGCTTTGATGTGATTGTGGGAATGGATTGGATGTCGGCAATGAACGCGGTTATAGATTGTGGTAGTCGGGTGGTGAGAATTCCGTTAGATGATGGTGGTGAGTTAGTAGTTCAAGGCGAGACAACCGAACCGTGGGAAGGAAAGATTTATAATGTTAACGTCACAAAAGTTGAATTGAAAGTCGTGCCCGTGGTTAATAGATTCATGGATGTATTCCCGAATGACCTACCGGGTTTGCCTCCATCTCGTGAACTCGATTTCCGTATTGATCTCATTCCAAATGCTTCTCCCGTGGCTAAAGCACCCTATCGCCTAGCCATCACCGAAATGCAAGAGTTGGCCGCCCAACTCAAAGAACTTCAAGAAAAGGGTTTATCCGCCCTAGTCAATCACCGTGGGGTGCACCGGTCTTATTTGTCAAAAAGAAAGACGGTTCCTTCCGTATGTGTATCGATTATCGAGAACTAAACAAACTCACGGTGAAAAATCGTTATCCTCTTCCAAGGATTGATGATTTATTTGACCAACTCCAAGGTGCTCGTTTCTTTTCTAAGATTGATTTGCGGTCGGGTTACCACCAATTACGTGTCCATGAAGATGATATTCCCAAGACGGCCTTTCGTACACGTTATGGGCACTTTGAATTCACGGTTATGCCTTTTGGGTTGACAAATGCACCGGCGGTGTTCATGGACTTGATGAACCAGGTGTGTTCGCCCTACTTGGATGAGTTTGTCATTGTCTTCATTGATGACATCCTTATCTACTCTAAAACTAAAAGATCACGCAGAACACTTTGAAGAAAGTTTTAGAGTTGCTTCGAAAAGAAATTGTATGCCAAATTCTCCAAATGTGAATTTTGGCTTGAAGAGGTCCACTTTCTTGGTCACGTGGTGAGCAAGGAAGGAATTCATGTGGATCCAAGTAAGATTGAAGCGGTGAAAAATTGGAGACGACCCGAGACGCCAACCGAGATTCGCCAATTTCTTGGTTTGGCGGGTTATTATAGACGATTCATTGAAAACTTTTCCAAGAATGCCCATGCGTGGTCGTAGAGAATTAGGTGGTTTGACCTAGACTACGGCTTAAGTTAAAACTCTTCATATAGCATGCATGGTTAGGAATTCGTGTGCAATATGAATTTTGTGAATCCCCGTGTGAGTTCGTAGTTAAGACCATTTGTGTGATAGCTTGATTTCAATGTGATGAATGTGGTTATTATGATTTATTTGTTGTTATTGCAACTTGTTTCGTTTTGTAATGGATTCACTGAATCTCTACTTGCATTTAGCTTGTTCTATTGTAATTCCACCTTGCGCTATATGATTTCCGTGATATTCTGAGCCTCGGCTTGGGGTGTTACAGAATGGTGGCCCATGCGTGGTCGTAGAGAATTAGGTGGTTTGACCTAGACTACGGCTTAAGTTAAAACTCTTCATATAGCATGCATGGTTAGGAAATTCGTGTGCAATATGAATTTTGTGAATCCCCGTGTGAGTTCGTAGTTAAGACCATTGTGTGATAGCTTGATTTCAATGTGATGAATGTGGTTATTATGATTTATTGTTGTTATTTGTTGAAGCTAATGTGATGATTTAGGGCAAAATGATGGGATGGCATTAACTTAGTATAATATTGTGGCAACCCTAAAAGAACCCGATCAACTCTTTTATGGTTACCCGATACTATAGCAAGTTCATGACATCGTGGATTGCGCACGTGTGGCTTAAAGTATAATAAGGAACCGATATGCTTAATGGAAGTTGATTGGGTGGAAGGTTAGCCGTTGGTACACCTTGTATACATACCCGGTTGATAACTAGAGAGCATATCGAATTCGGATTATACTGTGAGTCATTCGTGTTAGTTGTTTAATTACATGAGGAAATGAACATGAATACTTAATTTAATGATAAAATATGGCAAAAATGCAACGGGAGGATATGATATGTGAAAACCCCTTATGATCCTAACACTACTGCCTTATCATAACATTATGTAATGTGTATGTGGTACCAATATGAGGGCATTGACTACTGGTGTGACTAACATGCGAGCATTTGAGACTAACTCTCGGGTCAACGTGTCACTTGTTTTATAGAAATGGAAAGACCAAGAAGAGTCCGAACAAACTTTAGGGCTGAAGAGGAAGAACCTCAACCGGAAGCTCAACCGGAGGTACTTAGAGGTAGGGGCCGTGGTAGGGGCCGTGGTAGAGGTCGTGGTAGGGGCCGTGGTAGGGGTCGTGGTGAAGCCCCTGAGCCAAACTTGGCTGAGGTAATCGCCCAAACGGTTGCCGGCATCATGCCAACCATCATTGCTCAAGTCACTGCAAGTCTTGGGCAAAATAATGTGGCTCAAAACGATGAAGCCCTAGAAAATGAAAATAACGAAGATGCTCAACATTATGCCGAAGATAATGAAGAAGAGGAACCCGTGGGAGTTGGTATCGGCATGCCTATGAATAATCAATACGGTGGGTACCGTCAAGGTTGCATATTCAAAGACTTTAAAAGTTGTGGGGCACCGGAGTTTGATGGGAAGGGTGGTCCCACGGAATGCATAAGATGGTTTGAGGCAATAGAAGCAGTGATTGAAAGGAGTCATTGCACCTACGCTGACCGGATTCCCTATGCATCCGGCATGTTTAGGCATGACGCTTTGAGTTGGTGGAATCAGGAAATAACATTGGGGCGGACTCAAAATTTGGAGTGGGTTGACTTCGTAAATAAAGTAAAAGCAAAGTTTTGTCCTCCCTACGAACTACAAAATTTAACCATCGAGTTCGCGAACCTCAACATGGAAGGAGCCGATTTCAAGGGCTACGTTAGACGATTTCAAGAGTTGTCTACCCTCATTCCCCACTTGGTGGGTACCGAGTTACAGGCTGTCCAGAAGTTTGTTTTGGGCTTAAACCCTCATGTCCGATCATATGTAAACTCCAATATGCCTACTTCTTTGGCAAACGCGGTTAACCAAGCCGGGAGTGTAACTGAAGACTTATTGAGAAGGGGCGTTTTGAGCAAATCCTCGCCAAGCAAGAGGAAAGAAGTGGGAGAGCCGAGCGGGGTAAGAAAATTGGGGAGGTTTGACCCCAAAAATGCAAATAGGGGTAGAATAATGGCGGCGGTGGAACCAGCTAGGAGGGCTTATACTGGGCCTCATCCTTTCTGTGGAAGATGCAACAGGCACCATCCCGCCACTACTCCATGTGAAGTATGCTATAATTGCAACCAGGTTGGGCACGCATCCAGAAATTGTAGAGCTCCAAGGGCGGGCCCAATGAATGCGGCTCCTATTCGGGCCGTTCCTCCTCAAGGTAACCAAAGGAGAGGTGAATGTTTTGTATGTGGTAGCCGTGACCACTACCGTGATAATTGTCCTCGATGGGTGGGACAACAAGGCCACCAAGTGCAACCACGCGGCCGAGCCTTTGCGGCCAATGTAAATGAAGCCCGCAATGATCCCAACGTTGTAGCAGGTACTTTTCTCCTTAATGGTCTCTATGCCACCGTTTTATTTGATTCCGGGGCCGATTATAGCCTCGTGTCTTCTAATTTTGTTCCTTTGATTGATGTGCATCCTTGTGCTCTAAATTATGTGCTTGACATTGAAATGGTGAACGGGTCACTAACTAGAATTAGCCAAATACTCCGTGATTGTGTTTTGACCTTGGAAGACGTTGACTTCTTCATTGACCTTATGTCTCTTGACATTGGTAGTTTTGATATCATAGTGGGTATGGATTGGTTAGCGGCGGTTAATGCGACGATTGATTGTAGTGAGAGAGTTGTTAAGATACCTTTGGCCAACGGTAAAATTCTTAGGGTTCAAGGCGAAACCTCCGATTCCCCTAATTCTAAAGTCTATAGTGCTACCACCACAAGGGTAGAATTGAAGACCGTTCCTGTTGTTTGTGATTTCCCCGATGTTTTTCCGGATGACTTACCGGGGTTACCTCCGCCCCGTGAACTTGATTTTCGTATCAATCTTACTCCTGAAGCCGCGCCCGTAGCAAAAGCTCCATATAGACTAGCTCTAACCGAAATGCAAGAGCTACAAACGCAACTCAAGGAACTCCAAGAGAAGGGTTTCATTCGCCCTAGTCAATCTCCTTGGGGTGCTCCTGTTCTCTTCGTCAAAAAGAAAGACGGATCCTTCCGAATGTGTATTGATTATAGGGAATTGAACAAGCTCACCGTGAAGAACAGATATCCTCTCCCTAGAATTGATGACTTGTTTGATCAACTTCAAGGAGCTAAGCACTTCTCAAAAATCGATCTTCGCTCGGGTTATCATCAACTCCGGGTACATGAAGATGACATCCCCAAAACAGCTTTTCGCACAAGGTACGGCCATTTTGAATTCACAGTGATGCCATTTGGGTTGACTAATGCACCGGCGGTGTTCATGGACTTGATGAACCGGGTGTGTCAACCATACTTAGACAAGTCTGTCATTGTGTTCATTGATGACATACTTGTATACTCAAAGACAAAGGAGGAGCATGTTGAGCACTTGCGTGAAGTGCTTGAATTACTAAGGAAGGAGAAGTTGTACGCAAAATTTTCCAAGTGTGAGTTTTGGTTGGAGGAGGTCCACTTCCTTGGTCACGTAGTGAGCAAGGATGGTATTCATGTGGACCCAAGCAAGATTGAAGCGGTTAAGAATTGGAGAAGACCCGAAACGCCATCCGAGATCCGCCAATTCCTTGGTCACGTAGTGAGCAAGGATGGTATTCATGTGGACCCAAGCAAGATTGAAGCGGTTAAGAATTGGAGAAGACCCGAAACGCCATCCGAGATCCGCCAATTCCTTGGATTGGCGGGTTACTATAGAAGGTTTATTGAAAATTTCTCCCGTATCGCACAACCACTCACCCTCTTGACTCAAAAAGATAGAAACTTCGAATGGGGCGAAAGACAAGAGAACGCCTTCCAAACCCTTAAGGATATGCTATGTGATGCTCCTATTTTGACGCTACCGGATGGGATAGAAGATTTTGTGGTTTACTGTGATGCTTCGGGGCAAGGGTTGGGTTGTGTTCTTATGCAAAGGGGTAAAGTCATCGCTTATGCCTCTCGGCAATTGAAGGTGCATGAGAAGAACTACCCGACTCATGATTTGGAATTAGGAGCGGTTGTGTTTGCTTTGAAGTGTTGGAGGCATTACCTCTATGGCACCAAATGTGTGATTTATACCGATCACAAAAGTCTCCAACACATCTTCAACCAAAGTGAATTGAACATGAGGCAAAGGCGTTGGTTAGAGCTATTTAGTGATTATGATTGTGACATCCGTTATCACCCGGGCAAAGCAAATGTAGTAGCCGATGCTTTGAGCCGAAAAGAGAGAGTGAAGCCAAGACGGGCTAGAGCGATGAGCCTCACGGTAGGGCCAAGTATTCGCGATCGGATTATTGACGCCCAAATCCAAGCCACCCTACCGGAAAACTTTGGAAACGAAAACCTAGATGGCATGGAGCAACTATTTGACCGAAAGAATGATAACGGGCTTTACATGGTGGAAAGACTTTGGATTCCGATATTCGGCGATTTAAGGACGCTTATTATGAATGAAGCCCACCTATCACCTTATTCGGTCCATCCCGGGTCGGATAAGATGTATTTTGACTTGAAGGAATTGTATTGGTGGCCGGGCATGAAGCGTGATGTGGCTAAGTATGTGAGTGAGTGCCTTACTTGCTTACAAGTTAAGGCCGATCACAAGAAGCCACCCGGATTGTTGGTACAACCGGTGATGCCCGAATGGAAGTGGGAACATATCTCAATGGACTTCATCACCAAACTACCGAAGACGAGAAGCGGCCGAGACACGATTTGGGTGATAGTAGATCGGTTAACGAAGTCGGCTCACTTTTTAGCCATTCGAGAAACCGATAAATTCGACACTTTAGCTCGTTTGTACATCAAGGAAATAATAGCTAAGCATGGAGTGCCGATTTCTATCATTTCCGATAGAGATGCCCGTTTCAAATCAAAATTTTGGGAAGCCTTCCAAAGAGCCATGGGTACCCGACTTGACATGAGCACGGCATTTCACCCTCAAACGGATGGGCAAACCGAGAGAACCATTCAAACTCTTGAAGACATGTTGAGGGCGTGTGCGATTGATTTTGGTGGAAGTTGGGAAGACCATTTGCCGTTAGTTGAGTTTTCATACAACAATAGCTACCACGCTACTATTCAAATGGCACCCTTTAAGGCCTTGTATGGTAGAGTGTGCCGTTCTCCGTTAGCTTGGGCGGAAATTGGAGAGAGTCAACTTATCGGGCCGGAAATTGTGATTGAAACTACCAAGGTAATATCTCGAATTAAGGAGAAGTTGCAATTGGCCCGTGAGCGTCAAAAGAAGTATGCCGATGTGAGACGAAGGCCGTTGGAATTCGAAGTGGGTGAATTTGTACTATTGAAAGTGTCACCTTGAAGGGTTCTAACTCGTGTAAAGGTTTTAAACTCGTGTAAAGGTTTTAAACTCGTGTAAAGGTTTTAAACTCGTGTAAAGGTTTTAAACTCGTGTAAAGGTTTTAAACTCGTGTAAAGGTTTTAAACTCGTGTAAAGGTTTTAAACTCGTGTAAAGGTTTTAAACTCGTGTAAAGGTTTTAAACTCGTGTAAAGGTTTTAAACTCGTGTAAAGGTTTTAAACTCGTGTAAAGGTTTTAAACTCGTGTAAAGGTTTTAAACTCGTGTAAAGGTTTTAAACTCGTGTAAAGGTTTTAAACTCGTGTAAAGGTTTTAAACTCGTGTAAAGGTTTTAAACTCGTGTAAAGGTTTTAAACTCGTGTAAAGGTTTTAAACTCGTGTAAAGGTTTTAAACTCGTGTAAAGGTTTTAAACTCGTGTAAAGGTTTTAAACTCGTGTAAAGGTTTTAAACTCGTGTAAAGGTTTTAAACTCGTGTAAAGGTTTTAAACTCGTGTAAAGGTTTTAAACTCGTGTAAAGGTTTTAAACTCGTGTAAAGGTTTTAAACTCGTGTAAAGGTTTTAAACTCGTGTAAAGGTTTTAAACTCGTGTAAAGGTTTTAAACTCGTGTAAAGGTTTTAAACTCGTGTAAAGGTTTTAAACTCGTGTAAAGGTTTTAAACTCGTGTAAAGGTTTTAAACTCGTGTAAAGGTTTTAAACTCGTGTAAAGGTTTTAAACTCGTGTAAAGGTTTTAAACTCGTGTAAAGGTTTTAAACTCGTGTAAAGGTTTTAAACTCGTGTAAAGGTTTTAAACTCGTGTAAAGGTTTTAAACTCGTGTAAAGGTTTTAAACTCGTGTAAAGGTTTTAAACTCGTGTAAAGGTTTTAAACTCGTGTAAAGGTTTTAAACTCGTGTAAAGGTTTTAAACTCGTGTAAAGGTTTTAAACTCGTGTAAAGGTTTTAAACTCGTGTAAAGGTTTTAAACTCGTGTAAAGGTTTTAAACTCGTGTAAAGGTTTTAAACTCGTGTAAAGGTTTTAAACTCGTGTAAAGGTTTTAAACTCGTGTAAAGGTTTTAAACTCGTGTAAAGGTTTTAAACTCGTGTAAAGGTTTTAAACTCGTGTAAAGGTTTTAAACTCGTGTAAAGGTTTTAAACTCGTGTAAAGGTTTTAAACTCGTGTAAAGGTTTTAAACTCGTGTAAAGGTTTTAAACTCGTGTAAAGGTTTTAAACTCGTGTAAAGGTTTTAAACTCGTGTAAAGGTTTTAAACTCGTGTAAAGGTTTTAAACTCGTGTAAAGGTTTTAAACTCGTGTAAAGGTTTTAAACTCGTGTAAAGGTTTTAAACTCGTGTAAAGGTTTTAAACTCGTGTAAAGGTTTTAAACTCGTGTAAAGGTTTTAAACTCGTGTAAAGGTTTTAAACTCGTGTAAAGGTTTTAAACTCGTGTAAAGGTTTTAAACTCGTGTAAAGGTTTTAAACTCGTGTAAAGGTTTTAAACTCGTGTAAAGGTTTTAAACTCGTGTAAAGGTTTTAAACTCGTGTAAAGGTTTTAAACTCGTGTAAAGGTTTTAAACTCGTGTAAAGGTTTTAAACTCGTGTAAAGGTTTTAAACTCGTGTAAAGGTTTTAAACTCGTGTAAAGGTTTTAAACTCGTGTAAAGGTTTTAAACTCGTGTAAAGGTTTTAAACTCGTGTAAAGGTTTTAAACTCGTGTAAAGGTTTTAAACTCGTGTAAAGGTTTTAAACTCGTGTAAAGGTTTTAAACTCGTGTAAAGGTTTTAAACTCGTGTAAAGGTTTTAAACTCGTGTAAAGGTTTTAAACTCGTGTAAAGGTTTTAAACTCGTGTAAAGGTTTTAAACTCGTGTAAAGGTTTTAAACTCGTGTAAAGGTTTTAAACTCGTGTAAAGGTTTTAAACTCGTGTAAAGGTTTTAAACTCGTGTAAAGGTTTTAAACTCGTGTAAAGGTTTTAAACTCGTGTAAAGGTTTTAAACTCGTGTAAAGGTTTTAAACTCGTGTAAAGGTTTTAAACTCGTGTAAAGGTTTTAAACTCGTGTAAAGGTTTTAAACTCGTGTAAAGGTTTTAAACTCGTGTAAAGGTTTTAAACTCGTGTAAAGGTTTTAAACTCGTGTAAAGGTTTTAAACTCGTGTAAAGGTTTTAAACTCGTGTAAAGGTTTTAAACTCGTGTAAAGGTTTTAAACTCGTGTAAAGGTTTTAAACTCGTGTAAAGGTTTTAAACTCGTGTAAAGGTTTTAAACTCGTGTAAAGGTTTTAAACTCGTGTAAAGGTTTTAAACTCGTGTAAAGGTTTTAAACTCGTGTAAAGGTTTTAAACTCGTGTAAAGGTTTTAAACTCGTGTAAAGGTTTTAAACTCGTGTAAAGGTTTTAAACTCGTGTAAAGGTTTTAAACTCGTGTAAAGGTTTTAAACTCGTGTAAAGGTTTTAAACTCGTGTAAAGGTTTTAAACTCGTGTAAAGGTTTTAAACTCGTGTAAAGGTTTTAAACTCGTGTAAAGGTTTTAAACTCGTGTAAAGGTTTTAAACTCGTGTAAAGGTTTTAAACTCGTGTAAAGGTTTTAAACTCGTGTAAAGGTTTTAAACTCGTGTAAAGGTTTTAAACTCGTGTAAAGGTTTTAAACTCGTGTAAAGGTTTTAAACTCGTGTAAAGGTTTTAAACTCGTGTAAAGGTTTTAAACTCGTGTAAAGGTTTTAAACTCGTGTAAAGGTTTTAAACTCGTGTAAAGGTTTTAAACTCGTGTAAAGGTTTTAAACTCGTGTAAAGGTTTTAAACTCGTGTAAAGGTTTTAAACTCGTGTAAAGGTTTTAAACTCGTGTAAAGGTTTTAAACTCGTGTAAAGGTTTTAAACTCGTGTAAAGGTTTTAAACTCGTGTAAAGGTTTTAAACTCGTGTAAAGGTTTTAAACTCGTGTAAAGGTTTTAAACTCGTGTAAAGGTTTTAAACTCGTGTAAAGGTTTTAAACTCGTGTAAAGGTTTTAAACTCGTGTAAAGGTTTTAAACTCGTGTAAAGGTTTTAAACTCGTGTAAAGGTTTTAAACTCGTGTAAAGGTTTTAAACTCGTGTAAAGGTTTTAAACTCGTGTAAAGGTTTTAAACTCGTGTAAAGGTTTTAAACTCGTGTAAAGGTTTTAAACTCGTGTAAAGGTTTTAAACTCGTGTAAAGGTTTTAAACTCGTGTAAAGGTTTTAAACTCGTGTAAAGGTTTTAAACTCGTGTAAAGGTTTTAAACTCGTGTAAAGGTTCTAAACGCGCGTTAAGGTTTAAACGCGTGTAGGGTTTCTAAACGCGTGTTGGTGTTCTAAACGCGTGTTAGGGTTTGTTTCTTTCTTTCTTTCTTTCTTTCTTTCTTTCTTTCTTTCTTTCTTTCTTTCTTTCTTTCTTTCTTTCTTTCTTTCTTTCTTTCTTTCTTTCTTTCTTTCTTTCTTTCTTTCTTTCTTTCTTTCTTTCTTTCTTTCTTTCTTTCTTTCTTTCTTTCTTTCTTTCTTTCTTTCTTTCTTTCTTTCTTTCTTTCTTTCTTTCTTTCTTTCTTTCTTTCTTTCTTTCTTTCTTTCTTTCTTTCTTTCTTTCTTTCTTTCTTTCTTTCTTTCTTTCTTTCTTTCTTTCTTTCTTTCTTTCTTTCTTTCTTTCTTTCTTTCTTTCTTTCTTTCTTTCTTTCTTTCTTTCTTTCTTTCTTTCTTTCTTTCTTTCTTTCTTTCTTTCTTTCTTTCTTTCTTTCTTTCTCACTTGCAAGGCCTCCTATCTTTCTTTCTTTCTTTCTTTCTTTCTTTCTTTCTTTCTTTCTTTCTTTCTTTCTTTCTTTCTTTCTTTCTTTCTTTCTTTCTTTCTTTCTTTCTTTCTTTCTTTCTTTCTTTCTTTCTTTCTTTCTTTCTTTCTTTCTTTCTTTCTTTCTTTCTTTCTTTCTTTCTTTCTTTCTTTCTTTCTTTCTTTCTTTCTTTCTTTCTTTCTTTCTTTCTTTCTTTCTTTCTTTCTTTCTTTCTTTCTTTCTTTCTTTCTTTCTTTCTTTCTTTCTTTCTTTCTTTCTTTCTTTCTTTCTTTCTTTCTTTCTTTCTTTCTTTCTTTCTTTCTTTCTTTCTTTCATTGATGAAAGTGTTTTTTCTATTGAGTTGTGTACTTGCGTCATTAACTTTCATTGATCACTTACCTCTTTCAGTTTTCAATAGAAGGCTTTCTTTCTTTCTTTCTTTCTTTCTTTCTTTCTTTCTTTCTTTCTTTCTTTCTTTCCTTCCAATCTCAATTCTTCACCCAAAAATCAACTAATTCATAATCAAATTCTGGATAATCAAAGGTGTTTCAAGCTAGATTAATTCAAGAAATTTCATCATCTTCATCATTTATATATTATATCCAAAGATTAGAGTTCAAGAACAAGAAAATCTTCATTTATAGTTAAATTCGGATTTGAGCAATTGTGGAAGAAATTGTAAGTTAAAACTACCTCATAGTAGTCATTTTATGTTGATAAACATGTTTCTAGTAAAACCCAAACGTTTTGTGCCTTGAATCGAGTCTAAACTCGTGTAAAGGTTTTAAACTCGTGTAAAGGTTCTAAACTCGTGTAAAGGTTTTAAACTCGTGTAAAGGTTCTAAACTCGTGTAAAGGTTTTAAACTCGTGTAAAGGTTTTAAACTCGTGTAAAGGTTTTAAACTCGTGTAAAGGTTTTAAACTCGTGTAAAGGTTCTAAACTCGTGTAAAGGTTCTAAACTCGTGTAAAGGTTTTAAACTCGTGTAAAGGTTCTAAACTCGTGTAAAGGTTTTAAACTCGTGTAAAGGTTTTAAACTCGTGTAAAGGTTTTAAACTCGTGTAAAGGTTTTAAACTCGTGTAAAGGTTTTAAACTCGTGTAAAGGTTTTAAACTCGTGTAAAGGTTCTAAACTCGTGTAAAGGTTCTAAACTCGTGTAAAGGTTTTAAACTCGTGTAAAGGTTTTAAACTCGTGTAAAGGTTTTAAACTCGTGTAAAGGTTTTAAACTCGTGTAAAGGTTTTAAACTCGTGTAAAGGTTTTAAACTCGTGTAAAGGTTTTAAACTCGTGTAAAGGTTTTAAACTCGTGTAAAGGTTCTAAACTCGTGTAAAGGTTTTAAACTCGTGTAAAGGTTTTAAACTCGTGTAAAGGTTTTAAACTCGTGTAAAGGTTTTAAACTCGTGTAAAGGTTTTAAACTCGTGTAAAGGTTTTAAACTCGTGTAAAGGTTTTAAACTCGTGTAAAGGTTCTAAACTCGTGTAAAGGTTTTAAACTCGTGTAAAGGTTTTAAACTCGTGTAAAGGTTTTAAACTCGTGTAAAGGTTTTAAACTCGTGTAAAGGTTTTAAACTCGTGTAAAGGTTTTAAACTCGTGTAAAGGTTCTAAACTCGTGTAAAGGTTTTAAACTCGTGTAAAGGTTTTAAACTCGTGTAAAGGTTTTAAACTCGTGTAAAGGTTTTAAACTCGTGTAAAGGTTCTAAACTCGTGTAAAGGTTTTAAACTCGTGTAAAGGTTTTAAACTCGTGTAAAGGTTTTAAACTCGTGTAAAGGTTTTAAACTCGTGTAAAGGTTTTAAACTCGTGTAAAGGTTTTAAACTCGTGTAAAGGTTTTAAACTCGTGTAAAGGTTCTAAACTCGTGTAAAGGTTTTAAACTCGTGTAAAGGTTTTAAACTCGTGTAAAGGTTTTAAACTCGTGTAAAGGTTTTAAACTCGTGTAAAGGTTTTAAACTCGTGTAAAGGTTCTAAACTCGTGTAAAGGTTTTAAACTCGTGTAAAGGTTTTAAACTCGTGTAAAGGTTTTAAACTCGTGTAAAGGTTTTAAACTCGTGTAAAGGTTTTAAACTCGTGTAAAGGTTTTAAACTCGTGTAAAGGTTTTAAACTCGTGTAAAGGTTCTAAACTCGTGTAAAGGTTTTAAACTCGTGTAAAGGTTTTAAACTCGTGTAAAGGTTTTAAACTCGTGTAAAGGTTCTAAACTCGTGTAAAGGTTTTAAACTCGTGTAAAGGTTTTAAACTCGTGTAAAGGTTTTAAACTCGTGTAAAGGTTTTAAACTCGTGTAAAGGTTTTAAACTCGTGTAAAGGTTTTAAACTCGTGTAAAGGTTTTAAACTCGTGTAAAGGTTCTAAACTCGTGTAAAGGTTTTAAACTCGTGTAAGGGTTCTAACTCGTGTAAAGGTTTTAAACTCGTGTAAAGGTTTTAAACTCGTGTAAAGGTTCTAAACTCGTGTAAAGGTTCTAAACTCGTGTAAAGGTTTTAAACTCGTGTAAAGGTTCTAAACTCGTGTAAAGGTTTTAAACTCGTGTAAAGGTTTTAAACTCGTGTAAAGGTTCTAAACTCGTGTAAAGGTTTTAAACTCGTGTAAAGGTTTTAAACTCGTGTAAAGGTTTTAAACTCGTGTAAAGGTTTTAAACTCGTGTAAAGGTTCTAAACTCGTGTAAAGGTTTTAAACTCGTGTAAAGGTTTTAAACTCGTGTAAAGGTTTTAAACTCGTGTAAAGGTTTTAAACTCGTGTAAAGGTTTTAAACTCGTGTAAAGGTTCTAAACTCGTGTAAAGGTTCTAAACTCGTGTAGGGGTTTCTAAACGCGTGTTAGGGTTTGTGACTTGACCTGATTGTGCTAAAACAGCTTGTTTATGATTGTAGAGTTGACATTATGATATATTGATGTATAATTATAGGTTGTGGACGTGTGGACCGTAATACTCGCCTGTAATCTTGTACTCGCCTCTTTATCGAACAAGGTGAGTTTCGTATCTCCCTACCCGCTTGGGATTCGGGCTGAAAAGTGTAAACCTGGCGTGTTTACTTGTATTTATTGATGCATTGTTGGTTGACTTAATTGTTGGATTGATGTGACGTATCTTTTCGTTTGATTGACTTGGATTGTGTTTTCGTTAAGTATTATTTATACATTAGGATAGACGTATATACATGGAAGTCGGTTATGCTTCCTTCGGGTTTTAGATGTGGTGGGAAGGCTGCGGGTGACCCTATACATAAGCATCTGAGACTTGAAGAAAGTAGAATCCTCTGAAGTATATGTACGTATAGTTGGTTTATATTGTGATTAGTGGCTCATGTTTTACGAACCTGACACCAATTGTAGTCATTATAGCTGATTGTGTGCTGTATATTGACATTGCAGTAAGAAAACCTTGTTTGATGGGTAAGTCAGTCAATGTGTTTGGATTCCCCAATTTAGATCCTGCAGAGGATATAAAGACCGCCCTGGAGAGCTATACTGGTATAGGGACTATTCATGCTCTTGAGGTTAAAAAATCAAAAGGAGGGCCGAGAGAGTATGCAAAAGTCCAGTTTACAACCAGGGAAAGAGTTGACTACATTTTAGACTTGGCTAATGAGAAGCGTTTGTGGTATGACGATTCCTATTTGCTCGCTTGGGAAAGCGATTTACCCCCCCCCCCACCAACCCATCCCTTTTCCCCCCTCTCTCCCCCCCCTCTTACATCCTATTTGCTCGCTTGGGAAAGCGACTATGACATTGAAAGAAAGCCTAAGGAATTTGCATTTGACATGGAAGATGCAACTCTTCGTTTTGGTTGCCAAATTTCGAATGACAATTTGTCGGTGCTCTGTGAAATGAGAACACATCAGTGAAGTTCGGATTTGGATTAAGAAATCTGTACTTTGTTATACCGTACTCTACTACTTCTTACAAGCTGCAGCTCCGTTATGAGAATATTTGGCAAGTTCAGCTACATCGTTCACGGGGACTTTCTGCAAGTTATCTTGTTATTCAGGTTAGCGTGATTAAGCTTTTAAACAAACCTTGCATGATTGTGCTAAAATTGTGTCTGCATTAGTAAGCTAGTTATTATGTTCCAATTAATGTTCAGTTTGGACACAACATCAATTTCTACAAGTGAACAGTATCAAAATCAATAATTTGTAAATCAAGAATCATATTGGTGACTGCTTTTTCATCCTTAGTTAGATCAGGAAATAAGATTTAAGACTTTTATGCCCTGCAAAGGTATGAAGCCCCTTTGAAGTTAATAGCGTTTAGTTCTTGGTACTTTGATGTTTTACAGTTCCTTTATCCATAGTTTAAATTTTATTAGATTGCGAATACATAAAAGCTTATTTTGTTTAAGACTATATTGAAATAATTATTCTTGATTAGTAAACTTAATGTATAAGCTTCTATAGGCTGGTTGTGTATTCATTAGATGTGGATTTGGTAAATGAATTATCACACAGAGCAACATATAGGTGATATTGTTAACCTCAAAGTCTTAATATACCGAACCATGAGGTCAATGTGGTTACTTGAGGTCAATGAGGTCATGTGCATATTGTTGGATTGAATTGATATTGTTTGATGATGTAGGGCAAGATGAAGTTATGGCATCAACATGATATAATATTGTGGCAACCCTAAAAGAACGTGATCAACTCTTTTATGGTTACCCGGTATTATAACAAGTTAATGACATCACGGATTGCACGCGGTCAATGAGGCCATGTGCATATTGTTGGATTGAATTGGTTTTCATTTATGACCTGGTGCCATGCAATATGGATTCAGCGAATGGGTGGAGATGGTGAATGTTTTGGATGCTAAGGCTCAAAAGAATAGGTTTGAGAAAGCATGGGTAAACTTTCTAAGGGGGAAGATTCAACATAAAGAAAATCTTGAGCAAAAGTTGAATATTGACCCTGAAGATACTCAGCCTATTTCTTCAGTTGCCAAGAGAAGAAGAACTGGCGAAGGGCCATCTCATTAAGTTCTTTCTTCAGTTATCTACTTGTAATTTGTATTTACATTCTGTAACTTGTATAAATTTCATTCCCTTGTATAAATGAAGTTACCAGTTTGTAACCACAAGGTAGATAATAGATTAAAATCTAACAAACATAAAAGAAAAACCTAAGGCATTTATTGATCTATAAAATGCCTTAGATAACTTAGATAGATTTAAATCGAACAAGTCCTTCCAGTTCACACTTGTACAGATACAAGAACTAGAAAAGACTTAGACTATATTTCTAGACAAATAGGGGGAATTTGTTAGGACCAGTTCACCTGGAAACTGGCCAGTCACCAGTTCACACTTGCCAGTCACCAGTTGCATCTGGAGACTAGTGAAACTGGTGACCAAGAAGATTTGTCCAGAAATATATTGAAGTCCATTTGCACCGTACAGTTAACGCAACTGAAGACTTCCTCCAGTTGAGAACTGACCAGTTGAAGAATCATTCCAGTTGAAGTCGAAGACAACGAGTGGAAGATAGAGAATGACAATGGCAGCGAAGCCCAGTTGGCATTCTAGTCAGTTACAAACTGGAGACCATCAGTGGAAAGCCCTTACAAAGCTTTACACTGATTACGAGGAATTGACTTGTATACTTTATGTACCTTTACCCGGATAATAAGCATTAACTTATTATTTAAGTACTAAAAGGTACATAAAGGTGGTTGAGTAAAGTCACTTTAACATGCGACTTTACACTGCCTTTTAAGGAATTAAATGCTATTCCTTAAATGCTCCCAACCACATTTGTACGGCCAAAGTTAACATCCCAATGTTAACTTTGCCTATAAATACAAGTCATTGCACAACCAAGAATATTACTTCTTCGAATAAACTTCGATAGAATTCATACTTTGCAAACCTGCAATATTCTTGGTGAACTTGTGCAATATTCTCTCAATCGCTAAAAGGAACATTTCACAACTTTAAGTGTTTCGATTGTCTTGAGAAATTCCGAGTGTAGATCAATTGTATTTCATAGGTTGTTAGGATATTTACATTCGTGTATTATCTTGGTTCCGCATCAACCTTGTAATTTGTTTAACATCAATAAATAAATTACACATTGAAAATTACATATTGTCTCATCAAGTTACCTTACAAGTTATTTGTATTATTGCATTGTTCTTTACTTATTGTCTTTTATATAAGTAATCTATCTAGAACTTGGTATATACACACTGCAACTGGTCGTCTCCAGTTCAGTGCATATATTGCAAAGTAACTCCACCATCGACATAGAGGTGTCTTCAGTAGTACCATCTAACGAGTTGGGACTTACACATATAGATATAAATTGTATATGTATATGTATATACATAAATGGCAGCTTAGTTTTAAAAAAAAACCATAACCAACGGTCACAACATCGGCAGCAAAACCGACACCACCCTCCCCAGTTCCCTCCCCACCCTACCGGTACCGGTAGGACGGATTGGTGTAGGGATGGGCATGGGACTGGTACCGTCACGTACCGGTCCTGGTACCGATCCCGAAATTTATGAAATCTTAGTACCGGTCCCGGTCCCATATGGGACGGTACCGGTACCGGTACCGAACCGAGACGGGACCGGGTATCGGTACCAAATCCCGACTAGTCCCAATTTAAACCAATAACTAACCAACTAACTGATACACAAACATGATATTATAACTAACAAATAACATATAGAACAAAATGTATTTTTGGTCCCTGTGTTATCACACCATTTGCAATCTTGGTCCAAACATTTGCAAAGTGGCGATTCTGGTGCCATAAATGGAAAAAGTTTCACAATTTTGGTCCATTTTTAACTTTCCATCCATTTTGCTCCGTTAGAGAGGCCATGTGCCAAGCACCTGATGGGCAATACCGTCTTTTTATACGAAACAAGGACCATTCTTGCAAATTAACTCATTTTTTTAAAATTATTTGTTTATCTATTTATCATCATCATCATCATCAAAGAACAACATCTTTTTATCCAGATTTCTAAACAATTTGTTATAGATCAAATTAATATCTCTCAACCTCTTTTCCAAGAAAACATATCCCCAAATATCATCAGATTTTTCAAGGAAACATATCCCCAAATATCTTTCATTTACATACATCTCTTTTCCAGCAAATCTCTAAACTCTTAACTAACAAACCTAAATTAAAACATCTCATACCATCAATAATTCATTCCATTCATTTATTACTTTTGGATCCATCAGTTTAACCTCCACCACCCACAATTTCATTTTGATTTTCTTTATTATACACTGTATAGATCCGAATATATATATATATATATTATATATATATATATATATATATATATATATATATAGTTGGTGGTGGGTGATGTTAGAGATCCACAAGCGGTGGTGGTTGGTGTTAGTAGCAACTGCTAATGGTGGCGGGTGATGGAAGCGGTAGGTGGTGGTTGTGGGTGGTAGAGATCCGACGGTTGTGAGTGAGTATAATGATGGTGATGAAGAAGATGAAGAAAAACATACAATGGTGGTGGTTGTGGGTGGTAGAGATCCGACGGTTGTGAGTGAGTATAATGATGGTGATGAAGAAGATGAAGAAAAACATACAATGGTGGTGGTTGTGGGTGGTAGAGATCCGACGGTTGTGAGTGAGTATAATGATGGTGATGAAGAAGATGAAGAAAAACATACAATGGTGGTGGTTGTCACCGGTGGAAACATATCTGATCGATGCTCCTTTCATGCCGCCACCGTCGCTCCTTCCTTGCTAATTTTATGGTTACAGATTTCCAATAATAACAACAGTTAGTAAGTGTTTCTGATGGAGTGACGTGGTGGCGGCGAGTTCTTCAGATTCACCACCCTTTAGATCCACCGCAGCCGCCACCTTCAGAGTTTGTTATTTGGCTTGTGGTCGGAATTTTTTGGTCGGATTTTCTATTGCAAGTGGGTATGTACATGTTTTTGTTCTTTTTAATGTATATCATAGTTGTAGTGTGTAAAGAAATTTTAAGAATGACAAATAGAAATTTTTTTTGTTGTTATTGTTGTTGATAATGATATGATTTTTCTGGGGAATCAGTTTTTGCAATTTTGGTCCTATGGACATTAAACGGACGAATCTACCCCGCACGTGGGTCAAATAACGGAGGCATGTGGACGGAAAGTTAAAAATGGACCAAATTTGCGAAACTTTTCCATTTGTGGCACCAGAATCGCCACTTTGCAAATGTTTGGACCAAGATTGCAAATGGTGTGATAACACAGGGACCAAAAACAGATCATGTAGCAAATAACAAGTTCACTTGTTACAAAACTTATGTTCAGGTACTACCGAGTAGTAACTAGTAAGTACAGATCACATACATAAACTTACAACTAAAATTATGTTCAGCTACTACTGAGTAGTAATACATAAACTTACAACCGATCATAATATCATATAGCAACTGATCCAGGACTTACATAGTGATCCAGGACTTACATAGTTACAGTAGCATATGTCCTTATGATCAAAAAGTTTGTTTCCATTCGAGTTGCTAATATTAGTTACAAAAATATACCTGGAAGGCTGGAACTTTCTTATAACCAAAAAGCCATTAAACAGAAAATCAACTCCCACCATTTGTTACCAAAAAAAGATTCATTCTCAAAATTACATTAAACACCACCAGCATACAACATCATTCTTCGACAAGCATTTGTTCCTTTCGTTTATCTTTACGGTTGTTCATCGCTTCTTCAATCTCTATACATATATCAGAACACACAAAAAAAGTTAATACACGTTTTAAATATATAACATACATATAAAGTAAACGAATGTGTTTTTTACCAATGGCAATGTCGTCATCATTTAAAATGTCATCAACTTGATCCATAAATATCGAGTTATTCGACTTTCTCACCCAATCTTGTGTGCAAAATAACGCTTCCACTATGTTTGTTGACAACCTTGTTCTATAGGGTCTAACACACGTCCACCAGTACTAAATGTAACGCCCCTAATTTTCTAAACAATACAAAATGATATCAAAGAACTTAAAGGCCAAAAGGGCGTTAATCTTATTCAAATTCAAACCAAAATCTAGCCAAAAGTCAACCTGGCAAATCAAAATAAGTACTTCTAAAGCTTGAAATAAAACTCTAAAGCAAAGGGTGCTAAGTCCACTTCTATCTACTCTCTTCTCTCGTTCCCAAAGCCCGCTTGATCACCTGCCGTATAAGAAAGAAAAAGGAATACGGCTGAGCAAAAAGCCCAGTGAACGGATATGACAAAAGCAGAAACATAATATCAAATGCGGAGACGTATTTCAAAGACAAACTTATTACCTTAACAAACTTATTTCAAATCAAATTACACATACGTATAGTTTCACAAATACCTTATATATCAACAAATCAAAGTATACTATAAAACCAAGCTTCATAAAATAATGCACATAAGAGTCAAACAAAATTACTTATCAAAGGGTCGAACGCTTCGTATGACACTACGAAAGCGCCACCGTCAAAACAAAATATGCCTAGGACCGATCCATACGCCTCCTATCAAAATATAATATAATGAGCTCGAACCACTACCGGGTTATCAAAAGGAGACGCCGTAGATCAAATCAAATACACCGCTACGGCTGGTGCCACGTCATCGGTGTCACAATAACGCGCCCATGGGACCTCCATGGATAGGTTACTCTTATATGCACATCTTAAGAAACCGTTTTGACCAACTTATATACTTATTTATATCGAATATGTTTCGAAGAGACAAAAATAAATTTTCGGACTAATAAAGTAATTAAAGACATTTTAAATATTAACTTAAAATCACATCTCCTCCACCCAATTATTACAAAATTTCAATGGAGTCACTTACAAATTTTTGGGCCAATCAATATGATTCATATTATGCGACTGTATTAATTTTCGTGGCCAATGAATATGATTCATAATATGCGACTGTATTATCTTTCGGGCCAACGAATATTCGAGGGACATCAGTGTACAATTTGGGACAAACTTGTACAAATCATAGCATCAATGTAACACCAAACACATCTTTATCGGGACTGTTTTCGAATCGGGTTTCAAGAGACGGTTTTGACACAACTATAGATAATAAAATGTTATGACTTCCCAATTCACAATTATGAAGGCAACATCGTTAGTACATCAAAATGGAGAAATCATAATCTTATACAAAGGCTGACAAACAAATAATATTTCAAATAATATATATACATATAGATATAAATAATACCTTATTCAAACAAAGTTTTGAGAAGAAAGATTTTACCGGAAGGAATCCTAATACCACCTAGAATATCCGTACTATTATATATATATATAACAAACAAAGTTTTGAGAGAAAAGATTGTACCGAAGAGATCCTAATAGCAACTAGAATATCCGTACTATTATATATATAACATATAAAGTTTTATAATATATTATATATATATAACAAATAAAGTTTTGAGAAAAAGATTGTACCGAAAAGATCCTAATACCACCTAGAATATCCGTACTATTATATATATATATAACAAACAAAGTTTTGAGAGAAAAGATTGTACCGAAGAGATCCTAATAGCAACTAGAATATCCGTACTATTATATATATAACATATATTTTAATATATATATATATATATAACAAACAAAGTTTTGAGAAAAAAGATTTTACCGGAAAGATCCTAATAACCTTTAGAATATCCGTACCTTATATCCGATTATGACGATGCAACCACCAACGAACGAGATCACCTACCCAAATCTATCAAATATACCAATATATATATATTTCTCCGTACTAATATTGAATTATTTCAGTATCTTATATAATCATATTTCATGACTAGTATTCTAATATTTTTGTTTACCGAGATTTACAGTGAACCAACTTCGATTATAAGTCATAACTATTATTGCTTACAAATATGTTTTCAATAAACTTAGATGATTATTTTGTCATACATATTATTTTGCTTTGCCGACATGAAGAAAATAAATAAATAAATAATTATATAAATAGATTAAAATAAAAATTTGTTTCTTTTGAGATGATAAAAACTTAACTTATTAATTTGATGATCAAAAGAACCGATTCATTATTTTGGAGGTTTGGGTAATGGTATATATATATAGAGAGAGAGTTTCCTTATTTTGAGAACCATTTTTTTTGTAAGAACCATGAGAACTCTTAAGTTATATATTTGTTCACATGTTTTTTTTGTTCATTCACATGTGAAATGATATAAAAATATATTTTGTAGAAGAAACTTTTTTATGAAACCTTCCAAATAGCCTTTTATGAACTTGTGAATAAATTTGTTCACGTTTTTTGTTCACATGTGACAAACGACTACATATAAGGTTTTGAAAAAAAATTTCTTCTGCAACATATATTTTTATAACGTTTCACATGTGAATGAACAAAAAAAACATGTGATCCAATATGAAATTTAAGAGTTCTCACGGTTCTTACAAAAAAATGGGTTCTCAAAATAAGGGTCCCATATATATATATATATTTTCGATCGAATAAAACAATATATGATGTTATAGTATAAATAAATTTTATAAACACTTACCAATGAATATAATACTTAGAAGCCTTAGAACCATATAGATTACTCAACAAACTCTACCCAACTTGGCTTGTTTTCTTTTCCATCTGCTTTTCATTACTTCGGTGGAATGAAACAAAGAGGAATTGGTTTCTTTTCTTAATTTTCAAATCGAACAAACAATCAAGATTTATTATTATCATTATTATTATTTTGGCTAACAATGAAAGAATGTGATTTGCTTTACATATAATTTGAAACAGAGAAGCTTTTTTTTCTTTTTCTTCAACCCTCAGGATCATTTAGCATAACCTTTTATATTTATTTTGAAAGGTTGCATAACCTTTTATCTACTCATGTTGTTCTTAACCGTAAAGTCCTATAGATCATTTCATACGAAGAATTAAATGCAAAGTGATTAGTCATTACTCTATCTTCAATTTTAGTGATCAAATAATTATTATTATCATTATTATTATTTTGGCTAACAATGAAAGAATGTGATTTGCTTTACATATAATTTGAAACAGAGAAGCTTTTTTTTCTTTTTCTTCAACCCTCAGGATCATTTAGCATAACCTTTTATATTTATTTTGAAAGGTTGCATAACCTTTTATCTACTCATGTTGTTCTTAACCGTAAAGTCCTATAGATCATTTCATACGAAGAATTAAATGCAAAGTGATTAGTCATTACTCTATCTTCAATTTTAGTGATCAAATAATTTATTTTTATGAACATGCAAGTATTATCTCAAGCCCTTTATAACCGATTGAGAGCACTATCCTACATAATTTTAATTTTGTTTTATTACTATAATAATCATTTAATCATTTAACTTGTTATCTCAATTTGGTGTTAGAATATAACATCATGTTCTAATTATTGTATCATTCTTAACTCACGTACATACTCAGTACACACAAACCATGTTATCAATAACTAGTTTTTAAGTTTTATGTTATCTTATTTATAGTGTCTTAATTTTATGGGATATTACACTAAAAGCCGACTCAGACGCAACCGACGATATTTGGATTGCCAAGATATCTAGCAAGACACGATAATAATGTTAATAAACATACAATTTACTTCTTTCTTCTATGTAGTATTTGGCAATGTCTTTAGAGGGTTTATGACGTGATGGTAATTTTACCTTCGCATTCAATCGGCTTACCAATCTAACAAAAGCCCAATGTTCTACAAGCTTAAATGGAACTTCCGCACAAACAAAAAAGTCTAATAAAGCTTCCTTAATTGCTAGGTCATCGTGTATCCAAACATTAACACTACTACCACCCTCCCCGCTAGTATCTTTATTAAACACAATGTTGGCTTGTTTTTGTTTCCTAGCTCTAACTTCGGGATTTACTTCACAACTTTTCAAGTGTTTTATAAGACCAGAAGTACCATTTTTTATGGAGTCGGCTTTGATCAACTTTTTGCAATGCTTGCACTTTCCGTGCTTCTTTTCCACTCCATCTACCTTTTTGAAAACCACGTCAAAGTATTGCCAAGATTCGGACCACTCCTTGCCTTCCTTTTTAGCTTTCTTGGAAACTCGTTCAACTTCTTCACCGTCGTCTTCCAAAGTACCATCAGCTTGTTCATATTGAGTCTCTTCAACAAAAGTGTCATCATCCTAAAAAATATATTACATAAATTAATATGCACTCCTTTTGTTTAAGTCTTCTTTAGTTCATATACAAGCAACAATCATTATAAAATTAAATTGTGTATTAAACTATAAAAATCTAAACTTACTGATGGTAGTATTAGGACTTTAGGAGTTTATAAATAAATTAAAAAACAATATAAAAGATTTTTAAGTTATGAGTTTATGAAGTTGCTAAACATTATCTCATACAATATTAAAAACACATACGAAAAAAAATCGATGCCACCAGAAAATTAAACAGAATCGTGATTACATACAAAAAGTTATATAAATTAATATATACATACATATATACAATCACATACAAAAACTTATTTGAGTTATTTCCATATTTTGATGTTAAGATAAAGATTTTAGCTTTCTTTAAAAAAGATGGATGATTTCTAGATGGGATAAGATTTCATCTTGGTAGGTGGAGATATTTTTTGTTTGATTTTGTGGTTTGATAAAGTGTGTATGGAAAGTTGGAATGGGAAGCTGTGAAACACACTCACACTCACACTCACACTCACACTCACACTCACACTCACACTCACACTCACACTCACACTCACACTCACACTCACACTCACACTCACACTCACACTCACACTCACACTCACACTCACACTCACACTCACACTCACACTCACACTCACACTCACACTCACACTCACACTCACACTCACACTCACACTCACACTCACACTCACACTCACACTCACACTCACACTCACACTCACACTCACACTCACACTCACACTCACACTCACACTCACACTCACACTCACACTCACACTCACACTCACACTCACACTCACACTCACACTCACACTCACACTCACACTCACACTCACACTCACACTCACACTCACACTCACACTCACACTCACACTCACACTCACACTCACACTCACACTCACACTCACACTCACACTCACACTCACACTCACACTCACACTCACACTCACACTCACACTCACACTCACACTCACACTCACACTCACACTCACACTCACACTCACACTCACACTCACACTCACACTCACACTCACACTCACACTCACACTCACACTCACACTCACACTCACACTCACACTCACACTCACACTCACACTCACACTCACACTCACACTCACACTCACACTCACACTCACACTCACACTCACACTCACACTCACACTCACACTCACACTCACACTCACACTCACACTCACACTCACACTCACACTCACACTCACACTCACACTCACACTCACACTCACACTCACACTCACACTCACACTCACACTCACACTCACACTCACACTCACACTCACACTCACACTCACACTCACACTCACACTCACACTCACACTCACACTCACACTCACACTCACACTCACACTCACACTCACACTCACACTCACACTCACACTCACACTCACACTCACACTCACACTCACACTCACACTCACACTCACACTCACACTCACACTCACACTCACACTCACACTCACACTCACACTCACACTCACACTCACACTCACACTCACACTCACACTCACACTCACACTCACACTCACACTCACACTCACACTCACACTCACACTCACACTCACACTCACACTCACACTCACACTCACACTCACACTCACACTCACACTCACACTCACACTCACACTCACACTCACACTCACACTCACACTCACACTCACACTCACACTCACACTCACACTCACACTCACACTCACACTCACACTCACACTCACACTCACACTCACACTCACACTCACACTCACACTCACACTCACACTCACACTCACACTCACACTCACACTCACACTCACACTCACACTCACACTCACACTCACACTCACACTCACACTCACACTCACACTCACACTCACACTCACACTCACACTCACACTCACACTCACACTCACACTCACACTCACACTCACACTCACACTCACACTCACACTCACACTCACACTCACACTCAAACTCACACATTCACACCAACACACACACACATACACCTTTGCCGGACACACACACACACTCACACTCACACTCACACTCACACTCACACTCACACTCACACTCACACTCACACTCACACTCACACTCACACTCACACTCACACTCACACTCACACTCACACTCACACTCACACTCACACTCACACTCACACTCACACTCACACTCACACTCACACTCACACTCACACTCACACTCACACTCACACTCACACTCACACTCACACTCACACTCACACTCACACTCACACTCACACTCACACTCACACTCACACTCACACTCACACTCACACTCACACTCACACTCACACTCACACTCACACTCACACTCACACTCACACTCACACTCACACTCACACTCACACTCACACTCACACTCACACTCACACTCACACTCACACTCACACTCACACTCACACTCACACTCACACTCACACTCACACTCACACTCACACTCACACTCACACTCACACTCACACTCACACTCACACTCACACTCACACTCACACTCACACTCACACTCACACTCACACTCACACTCACACTCACACTCACACTCACACTCACACTCACACTCACACTCACACTCACACTCACACTCACACTCACACTCACACTCACACTCACACTCACACTCACACTCACACTCACACTCACACTCACACTCACACTCACACTCACACTCACACTCACACTCACACTCACACTCACACTCACACTCACACTCACACTCACACTCACACTCACACTCACACTCACACTCACACTCACACTCACACTCACACTCACACTCACACTCACACTCACACTCACACTCACACTCACACTCACACTCACACTCACACTCACACTCACACTCACACTCACACTCACACTCACACTCACACTCACACTCACACTCACACTCACACTCACACTCACACTCACACTCACACTCACACTCACACTCACACTCACACTCACACTCACACTCACACCACATACATACACAACACCACATTATATACACACTCACACTCACACTCACACTCACACTCGCAGCAGCCGCAGAGAACAGAGAAAGAAGACCCCATCGATTAAATTAAATATGATAAATAAATCATAAGTGGGGAATTGGACTCCAATTATTGGAGATTGGGTTGGGAGTCACACGTACAAACAAGTAATATATAATTTAATGGGCTGAATTTTTGAAGTTTAAATGGGTTTAGACTTTAGATTGGGGCTTTAAAATCTGAATATTAATTGTGAATCATAACATCACGGTACTATTCGGGACTAGTATGGTATTTCGGGATTTCCCGGTACCGGTACCGTTTAGTACCGGTCCCATGAACTCGGAAACACGAATACCGGTACCGGTCCCGAGTGGGACTCGGTACCACTTTATGGGACTGGGACCGGGACGGTACCGGGATGGGATCGGGATTTTGGGACTTCTGTTCATCCCTAGATTGGTGTTCAATCCAGTACCGGACAGGTACCGATCCGGTCCCCGGGGCACGCCGTGCACCCTAAGAGAAAGATGGTATTAGAATGTTGAATTATTTAAATTTTAGATATGAAAAATACACGATATATCGCTTATAAATTATCTTTTCAGTCAAACTTTTCATTTATGCGATTAACTCATTAAATATAGAGAAAATTTCATTACATCACCCTGTGGTTTGTCATTTTATCATTTTTCGCCCCTGTGCTTTTTTTTATTATTAGATCACCCTATGGTGACTTTTTGCTTCATTAGACACCCCTTACCCTAACAGACGTTATTATGACTCCGTTAGCCTCCTCATGTGCATTGCACATGAGAGTATTACTGTCTTTTTACCTCTTAAACAAATTTTTCACCTCTTTATGTTCTTTCTCAAATCTAGGAACTCTTTCCATTACCAAAACAAACACCTCTAAACTTAAACCTAAACCCAAAATACTAAAACAGAAGATAGACACAAAACCTAAAACATACAATACACAACACCACATTATATACACACTCACACTCACACTCACACTCACACTCGCAGCAGCAGCAGAGAACAGAGAAAGAAGACCCCATCGATTAATAAGAAAAGAAAGAAAGATGATGTTTACTCTTTTAGTACCTTTATGGCTTTATCTCGTAAAAAGAAACCCAGATCTCAAAAAAAAAATTATCCAATATATAATAATCAGGAAATAATAATAATAATAATACTAATAACAATAAAATTGATTGCAAACAGCCGTAATTAAACAAATGAAATTAAACATTCTACCAACCCATGATTGTATCTAAAGAATTGCACCACCAGCCTGCCGCTCGATTCGAAAGAAAAGAAAGAAGTTCCGGCAACACCAATCTTTCCGTCTTCAAGACTATAACCGACCATCAAATAAAGGGAGTAGAGAGGGTTCAAATTCCAATTCTAAATCTTGAAAACAAATTATCAATACCTTTTCAGAACCGGATTATATGCTAACATATCATGGTGATGATGAATCGGGCGGCGGTTGGAAATAAAAGAAATACATAAATCCGTCGAGGTGGTAACCTGTAACAATTGTCATTTTTTGGTCCATTAATTGTCGAAAATAATAAAAGCAAACATTATGAATTTATGAAAAACTTTGAGTACTTATGTTGCCTTTATATATATGTACTTGTTGTACTAATAACAATATGATAATGAATTGAAATTGGATTGATATAATCAGGCCCATATGGTTAGGCCATTTTTATTGTGACTATATTTTGTATGGAATTTATATTACCGATATGATTTTGGCTCACATTCTGTTCATGTGATTGGGCCAAATGAAATATAAGAATGAATTCTATATCTTGATTGGGCTACTGTGATTAGACCCATGTTAAAAAGTCTTAGTATAATGTACAGTTTCAAACAGTGTCGGCGGATAACTAATAATGGTACTAATAGGACAAAAACCGACACAACCTTTATATTATATGAAATGATTTATTATTATAATAATTTATAAAAGTTGTACGCCCGTGATTATTTTTGTTTGTGTTATTAATTTCGGAATCAATTAACTAGCTAGATATATTGTACAATTACTATAAATACTAGTAAAATAAATAAGCAATTGTGTACTTAAATTAGCTAACTAATAAATATATAAATACATGTAATTGATTTATAACCACATAGATAAAAGTAAATATACTTACATTAACTAGTTACTATAAATAATTACACAAATACAAATCAAAATTCAAATTCTAGAGTCAACTAAGTCAAATAGTCAAGTCAAGGCTTGTGTTCTAGACATAAACCTAACTTAAACTAACAAAGACTTGGATTGTAGCTATAAATCATTCAATAAACAAATTGCTACTGGTTTCTAGCTTGTCCTAATGCCAATGATCCAGCCATTACACATGGATTAGTTGTAAAGAACATGATTGAACACCTCATAGTCAAGGTGTGTGTTCTTTGACCCTTGGTTGGCAAATGGGCTATAAAAGACAAGAATTACTCATTCTATTGCATATCTCAGCCTTCTCCTCTCTCTCTCACATTCTTAATATCAAAACAATCAGAATAATAAGTTCAAGAAGTCTTAGGATCATTACTTGAAGTTCCAAGTTGGGTTCAAAAAGTTTGGAGTCTAAGAAGTTGATCTTTTAGAAGCTGTATTGTCTTGAAATACTTCTATACCTTAGATTACAGTGAGGTAATATTTCTATATGTTTAATTAAGTCTTTTCCAGTATACTTTGATATGGGATGGGCTAAAGGTTGGGTGGTTAAGTTGAAAGATTGATTTATGTACCGAAAATGTCGTTTTGGAGTTGTTTACATAACTTTTAATAATCAAATACCCAAGAGGGTTTGTGGTCTGCCTTTATACCACCAAAATGTTCATTTATATCCTTATTAAAGTCTTGGAAAGTGTTAAGTTATGAACAAATGCAAAGTCGAAATTATATTCAAAAACAAGAGGTTGTTAAGACTGAAATTTCAGTCATCTTGCAAAAATCCTAGAAAATTCATTTGAACGATCTAGGAGATGAATATTATATTTTTAGAAACCTCTATGTGTCCCTCAAATTTGATAAGAATTAAGTTTCTTTTGGTTTTGCCCAGAAAAGTGACCTTTTGAAAGAAATAGGAATATTAGAAAAATCTGTAAAAATTCATAAACACTCTTATAGTATTAGATGTTGTAAAAATGGATATGTCTTGAAACACTTTGCATCTACACTAAAAATCCTCTCAAAAGAGAGCATAGCTTAAGAAAAAAAAAAAAAAAAAAAAAAAAAAAAAAAAAAAAAAAAAAAAAAAAAAAAAAAAAAAAAAAAAAAAAAAAAAAAAAAAAAAAAAAAAAAAAAAAAAAAAAAAAAAAAAAAAAAAAAAAAAAAAAAAAAAAAAAAAAAAAAAAAAAAAAAAAAAAAAAAAAAAAAAAAAAAAAAAAAAAAAAAAAAAAAAAAAAAAAAAAAAAAAAAAAAAAAAAAAAAAAAAAAAAAAAAAAAAAAAAAAAAAAAAAAAAAAAAAAAAAAAAAAAAAAAAAAAAAAAAAAAAAAAAAAAAAAAAAAAAAAAAAAAAAAAAAAAAAAAAAAAAAAAAAAAAAAAAAAAAAAAAAAAAAAAAAAAAAAAAAAAAAAAAAAAAAAAAAAAAAAAAAAAAAAAAAAAAAAAAAAAAAAAAAAAAAAAAAAAAAAAAAAAAAAAAAAAAAAAAAAAAAAAAAAAAAAAAAAAAAAAAAAAAAAAAAAAAAAAAAAAAAAAAAAAAAAAAAAAAAAAAAAAAAAAAAAAAAAAAAAAAAAAAAAAAAAAAAAAAAAAAAAAAAAAAAAAAAAAAAAAAAAAAAAAAAAAAAAAAAAAAAAAAAAAAAAAAAAAAAAAAAAAAAAAAAAAAAAAAAAAAAAAAAAAAAAAAAAAAAAAAAAAAAAAAAAAAAAAAAAAAAAAAAAAAAAAAAAAAAAAAAAAAAAAAAAAAAAAAAAAAAAAAAAAAAAAAAAAAAAAAAAAAAAAAAAAAAAAAAAAAAAAAAAAAAAAAAAAAAAAAAAAAAAAAAAAAAAAAAAAAAAAAAAAAAAAAAAAAAAAAAAAAAAAAAAAAAAAAAAAAAAAAAAAAAAAAAAAAAAAAAAAAAAAAAAAAAAAAAAAAAAAAAAAAAAAAAAAAAAAAAAAAAAAAAAAAAAAAAAAAAAAAAAAAAAAAAAAAAAAAAAAAAAAAAAAAAAAAAAAAAAAAAAAAAAAAAAAAAAAAAAAAAAAAAAAAAAAAAAAAAAAAAAAAAAAAAAAAAAAAAAAAAAAAAAAAAAAAAAAAAAAAAAAAAAAAAAAAAAAAAAAAAAAAAAAAAAAAAAAAAAAAAAAAAAAAAAAAAAAAAAAAAAAAAAAAAAAAAAAAAAAAAAAAAAAAAAAAAAAAAAAAAAAAAAAAAAAAAAAAAAAAAAAAAAAAAAAAAAAAAAAAAAAAAAAAAAAAAAAAAAAAAAAAAAAAAAAAAAAAAAAAAAAAAAAAAAAAAAAAAAAAAAAAAAAAAAAAAAAAAAAAAAAAAAAAAAAAAAAAAAAAAAAAAAAAAAAAAAAAAAAAAAAAAAAAAAAAAAAAAAAAAAAAAAAAAAAAAAAAAAAAAAAAAAAAAAAAAAAAAAAAAAAAAAAAAAAAAAAAAAAAAAAAAAAAAAAAAAAAAAAAAAAAAAAAAAAAAAAAAAAAAAAAAAAAAAAAAAAAAAAAAAAAAAAAAAAAAAAAAAAAAAAAAAAAAAAAAAAAAAAAAAAAAAAAAAAAAAAAAAAAAAAAAAAAAAAAAAAAAAAAAAAAAAAAAAAAAAAAAAAAAAAAAAAAAAAAAAAAAAAAAAAAAAAAAAAAAAAAAAAAAAAAAAAAAAAAAAAAAAAAAAAAAAAAAAAAAAAAAAAAAAAACGCATTTTAGTACACTTTTCAGGTAATCAGGTTAATCAGAGACAAAATAGATGATATTGTGTTTGCATTGCTAAGAATGGACTTGCTTTGGACTTTCTGGATCCGTGATCCTTATTTCCCTTTAATGGGTTATGCTTAGGATCAACTACTATCATTTAAACATTTCCATTTAATATTGATTGAGTGTGTATCTTTGATTGATGTTGATTATTGTATACATTTGAGTGAGTTTGTGGATTGTTTCAATCCTATGAATGCATATAGTTTGACTCTACATAATTTCCATGTCGTGCTGTGCTTTTCTAAGTGATACCCCATGATTCTGCCTTGTTTGGGTGTTACAGAATGGTATCAGAGCCGTGGTTGTAGAGAGCTAGGTGGATTGACCTAGTCTATAGCCATTGCACCCACATTTCATATTAGCATGCATGGTAGGAAATTTTGTGTGCAACGTGAACTGTATGATGCATAAAAATTGTTTTAAACGGAGTTCGTAGGTTTCTTATGATTCGATGACTTGATTGTTATGTGACAACTTGATGGACGTATATGATAGTGTCGGGATACACCGTGAATTGTGAAATTGTTGTGATAAACGGTGATGTGTGAAATTTTGGAAGTATTTATTATTTGTCCCCCAGCAAAGTGAAACGATGGCATTAACGGAGTATAACACTCGATAACCCTAGAGGCGCCTGATCAACAAATCTATGGTTATCCTATGTCATATAAAGTTAATGATCTCGTGGATTGCGCCTCGTGGATAGAGTATAGTAGGTAACCCGGTATGCTTAATGAGTGTTGGTTAGGTGGAGGGTTAGCCGCTGGTACACCCTGTATACATACCCGGCCAACACTTAGAGAACATATACTACGTCATCCATTACAAACCCAACAACCCTCAACGCCTTACCACATAAAAAAATACAACCACCTACATCAAAAATCATAAAAAAAAACAATCACTAACAAAAAATCAATAACAAGTAAAAAACACAAATGAAAACACCAACAACAACCAAAAACAAAACAACAAAACCCCCCCATAAAAAACCAAACACCAAACCACTAAACCCAACACCCAACAACATCCACCCCCCCCCCCACACCCCCCCCCCATACATACCCGGCCAATACTTAGAGAACATATCGGAACCGAGTCTTGACATCCATTCAATATATTAACGGTGTGGAGGGTTAGCCGATGGTACACCCTGTATACAAACACTTTTAATGTGTCTAATGTTGAAGTTAAGATCCAGACTATACTTTACCCACCTTGTTATGACTTCACCCATTTATATTGTGTCGAATGGTTCGTGATTGTATTGTTAATTGTAAATTGTACGATTGATGAAGCCTTAGATTATTGATAATATTCCCCGTAGAGATAACTATATTCATGCAATGATTTAGAAGGACTTGATGTGGAAATTGTGTATTACTTGAAGGTAAATTTTGATATTCGGGGTAGCGGGGCCGCTGCGGGGGAGGAGGGTGGGGGAGCGGGCGCGGCACGATGAGGGCCGCCCTATCCTCAGGAGGGCGGAGGGAGTGGAGTGGGCGTGCGGGGGGGCAGGGCCGATGAGGGGCGGCAGGGGGGGCGCAGCCGGGGGGGGCCGGGAGTGTAGAGGGCAGGGGGGGGGGGTGGACCGGGTGGACTGGGGGGAGGGCGGGGGGTATTCATTGATTTAGAAGGACTTGATGTGAAATTGTGTATTACTTGAAGGTAAATTTTGATATTCGGGTGTGAATTGTGAGACTTAACTTGTTAATCTAATACGTGTGTTCAGGAAAGATGGTTAGACCAAGAAGAGCTAACACTAACTATAGGCGTCAAAATGAGCAAGAGGAGCTGATAGTTCAAGAAGAAATTGTAGGTGGACGTGGTGGTAGAGGTGGTCGTGGAGGTAAAGGTGGCCGAGGAGGTCGTGGTGGCCGAGGTGGCCGGGGTGGTGCTAATCCCCCGGTAAGAGCCGAGATCATTACTCAAGCTCTCAATGAGCTTATGCCGGAACTTGTCGCCCGAATCTCGGCGGCCATGGATGGAAATGAACAAGAAGAACCGGAAATTGAAGCAAAAAGAAAATGAAAATGAAAATGAAAATGAAAATGAAAATGAAAATGTGAATGTGAATGGTGATGGGAACGGGGAAAATGTTTTTGTTCAACCAAGAAACAACAATGTTTACCGCCAAGGTTGTATTTTGAAAGATTTCAAGGCTTGTGGAGCTCCGGAATGGAAGGGTGAAGGTGGAGCCATCGGTTGTTTAGAGTGGCTAGAGAAGATTGAATCTGTAATCCCTAGAAGTGGTTGTACTCAGGATCAAAGAGTTTCTCACGCCACCGGTATGTTAGCAGGTGATCCTCTAGAATGGTGGAATGTAGAAGTGGATACTTTGGGGATTGGCCTCGCAAATTCCATACCTTGGGAAAATTTCAAAGAAATGATCATCTCCAAGTATTGCCCACCATATGAAATGAGAAATTTGGAAGAAGAATTCACTAAGCTCACCATGAAGGGAGCCGATCATGTGGGGTACACTCGCCGCTTCGGACAACTTTCTAGACTTATTCTTCATCTTATGAGACCTGAGGCCCAGAAGGTAGAAAAGTATGTGGTTGGCTTACCCCACAAAGTGAGGGTACTTGTTTCTCATCCCACCATGTCATTGACAATCAATGAAACCATTAACCGAACCGCTAGTGTCACCATGGAGCTTGTGAAGGGTGGTAAAATAGCCAAAAGTGATAACAAGAGAAAAGATACGCCCGAGTCGAGTGGCACCAAGAAAGATGATAGGCGTAATAATAAGCGCCATGGTCGTGGTGGAAAGGTATATGCGGTGGTTGAACCGAGGGTTGAGCCGCCAAAGGGTGGTTATGCTGGGACAAGTCCTTTGTGCCCTAAGTGTAACCGTCATCATCGAACTAATATGAGATGTGATGCTTGCTTCATTTGTAACAATCAGGGTCACACCTCAAGATTTTGTCCTACCCGTCGAACTGCTCCATTAAATGTTGCTCCACTAAATGCTAGATACCCCCAAATGGCCCGGGGCAGTTGTTATGAATGTGGTAGCCAAGACCACTATCGTAACCGATGCCCAAATCTTATTGGCCAACAAGTGCAAGTGACAGTGCATCCTAATCAATTGCAAATTGCCGGTCCAAATCAAAACCGAGGAAATCAAGGTCAACAACAGCAAGCTCCTCAACAACAACTCGTTCCCCGTGGAAGAGCTTTTGCCGTGAATGCGGCCGAGGCTCGTGTTGATCCAAACGTGGTAGCAGGTACTTTTCTTCTCAATCACCAATATGCTACCGTGTTATTTGATTCTGGGGCCGATTATAGCCTCATTTCCAATGCTTTCATTCCGTTGATCGATGCAAGTCTTAGCCCATTGTCTTATTACTTTGAACTTGAAATGGTAAATGGTGGATTGTCTAGAATTAGTCAAGTTGTTCGTGATTGTGTGTTAGAATTATGTTACTACCCGTTTTACATAGACTTAATGCCTTTTGATATCGGTAGTTTTGACGTGATCGTGGGTATGGATTGGTTGTCGGCTATGAACGCGGTAATAGATTGTGGTAGTAGGGTGGTGAGAATACCTTTAGAAAATGGAGAAGAATTAGTGGTTCAAGGTGAGGCAATCGAGCCATGGGAAGGGAAAATATATAATGTAAACGTTACTAAGGTCGAATTAAAGACCGTGCCCGTAGTTAAAGATTTTGCGGACGTATTCCCAGATGACCTCCCGGGTTTGCCTCCATCTCGTGAACTTGACTTCCGTATTGAACTTATTCCTAACGCTTCTCCCGTGGCCAAAGCGCCTTATCGCTTAGCCATGACCGAATTACAAGAGTTGGCCGCCCAACTCAAAGAGCTTCAAGACAAGGGTTTCATTCGCCCTAGTCAATCGCCTTGGGGCGCACCGGTTTTGTTCGTTAAAAGAAAGATGGCACATTCCGAATGTGTATCGATTATAGAGAATTGAACAAACTAACGGTAAAGAATCGTTATCCTCTTCCTAGGATTGACGATTTATTCGACCAACTCCAAGGTGCTCGTTTCTTTTCCAAAATTGATTTGAGGTCGGGTTATCATCAATTGAGGGTTCATGAAGACGACATTCCAAAAACCGCCTTTCGAACGAGATATGGACATTTTGAATTTACGGTGATGCCTTTTGGGTTGACTAATGCACCAGCTGTGTTCATGGATTTGATGAACCGGGTGTGTCAGCCCTACTTAGACCAATTTGTCATTGTCTTCATCGATGATATTCTTATCTAATCTAAGACAAAAGAAGATCATTTGGAACATTTGAAACAAGTCTTAGAGTTACTCCGAAAAGAAAAGCTTTATGCCAAGTTCTCCAAATGTGAATTTTGGCTTGAAGAGGTCCACTTTCTTGGTCACGTAGTGAGCAAAGAAGGAATTCATGTGGACCCAAGTAAGGTCGTAGCAGTAAAGAATTGGAGACGACCCAAAACACCGACCGAAATTCGCCAATTTCTTGGTTTGGCGGGCTATTATAGACGATTTATTGAAGGCTTTTCAAAAATCGCCCAACCTTTGACCTTGTTGACTCAACAGGAAAGAAGGTTTGATTGGGGTGAAAAGCAAGAACAAGCATTCCAATTGTTGAAGGACAAATTGTGTGATGCACCCATCTTGAGCTTGCCCGATGGAGCCGATGATTTCGTTGTATATTGTGATGCATCCGGTCAAGGATTGGGTTGTGTCTTAATGCAACGGGATAAGGTGATAGCATATGCATCGAGACAATTGAAGGTACATGAGAAGAATTATCCGACCCATGACTTAGAATTGGGAGCTGTGGTATTTGCTTTGAAATGTTGGAGGCATTACTTGTATGGCACCAAGAGCATGATCTATACCGATCATAAAAGCCTTCAACATATTTTTAATCAAAGTGATCTGAACATGAGGCAAAGAAGATGGCTTGAACTGTTAAGTGATTATGATTGTGTTATCCGGTATCACCCGGGTAAAGCAAATGTGGTAGCCGATGCCTTAAGTCGAAAAAAACGTATAAAACCAAGAAGAGTTAAATCCATGAGCTTTACCGTGTTAAGGAGTGTTCGTGACTCCATTATTAAAGCACAAGAATTGGCAACTAGACCGGAAAACTTCATCAATGAAACCTTAAACGGTCTAGAAGAACAATTTGATAGAAAGAATGACAATGACTTGTATTTCGTTGATCGATTGTGGATTCCCGTTCTTGGAGGATGGCGGTTGAAATTGATGGATGAAACTCATAAGTCAGCCTACTCGGTTCACCCGGGTTCTGATAAAATGTACTTTGGATTGAGAGATTTGTATTAGTGGCCGGGAATGAAGAAAGACATTGCAAAATATGTTAGTGAATGCCTCACTTGCTTGCAAGTGAAAGCCGACCACAAGAAACCACCGGGTTTACTAGTCCAACCAGTAACACCGGTGTGGAAATGGGAAGAAATTGCTATGGACTTCATCACGAAGTTACCTAGGACGAGTAGTGGTCGAGACACTATTTGGGTGATAATTGACCGGTTGACTAAGTCGGCTCACTTCTTAGCCATCCGGGAGGACGATAAATTTGACACCATGGCACGTTTGATACATCAAAGAGGTGATATCCAAGCATGGAGTGCCGATTTCCGTGATATCTGATCGGGATGCCCGATTTACTTCAAAATTTTGGAAGGCGTTCCAGAAATCTATGGGTACTCGTCTCGGCATGAGTACGACGTTCCACCCACAAACTGATGGTCAAAGTGAAAGAACGATCCAAACATTGGAAGATATGTTAAGAGCTTGTGCTATTGATTTTGGTGGTAATTGGGATGTGCATCTTCCTTTGGTTGAATTCTCCTACAATAATAGCTATCATGCTAGCATTGGAATGGCCCCATTTAGAGCATTATATGGGAGAGATTGTAGGTCACCGCTAGCTTGGGCAGAAGTTGGTGAAAGCCAACTCGTTGGGCCCGAAATTGTTATTGAAACGACGAAAGTGATCTCACAAATCAAAGAAAAGTTAAGAGTAGAGTTAAGAGTGGCCCGAGAACGACAATTGAAATATGCTAATGTTAGACGACGACCCCTCAAATTTGAAGTTGGTGATTATGTTTTATTGAAAGTGTCCCCGTGGAAAGGTGTGGTTCGTTTTGTGAAACGTGGCAAGTTGGGGCCACGGTACATTGGCCCGTTCAAGATCTTGGAGCGTATTGGTCCGGTAGCTTATCGATTAGAACTTCCTCAAAACCTGAGTGGAGTTCATAATGTTTTCCATGTTCGTAATCTTAGAAAGTGTTTGGCCGATCCAACACTTCACGTGCCCCTCGAAGAAATCCGTGTTGATAAAACGTTGAAATTCGTGGAAGAACCAATAGAAATCCTAGATCGACAAACTAGAAAACTAAAGAATACCCGATATACGATTGTCAAAGTGAGATGGCAAGCTAGACGTGGACCCGAGTTTACTTGGGAACGCGAGGACCACATGAAGTCTAAATACCCACATTTGTTTGGTAATTAGGGTTTTGTTGAATTTCGGGACGAAATTCTTTTAACGGGGGAATAATGTAACAATTGTCATTTTTGGTCCATTAATTGTCGAAAATAATAAAAGCAAACATTATGAATTTATGAAAAACTTTGAGTACTTATGTTGCCTTTATATATATGTACGTGTTGGGCTAATAGCAATATGATAATGAATTGAAATTGGATTGATATAATCAGGCCCATATGGTTAGGCCATTTTTATTGTGACTATATTTTGTATGGAATTTATATTACCGATATGATTTTGGCTCACATTCTGTTCATGTGATTGGGCCAAATGAAATATAAGAATGAATTCTATATCTTGATTGGGCTACTGTGATTAGACCCATGTTAAAAAGTCTTAGTATAATGTACAGTTTCAAACAGTGTCGGCGGATAACTAATAATGGTACTAATAGGACAAAAACCGACACAACCTTTATATTATATGAAATGATTTATCATAATTTATAAAAGTTGTACGCCCGTGATTATTTTTGTTTGTGTTATTAATTTCGGAATCAATTAACTAGCTAGATATATTGTACAATTACTATAAATAAAATAAATATGCAATTGTGTACTTAAATTAGCTAACTAATAAATATATAAATACATGTAATTGATTTATAACCACATAGATAAAAGTAAATATACTTACATTAACTAGTTACTATAAATAATTACACAAATACAAATCAAAATTCAAATTCTAGAGTCAACTAAGTCAAATAGTCAAGTCAAGGCTTGTGTTCTAGACATAAACCTAACTTAAACTAATAAAGACTTGGATTGTATCTATAAATCATTCAATAAACAAATTGCTACTGGTTTCTAAGTTGTCCTAATGCCAATGATCCAGCCATTACACATGGATTAGTTGTAAAGAAACATGATGAACACCTCATAGTCAAGGTGTGTGTTCTTTGACCCTTGGTTGGCAAATGGGCTATAAAAGACAAGCATTACTCATTCTTTTGCATATCTCAGCCTTCTCCTCTCTCTCTCACATTCTTAATATCAAAACAATCAGAATAATAAGTTCAAGAAGTCTTAGGATCATTACTTGAAGTTCCAAGTTAGGTTCAAAGAGTTTGGAGTCTAAGAAGTTGATCTTTTAGAAGCTGTATTGTCTTGAAATACTTCTATACCTTAGATTACAGTGAGGTAATATTTCTATATGTTTAATTAAGTCTTTTCAAGTATACTTTGATATGGGATGGGCTAAAGGTTGTGTGGTTAAGTTGAAAGATTGATTTATGTACCGAAAATGTCGTTTTGGAGTTGTATACATAACTTTTAATAATCAAATACCCAAGAGGGTTTGTGGTCTGCATTTATACCACCAAAATGTTCATTTATATCCTTATTAAAGTCTTGGAAAGTGTTAAGTTATGAACAAATGCAAAGTCGAAATTATATTCAAAAACAAGAGGTTGTTAAGACTGAAATTTCAGTCATCTTGCAAAAATCCTAGAAAATTCATTTGAACGATCTAGGAGATGAATTTTATATTTTTAGAAACCTCTATGTGTCCCTCAAATTTGATAAGAATTAAGTTTCTTTTGGTTTTGCCCAGAAAAGTGACCTTTTGAAAGAAATAGGAATATTAGAAAAATCTGTAAAAATTCATAAACACTCTTATAGTATTAGATGTTGTAAAAAGGATATGTCTTGAAACACTTTGCATCTACACTAAAAATCCTCTCAAAAGAGAGCATAGCTTAAGAAAATATATTTGATTATCTTAGGTTGGAAAAGCTTGAACGTTGAATCACTGTGAACTTATTTGTGTGTGTACTTGTACTAGTACTTGGAATTGCTTTACTTCCAGGTGAGTTTCGTAAACCCTCCCTACTCAATTGAGGTTCGGGCTGAAAAGTGTACATGTATGTTAGATTGATTGTTTGATTTAACGTATTGACTTGTTGCTCGGTTAATTATGCTTTCGTTTATGAATACTTGTTGTTAAACGATTGTCGGTTGATTCACTTTGTCATGATATGGAACGAGATGTTAATTGTCTATTTGTTGATTGTTGATGTGATTACTTGTGGTTTAATGGCGCATTGTTTATCATGTAAGTCGTAACGGGTTAACGATATATGGCGCTCTGTTTATCATGTAAGTCGTAACGGTTTAATGGCGCATTGTTTGACAAGTAAGGCGTAACGGTTTATGTGTAATGGAATTGTAATTGAAATGTTGATTGTATTGATTTGTGCTAACGTGAAACCTTTTAGGGTTTTCCTTGGAATGTGATTAGGTATTCTAATCCTCACTTATCGTTAATGGTTGTTATTCCGATACACTTGATTCCTATTACTTGTCCCTACGAACTCACCAACTTTATGTTGACGAATTTTAGTACACTTTTCAGGTAATCAGGTTAATCAGAGACAAAATGGATGATATTGTGTTTGCATTGCTAAGAATGGACTTGCTTTGGACTTTCTGGATCCGTGATCCTTATTTCCCTTTAATGGGTTATGCTTAGGATCAAATACTATCATTTAAACATTTCCATTTAATATTGATTGAGTGTGTATCTTTGATTGATGTTGATTATTGTATACATTTGAGTGAGTTTGTGGATTGTTTCAATTTTATAAATGCATATAGTTTGACTCTACATAATTTCCATGTCGTGCTGTGCTTTTCTAAGTGATACCCCATGATTCCGCCTTGTTGGGGTGTTACATAACCGGCGGCAAAAGATCAAGAAATAATTGTAAAAGAAACACTCGTTCACCTATGTCGATAAAGATCGAGAATTGACCCGATCCATTGATGAAGACGATGAAGCTGGTGGTTGGGTTCTCATCGGGTTATGGTGATTCGCCGGAAAAATGCTAAAAACGCGGTGAAGTGGTGGTCGGAAACAATTGTAAGTGTGTCTGTATATATATATATATATATATAATAAATGGATCGGGTGGAACGAGATCTGTATCGAAATAGGTGAATAGGTGGATCCAGATGCCCCCTATTTTCTTGCGGGTGATCGGAAAGGTGGGTGGTGGTGGCCGGAAAAGCTGCTTCATTCTTCAGTTTTTGTTCAATTAAAATCAAAGGTCTTCACTCTTCTTTCCTTCAATTTAATTAATAATTCATTTTCTTTAAGTTTGTAAGTGTGTTCAATATTCATGAACGAGATGATTATGATGATGGAAATCATGTAGATATGGAATTGATAGGATGTGATGTACAGATCTGAGTGTATGTATGTATATATATTGATATATAGATCAGGGGTATAGGTATAAATAGATACATAGATCAGGGATGATGATGATGATGTAGATTTATGGATCCTTTTTATTTTTATGGATATAGGTGTAAATATATGTAAATGCAGATGTGTTGATACATATATACAGATATTTTTTGTAAGAAGTGCGTTAAATTGGGTTTTGATAAATTTGGAATTAGGTTTGAGTGTAGCAATGGAAGAAAGAAAAAAAAGATAACATCAGGGTTCATATTAAAGAAGATGATTAATAGAGGATAGGGAAGAGATTTGGTTGAAAGGACGAAAATACCCTCATGTGCAATGCACATGAGGAGGCTAACGGAGTCATAATAACGTCTGTTAGGGTAAGGGGTGTCTAATGAACAAAATGTCACCACAGGGTGATCTAATAATAAAAAAAAGCACAGGGGCGAAAAATGATAAAATGACAAACCACAGGGTGATGTAATGAAATTTTCTCTAAAAATATTTGTAAATCTCAAAATTTTATTTAATAAAACAAATTAACTTTTTCAAATTTATATTTATAAAATAACTTTTTTATTGAGATAAATTATTCCAAAAAAATTAAAAAATTAAAAAATTACATTATATTCTCAATTACTAAGCTAACGCATAAAAAATAATCGAATGCTATGAACAAGAAAAATTAATAAATTCTAACGTCATGCATCGAATTTATGTTAGTCCTTCTAAACCTGTACATATCGTTAAACTCGATTACAAATCAAATGTACCTAATACCTTTCACATTTATTGTAAAATCTAAATAAAAATATTTTCTACATAGCAATATTGAGTCTGTATATGATGCAACAAAAGCAGCTCAAATAGGAAAAGAGTTATGGAAAACATCTTAAACAATATCACGGAAGTTACTATCTTTAGCTGTGTGACTTAAAACAAAAGAGTTGAAAACGTCATACAAGAGATACACGAGGCTTAAAATAGTAAAAACACAGGTTAAGAATTAATCTATCTCATACTTGTCACGTTTCCATGACTAAAAGACATTTAGAATTGTTGAATGTAATGTCACTACTTATTGAATACTTATCTTCTTGCTTTGCATGCTTTCACCATTCATGCTATAAATTAGGCATACTATCTATGTTTGTATCATATACACACAATAGAAAAAGTGTGTATAGTATAAGATCAAAGATGAAAGGAGTTGTGATAGTTATGTTGACAACACTAGTCATGGTCGGGCTCACAGTGCGCTCAAGCGAAGCCATTACTTGTGCCGAAGTTGACCATTTGCTCGGACCATGCTTAACCTATCTAAGGTTTGGTGGAAGCCCACCAGCAGAATGCTGCAACGTACGGGTTGAAGAAGCTTGAAGATGAGTGCCAGACTAAGTCCGATAAGCAAATAGCTTGTAACTGTTGTAAATATGCTGCAAGTACATTTCAAATTGCAAAAAGCTCTTAATTAAAACCGTTAAATATAACCAAAAGTTCTATAAAATTGCTAAATCGTAACAGTGTTTGTTAATTGTTAGTTTGCATGAAGACAGCAAGGCTAATGTTAAAAACTTCGTGCTACATGAGTAGAGTTCATTTCCCATCTTGATTTTGCTACTATTCTTTCTATTAATGTTTGAATGAGATAGTTAATTTGCTATTAATGTTACTACCATACCATGTGACATATATACAGATATACATATACGTTAATTAAATTTGCATGCTAATTTACATCTCTTGTTAATGGTGCAGGATTTCATTTTATGAGAGTTACAACTTACGTTGGTTAAAAGCTACCGGATCTCGTCTAGATTGAACATGTTTTTATTTCCATATATATATGTTTCTACAAACTACGTACGGATACTCAAATAAAGTACACAGTATTAGTATGATATATATAC
>CM067168.1:48426823-48705185 GCA_034093135.1 Erigeron breviscapus | reverse complement strand
CCGGAAGAGATGGTGGTGGTTGGATAGGGCTCCGCCCTGGCCGTCGCCGTCGTAGGCGCCGTCGCCAAGAGATGGTGGTGGTTGGATAGGGCTCCGCCCTGGCCGTCGCCGTCGCAGGCGCCGTCGCCGGAAGAGATGGTGGTGGTTGGATAGGGCTCCGCCCTGGCCGTCGCCGTCGCAGGCGCCGTCGCCGGAAGAGATGGTGGTGGTTGGATAGGGCTCCGCCCTGGCCGTCGCCGTCGCAGGCGCCGTCGCCGGAAGAGATGGTGGTGGTTGGATAGGGCTCCGCCCTGGCCGTCGCCGTCGCAGGCGCCGTCGCCGGAAGAGATGGTGGTGGTTGGATAGGGCTCCGCCCTGGCCGTCGCCGTCGTAGGCGCCGTCGCCGGAAGAGATGGTGGTGGTAGTGGTGGAAACGCGATTTTGTGAGAAGGGGAGAAAGAGAGTTAATCCTAGCCATTTAATTGGAAAGATCCAATAGGAATTGATGCAGAAGATATGTCATCACTGGAAGATGGGTGGACATCATCTTGAAAAAGGTATGTGATTATGATCACCAGATTGACCCTGAACTAAAACTGGACCTGGCTGAATTATTAAGTGGTGATTTGGCATTTGTGGAAACTGTTAGAGCTGATAGTGAAAGATATCTTGACACTATCTTAATTGAACTGAACAATGTTAAACCACAACTAAATGATTTGCAAAGTGTCCCGTTGGCTCTCAAGGAGTCAGTTTTAAAGATTGAGGCTTTAGAACTTGATAATCAAAAACTATTTTCTGATCTTGAAAAAGAACAAAAGATTATCAAGTCATGGGTAAAAGCATCTGGCAAAACTATGATGCATTTTGCATATACTTTTGAAGTTTTGTATTAATGTGCAAACATGAATTTGGTTACAAACAAAGGGATGAATTTGAGCTCTTGGATCAAAAATCAAGATCAATAAGGAAATTTGGCATTTCCGGCAACATCTTCGGCGACCTCTCCGATCGATCTTCTTTTCCGATCTTCTTCCTTCGTCATCTCCGGCGACATCTCCGGCGGTCATCTTCATCTCCGGCAGCGGCGACGTCATCTCCGACGACATTTCCGGCGATCGTCAGTTCGTTTCCCGGTGGATAAGGTACGGGCGTTGCCCTCATCCGTTCTAAACTAGTTGTCACCGGACGCCTATGGGAATGATATGGATTTGATGGGCGGCGATCCAAGAGATGGTGGTGGTTGGATAGGGCTCCGCCCTGGCCGTCGCCGTCGTAGGCGCCGTCGCCGGAAGAGATGGTGGTGGTTGGATAGGGCTCCGCCCTGGCCGTCGCCGTCGCAGGCGCCGTCGCCGGAAGAGATGGTGGTGGTTGGATAGGGCTCCGCCCTGGCCGTCGCCGTCGCAGGCGCCGTCGCCGGAAGAGATGGTGGTGGTTGGATAGGGCTCCGCCCTGGCCGTCGCCGTCGTAGGCGCCGTCGCCGGAAGAGATGGTGGTGGTTGGATAGGGCTCCGCCCTGGCCGTCGCCGTCGCAGGCGCCGTCGCCGGAAGAGATGGTGGTGGTTGGATAGGGCTCCGCCCTGGCCGTCGCCGTCGCAGGCGCCGTCGCCGGAGACGACGGTGGTGGTGGTAGTAGCCGGAAACGCGATTTTGTGAGAAGGGGAGAAAGAGAGTTAATCCTAGCCATTTAATTGGAAAGATCCAATTGCTAGGAATTGATCTTTCATTTGCACACAAATTTTCATGTGCAAATGAATTATCCTCTACTTTTGAAATAGATCATTTGTAGAAATATGTTGTTTTTACTGTTACGAAATTTACTATAACAATGGTTGGTGTTAGATTGTAGAGTTAATATGGTCTTTAACTAAACATGTATCACCGAGGAGGAGTCTATATATCGTCTTAAATATGTAAATTTTATGAGCATATAGTAAGTAAATGGGGTATCTACTTGAAGAGTGTAAAATTCGAATTCTTTTGACAAGTTATGGAAAATCGGCTAGAACCAAAATTTATTGATTAGTTTAGATTTCTGTTTAGATTATAGAAAATTGAATTAATTGCTTTTGCAATTTTGGTTTTATAATAAGAATTTGAGATTTAGCTTAATTGCTTGCCATCGAACTCTGGCCCACATGTAAAGGGGTTGCCCAATATAACCTTGAGTCTCAAATTCAATACTGATCAGCTCTAGCATACCAATTACCGAGGTTTAAGGGATTTTCTTCTTATTACTCTTTTACCCAATTTGAGTTTCAGCTTGAATGCAATCTTTGTCGGTTGAAAACATTCAAAATATTGTCAAGTCAGTCGATATACCTTCCAGTCTTCCACAATAAATTTTAAACAATGTACATAACATGGGAGTATTTAGTATTAGACTCTTTGTTATTTGTATAAATAAATTCTCCTTTTATCCAGAAAATACTAACGTACGTTACAACTTTTTAATACCCAACTGGTGTTGAAAATGATAAATACTACCACTAATTTATATTTAAATTAATTAATTATATTAACTTTTTATATGTTTTTCTCTTTATATATCTTGGATTGGTTGGCCTGAATTCACAATCGTTTAGGTGCCTTAACATAAAATCCAGTTATTGATGTATTGTCTAAAAATATATAGTAACAATAAAGACATAGAAATTAAAAGTGTAAAATGTTTATTTATATTATATGTTGGAATAAACATGATTCGATTCGAGGGGTAAAACATCCCACATCGTCATGTGGAACCTGTAAGAGCATTAAGCATGATTGCTATTGATTTCGGGTTCCCAAAACAAGATGATTGAGTAATAATGGGATGGGAAATTCGGCTGGAACATGATGCACGAATTTCTTAGAGGAGAGGCACACCAAATTAAGTGAGGATTAGTTTCTCATTAACCTTAATTTAGGGTTTATAACTCTCTATTTATAATGAGAGCATTTACACATTCAACCCCTCTGGTGTTTAATGTGTGTAACATTAGTCCTCATAGTTACAATCATTTAATGAGAAACCCTATAGTATGTCTTTAAGAGTAAATACGCCCATTATATATTTACTAGACATAGAGATTTCAGTTATCGTCAATTATCATATCAGGAATGATAGATGATCAGTGACGGTCACACTAACGTGGTTCCAACATTATATTAATACTAATACTAATTAATATTTATTCGATAGGCTAAACTGAAGCCATTGTGAAGATGGTCGTATATATATCATACTAATACTATGTACTTTATTTGAGTATCCGTACGTAGTTTGTAGAAACATATATATATGGAAATAAAAACATGTTCAATCTAGACGAGATCCGGTAGCTTTTAACCAACGTAAGTTGTAACTCTCATAAAATGAAATCCTGCACCATTAACAAGAGATGTAAATTAGCATGCAAATTTAATTAACGTATATGTATATCTGTATATATGTCACATGGTATGGTAGTAACATTAATAGCAAATTAACTATCTCATTCAAACATTAATAGAAAGAATAGTAGCAAAATCAAGATGGGAAATGAACTCTACTCATGTAGCACGAAGTTTTTAACATTAGCCTTGCTGTCTTCATGCAAACTAACAATTAACAAACACTGTTACGATTTAGCAATTTTATAGAACTTTTGGTTATATTTAACGGTTTTAATTAAGAGCTTTTTGCAATTTGAAATGTACTTGCAGCATATTTACAACAAAAAAAAAAAAAAAAAAAAAAAAAAAAAAAAAAAAAAAAAAAAAAAAAAAAAAAAAAAAAAAAAAAAAAAAAAAAAAAAAAAAAAAAAAAAAAAAAAAAAAAAAAAAAAAAAAAAAAAAAAAAAAAAAAAAAAAAAAAAAAAAAAAAAAAAAAAAAAAAAAAAAAAAAAAAAAAAAAAAAAAAAAAAAAAAAAAAAAAAAAAAAAAAAAAAAAAAAAAAAAAAAAAAAAAAAAAAAAAAAAAAAAAAAAAAAAAAAAAAAAAAAAAAAAAAAAAAAAAAAAAAAAAAAAAAAAAAAAAAAAAAAAAAAAAAAAAAAAAAAAAAAAAAAAAAAAAAAAAAAAAAAAAAAAAAAAAAAAAAAAAAAAAAAAAAAAAAAAAAAAAAAAAAAAAAAAAAAAAAAAAAAAAAAAAAAAAAAAAAAAAAAAAAAAAAAAAAAAAAAAAAAAAAAAAAAAAAAAAAAAAAAAAAAAAAAAAAAAAAAAAAAAAAAAAAAAAAAAAAAAAAAAAAAAAAAAAAAAAAAAAAAAAAAAAAAAAAAAAAAAAAAAAAAAAAAAAAAAAAAAAAAAAAAAAAAAAAAAAAAAAAAAAAAAAAAAAAAAAAAAAAAAAAAAAAAAAAAAAAAAAAAAAAAAAAAAAAAAAAAAAAAAAAAAAAAAAAAAAAAAAAAAAAAAAAAAAAAAAAAAAAAAAAAAAAAAAAAAAAAAAAAAAAAAAAAAAAAAAAAAAAAAAAAAAAAAAAAAAAAAAAAAAAAAAAAAAAAAAAAAAAAAAAAAAAAAAAAAAAAAAAAAAAAAAAAAAAAAAAAAAAAAAAAAAAAAAAAAAAAAAAAAAAAAAAAAAAAAAAAAAAAAAAAAAAAAAAAAAAAAAAAAAAAAAAAAAAAAAAAAAAAAAAAAAAAAAAAAAAAAAAAAAAAAAAAAAAAAAAAAAAAAAAAAAAAAAAAAAAAAAAAAAAAAAAAAAAAAAAAAAAAAAAAAAAAAAAAAAAAAAAAAAAAAAAAAAAAAAAAAAAAAAAAAAAAAAAAAAAAAAAAAAAAAAAAAAAAAAAAAAAAAAAAAAAAAAAAAAAAAAAAAAAAAAAAAAAAAAAAAAAAAAAAAAAAAAAAAAAAAAAAAAAAAAAAAAAAAAAAAAAAAAAAAAAAAAAAAAAAAAAAAAAAAAAAAAAAAAAAAAAAAAAAAAAAAAAAAAAAAAAAAAAAAAAAAAAAAAAAAAAAAAAAAAAAAAAAAAAAAAAAAAAAAAAAAAAAAAAAAAAAAAAAAAAAAAAAAAAAAAAAAAAAAAAAAAAAAAAAAAAAAAAAAAAAAAAAAAAAAAAAAAAAAAAAAAAAAAAAAAAAAAAAAAAAAAAAAAAAAAAAAAAAAAAAAAAAAAAAAAAAAAAAAAAAAAAAAAAAAAAAAAAAAAAAAAAAAAAAAAAAAAAAAAAAAAAAAAAAAAAAAAAAAAAAAAAAAAAAAAAAAAAAAAAAAAAAAAAAAAAAAAAAAAAAAAAAAAAAAAAAAAAAAAAAAAAAAAAAAAAAAAAAAAAAAAAAAAAAAAAAAATGCAGAAAATGACAAAATAAGAATAAGACAAAATTGCTGACGTCATGCTGACGTCAGCAATTTTGTAAGAATTCACAAGGGTTACCGGCTAAGGGAATAGCAGGTAAAACGTGTACTCTATAACCATTTTTTAAGGGTTCATGTATACAATAAACCTTTTGTAAGTTCATGTATACAATAACTTTTCGACCTTAGTTGATTACATTTCCGTGCACTAACTTCCGTGATATTGTTTAAGATGTTTTCCATAACTCTTTTCCTATTTGAGCTGCTTTTGTTGCATCATATACAGACTCAATATTGCTATGTAGAAAATATTTTTATTTAGATTTTACAATAAATGTGAAAGGTATTAGGTACATTTGATTTGTAATCGAGTTTAACGATATGTACAGGTTTAGAAGGACTAACATAAATCCGATGCATGACGTTAGAATTTATTAATTTTTCTTGTTCATAGCATTCGATTATTTTTTATGCGTTAGCTTAGTAATTGAGAATATAATGTAATTTTTTAATTTTTTAATTTTTTTGGAATAATTTATCTCAATAAAAAAGTTATTTTATAAATATAAATTTGAAAAAGTTAATTTGTTTTATTAAATAAAATTTTGAGATTTACATAATATATTTAAGAGAAAATTTCATTAGATCACCCTGTGGTTTGTCATTTTATCATTTTTCGCCCTTGTGCTTTTTTTTATTATTAGATCACCCTATGGTGACTTTTTGCTTCATTAGACACCCCTTACCCTAACAGACGTTATTATGACTCCGTTAGCCTCCTCATGTGCATTGCACATGAGGGTATTTTCGTCCTTTCAACCAAATCTCTTCCCTATCCTCTATTAATCATCTTCTTTAATATGAACCCTGATGTTATCTTTTTTTTCTTTCTTCCATTGCTACACTCAAACCTAATTCCAAATTTATCAAAACCCAATTTAACGCACTTCTTACAAAAAATATCTGTATATATGTATCAACACATCTGCATTTACATATATTTACACCTATATCCATAAAAATAAAAAGGATCCATAAATCTACATCATCATCATCATCCCTGATCTATGTATCTATTTATACCTATACCCCTGATCTATATATCAATATATATACATACATACACTCAGATCTGTACATCACATCCTATCAATTCCATATCTACATGATTTCCATCATCATAATCATCTCGTTCATGAATATTGAACACACTTACAAACTTAAAGAAAATGAATTATTAATTAAATTGAAGGAAAGAAGAGTGAAGACCTTTGATTTTAATTGAACAAAAACTGAAGAATGAAGCAGCTTTTCCGGCCACCACCACCCACCTTTCCGATCACCCGCAAGAAAATAGGGGGCATCTGGATCCACCTATTCACCTATTTCGATACAGATCTCGTTCCACCCGATCCATTTATTATATATATATATATATATACAGACACAACTTACAATTGTTTCCGACCACCACTTCACCGCGTTTTTAGCATTTTTCCGGCGAATCACCATAACCCGATGAGAACCCAACCACCAGCTTCATCGTCTTCATCAATGGATCGGGTCAATTCTCGATCTTTATCGACATAGGTGAACGAGTGTTTCTTTTACAATTATTTCTTGATCTTTTGCCGCCGGTTATGTAACACCCCAACAAGGCGGAATCATGGGGTATCACTTAGAAAAGCACAGCACGACATGGAAATTATGTAGAGTCAAACTATATGCATTCATAGGATTGAAACAATCCACAAACTTACTCAAATGTATACAATAATCAACATCAATCAAAGATACACACTCAATCAATATTAAATGGAAATGTTTAAATGATAGTAGTTGATCCTAAGCATAACCCATTAAAGGGAAATAAGGATCACGGATCCAGAAAGTCCAAAGCAAGTCCATTCTTAGCAATGCAAACACAATATCATCCATTTTGTCTCTGATTAACCTGATTACCTGAAAAGTGTACTAAAATGCGTCAACATAAAGTTGGTGAGTTCGTAGGGACAAGTAATAGGAATCAAGTGTATCGGAATAACAACCATTAACGATAAGCGAGGATTAGAATACCTAATCACATTCCAAGGAAAACCCTAAAAGGTTTCACGTTAGCACAAAATCAACACAATCAACATTTCAATTACAATTCCATTACACATAAACCGTTACGCCTTACTTGTCAAACAATGCGCCATTAAACCGTTACGACTTACATGATAAACAATGCGCCATATATCGTTAACCCGTTACGACTTACATGATAAACAATGCGCCATATATCGTTAACCCGTTACGACTTACATGATAAACAATGCGCCATTAAACCACAAGTAATCACATCAACAATCAACAAATAGACAATTAACATCTCGTTCCATATCATGACAAAGTGAATCAACCGACAATCGTTTAACAACAAGTATTCATAAACGAAAGCATAATTAACCGAGCAACAAGTCAATACGTTAAATCAAACAATCAATCAAACATACATGTACACTTTTCAGCCCGAATCTCAATTGAGTAGGGAGGGTTTACGAAACTCACCTGGAAGTAAAGCAATTCCAAGTACTAGTACAAGTACACGCACGAATAAGTTCACAGTGATTCAACGTTCAAGCTTTTCCAACCTAAGATAATCAAATATATTTTCTTAAGCTATGCTCTCTTTTGAGAGGATTTTTAGTGTAGATGCAAAGTGTTTCAAGACATATCCTTTTTACAACATCTAATACTATAAGAGTGTTTATGAATTTTTACAGATTTTTCTAATATTCCTATTTCTTTCAAAAGGTCACTTTTCTGGGCAAAACCAAAAGAAACTTAATTCTTATCAAATTTGAGGGACACATAGAGGTTTCTAAAAATATAATATTCATCTCCTAGATCGTTCAAATGAATTTTCTAGGATTTTTGCAAGATGACTGAAATTTCAGTCTTAACAACCCCTTGTTTTTTAATATAATTTCGACTTTGCATTTGTTTCATAACTTAACACTTTCCAAGACTTTAATAAGGATATAAATGAACATTTTGGTGGTATAAAGGCAGACCACAAACCCTCTTGGGTATTTGATTATTAAAAGTTATGTAAACGACTCCAAAACGACGTTTTCGGTACATAAATCAATCTTTCAACTTAACCACCCAACCTTTAGCCCATCCCATATCAAAGTATACTGGAAAAGACTTAATTAAACATATAGAAATATTACCTCACTGTAATCTAAGGTATAGAAGTATTTCAAGACAATACAGCTTCTAAAAGATCAACTTCTTAGACTCCAAACTCTTTGAACCCAACTTGGAACTTCAAGTAATGATCCTAAGACTTCTTGAACTTATTATTCTGATTGTTTTGATATTAAGAATGTGAGAGAGAGAGGAGAAGGCTGAGATATGCAAAAGAATGAGTAATGCTTGTCTTTTATAGCCCATTTGCCAACCAAGGGTCAAAGAACACACACCTTGACTATGAGGTGTTCAATCATGTTCTTTACAACTAATCCATGTGTAATGGCTGGATCATTGGCATTAGGACAAGCTAGAAACCAGTAGCAATTTGTTTATTGAATGATTTATAGCTACAATCCAAGTCTTTGTTAGTTTAAGTTAGGTTTATGTCTAGAACACAAGCCTTGACTTGACTATTTGACTTAGTTGACTCTAGAATTTGAATTTTGATTTGTATTTGTGTAATTATTTATAGTAACTAGTTAATGTAAGTATATTTACTTTTATCTATGTGGTTATAAATCAATTACATGTATTTATATATTTATTAGTTAGCTAATTTAAGTACACAATTGCTTATTTATTTTACTAGTATTTATAGTAATTGTACAATATATCTAGCTAGTTAATTGATTCCGAAATTAATAACACAAACAAAAATAATCACGGGCGTACAACTTTTATAAATTATTATAATAATAAATCATTTCATATAATATAAAGGTTGTGTCGGTTTTTGTCCTATTAGTACCATTATTAGTTATCCGCCGACACTGTTTGAAACTGTACATTATACTAAGACTTTTTAACATGGGTCTAATCACAGTAGCCCAATCAAGATATAGAATTCATTCTTATATTTCATTTGGCCCAATCACATGAACAGAATGTGAGCCAAAATCATATCGGTAATATAAATTCCATACAAAATATAGTCACAATAAAAATGGCCTAACCATATGGGCCTGATTATATCAATCCAATTTCAATTCATTATCATATTGTTATTAGCCCAACACGTACATATATATAAAGGCAACATAAGTACTCAAAGTTTTTCATAAATTCATAATGTTTGCTTTTATTATTTTCGACAATTAATGGACCAAAAAATGACAATTGTTACAGGTTACCACCTCGACGGATTTATGTGTTTCTTTTATTTCCAACCGCCGCCCGATTCATCATCACCATGATATGTTATCATATAATCCGGTTCTGAAAAGGTATTGATAATTTGTTTGCAAGATTTAGAATTGGAATTTGAACCCTCTCTACTCCCTTTATTTGATGGTCGGTTATAGTCTTGAAGACGGAAAGATTGGTGTTGCCGGAACTTCTTTCTTTTCTTTCGAATCGAGCGGCAGGCTGGTGGTGCAATTCTTTAGATACAATCATGGGTTGGTAGAATGTTTAATTTCATTTGTTTAATTACGGCTGTTTGCAATCAATTTTATTGTTATTAGTATTATTATTATTATTATTTCCTGATTATTATATATTGGATAATTTTTTTTTTGAGATCTGGGTTTCTTTTTACGAGATAAAGCCATAAAGGTACTAAAAGAGTAAACATCATCTTTCTTTCTTTTCTTATTAATCGATGGGGTCTTCTTTCTCTGTTCTCTGCTGCTGCGAGTGTGAGTGTGAGTGTGAGTGTGAGTGTGTATATAATGTGGTGTTGTGTATTGTATGTTTTAGGTTTTGTGTCTATCTTCTGTTTTAGTATTTTGGGTTTAGGTTTAAGTTTAGAGGTGTTTGTTTTGGTAATGGAAAGAGTTCCTAGATTTGAGAAAGAACATAAAGAGGTGAAAAATTTGTTTAAGAGGTAAAAAGACAGTAATACTCTCATGTGCAATGCACATGAGGAGGCTAACGGAGTCATAATAACGTCTGTTAGGGTAAGGGGTGTCTAATGAAGCAAAAAGTCACCATAGGGTGATCTAATAATAAAAAAAAGCACAGGGGCGAAAAATGATAAAATGACAAACCACAGGGTGATGTAATGAAATTTTCTCTATATTTAATGAGTTAATCGCATAAATGAAAAGTTTGACTGAAAAGATAATTTATAAGCGATATATCGTGTATTTTTCATATCTAAAATTTAAATAATTCAACATTCTAATACCATCTTTCTCTTAGGGTGCACGGCGTGCCCCGGGACCGGATCGGTACCTGTCCGGTACTGGATTGAACACCAATCTAGGGATGAACAGAAGTCCCAAAATCCCGATCCCATCCCGGTACCGTCCCGGTCCCAGTCCCATAAAGTGGTACCGAGTCCCACTCGGGACCGGTACCGGTATTCGTTTTTCCGAGTTCATGGGACCGGTACTAAACGGTACCGGTACCGGGAAATCCCGAAATACCATACTAGTCCCGAATAGTACCGTGATGTTATGATTCACAATTAATATTCAGATTTTAAAGCCCCAATCTAAAGTCTAAACCCATTTAAACTTCAAAAATTCAGCCCATTAAATTATATATTACTTGTTTGTACGTGTGACTCCCAACCCAATCTCCAATAATTGGAGTCCAATTCCCCACTTATGATTTATTTATCATATTTAATTTAAATGAAAATAGTTTCACAGCTTCCCATTCCAACTTTCCATACACACTTTATCAAACCACAAAATCAAACAAAAAATATCTCCACCTACCAAGATGAAATCTTATCCCATCTAGAAATCATCCATCTTTTTTAAAGAAAGCTAAAATATTTATCTTAACATCAAAATATGGAAATAACTCAAGTAAGTTTTTGTATGTGATTGTATATATGTATGTATATATTAATTTATATAACTTTTTGTATGTGTTAGAAATCTAAAATGGTGTTAAAATGTAATTATTTTAATAATGGAAGGAGTATTAGTGAAAGTTAGTCAAGTGTATAAATACTCCTCTCCATACCCAAAATTGTAAGCTTTGAACATAATTCCATAGTTACTTCTCTCTAATCTTATACTTTCTCTCTCTAAACTCATCTTCAACCTCCATTTCACACACAAACACACTTTTCACACACTAACCAAAATCCTCCATTAAACCTTCAAATCGAGCTCAAATTTCTACTTAACAATTGGTATCAGAGCAAAATCAGTTAATCTGAACGATCCATAGCTCGATTTTGTGCAATTCTCATACAATTTTCAAATTTTTATTCAAAATCATCTTCACTGTTCTTCAATTTTTCACCTCTCAAATCACATAAAATCACAGATATTTGTTCACCAATAGATTCCTAGTAGTTGAAAACATAATCCTGTCAAGTTTCAAGTTCCAATTCGATCTAAATCTCGAGTTTGAATTTTTGGATTTTGGCGCGATTTTTGGGTTTTGAATCTGCTGTGTTTTGTGTTGAATTTTGTTCATAGATTTGTTGCGGAGGTGAAAACAAACAGTTTACAAGTGATTTCAAGTTCTAACTCCTAGTAATTCGAAAGTTATTGAAGCTTTAAGAAGTCGTTAATGGAGTTTTTGTATAAAACTGATGTTCTGATGAAGAAGATGACTCTAAGACGATCTTCACTAGGACGATCTTCCCAAGATCGTCTTAGTCTTTGAAAGTTCATTTCATACTTAGTACTTTGTGGCTTGTAGGACGATCTCCTCAAGATCGTCTTGACAAGTGGGTGTGTTGTGAAGTATTTGTTTTTGGCTAACTAATCCAGAAGGATTGGTTTGGTCAATTCAAATTCTTGGAAAGAAAACAAGACGATCTTCACCAAGATCGTCTCATCATTCTGAAACCAAGACGATCTTCACCAAGATCGTCTCATCATTATGAAACTAAGACGATCTTCACCAAGATCGTCCTCATTCTGAACTTAAGACGATCTTCACCAAGATCGTCCAGTTCTTTTAAATCGTTTCATTCCAAGATCGTTTCATTTCAAGATCGTTTCATTTCAAGACCGTTTCATTTCAAGATCGTTTCAATTTCAAGACTTAACCAAATTTCATCAAAATCCTAGGACGATCTCACCTAGGACGATCTTGCCTAGGACGATCTTACCTAGAATGATCTCACCCAGGACGATCTTCTCAAGATCGTTTCATTTCCAAAAATCCAATAAAAAAAAAAAAATAAAATTTGATAGCATTAAAAAAATTTAGGCCAATTTTCATTCGTTATCGACGCGGTTTTGGCGGAAAATTTTAGAAATTATCAAATTTTTCCTATGATCATGATATCCAAAGTTTACATGAAATTCAAAGTTACATGAGAACATATTTCGGCGAAAAAATTTGGAGGGAAACCTGAAGTACAAAATCTCCAAATTTCAATTTTAATTCTTTCACTTCAATTTCAATCACAATTACCTTTTCATTTCATTTCACCCTTTGCTAAACAAAATGTCAAGTCCAAGTATCTCAAATTCAGTCAAAAATGATTTCGTCTTCAATTTGTGGTTAACTTCCTCACCCAAGACACCTACTTCATCTGAAGAGAAACTTCATAAAGGTGGACTGTGCTCATGTTGTATGACTACTCATTTGCGATCTGAAACAACTCCTTGTCAAGTGATGAAGATATTGATTCATTCGATTGCCACTAAAAATGTCAAGTTTCAAGAGGAAGTAGTCACGTTACAAGCTGAGAATGTCAAACTGAAAGAACAAATGATCTACTATCGAGCTGGAAATGTGAGACTTACAAATGAGATGAAAGAACTTCAAGTTGAATTTGGAGACCTTGCAGTTTGGAATGAAATTGACAAACCAACTTTGAAGAAGAATGATGAGTTGATGTCACAAATGAAAGCTGCGATAAAAGAACTTCAAACAGAATTGAAAACTTCCAACAAGAAGCTGAATGATAGTATCTTGGAAAGCAAATCAAGAGAACTTATTTTGCAAGAAAAGATTTCAAGTTTTCAATCTCAGTCAAAAAATGAGACATTATATTCTTAACCATGGAGAGCAAGTTTATTGATGAGATGAACAAAGTTGAGAAAGAGAGACAAGATGTTTGCAACAAAATCAAGACTCTTGAAGAGAATTGTTTGCAATATCAATCAAATGAAACATCTCTACGAAAGAGAATCTCTGAACTTGAGATGGAATTGCAAACACAATCAACATCTTGTGACACTCAAAGTGATGATGGCTCAGTTTATCATGATGCAAGTCTAATATTTCCAACTGAACTTGATGCTCAAAAGAAAGTTTGCACTGAGTCCATCCCAAAGAGCTCAAAGATCAAAGTTTCATCTCCTGCTAAACATAAAGCTTCTCAATTTACTAACTATGCCTATTCAAGGATAGAAAGTATTCGTCGAAGCCTACTATAGATGGAACACAGACTCTCATTCCATTCTTGTCATTTGAAGACAATACCAAGTTCATCTCTCAAGCAAAAACTCAGTTGACCAAGATCAAATGGAAACCTGTCTACAAACCAAAGTCAACTGAGTCAAAGACAATCAAATACTCACTTTGGCAACTCTATGAACTTGCACCAAAACCAATTACCGTGCAAGAAGTGAATGTCTTTGCATCTCCACTGCGTCCACAAAAACTCAACTTTTCAACAACCTCGAGTTTTCACCCACCATGGACTGCAGATTCTATTCGTCGAATCGATGACACGTACATTTGGAATGTCAAGACAAAAACCGTTGGGCCTACACAAAAATGGGTCCAAAGGTTGTTTGTAAGTAATTCGATGAAATGGCTTATACACATGTCAGTGTATAACCCGGGCTAAAGATGTTGTTTATTGAACTACTACTTCATAATGGTTGATTCCCCAGTTTCGACTTCAAAGAGACATGATGAACATGTTGCCACACATTCATCATGAGGGGAAGAAAGAGGATAATGAAGTCGAACAAGTTTATTTGAAAGAAGAATTTATCAGTTGAGGGGAAGAAAGATAAATTGTTGACTAAAGTGATCCCCAAATTTTTCTTTGAAGATAGTTATCGCCAACGTGGTGGGTACGCCACGGGTACACCCTATACATAAGCGTTGGTGGTACGCAAATATGATTGTTTGATCGAGGGGAAGTTTGTGATGAAAAGATGTTTGTCCAAATGCTTCAAGAGAAAGATTCATTAATTAAGGGGAAGTGTGACAAAGTTAAGATTGTCAAGAAGAGGCTATCATGTTCAAATCTAAAGAGCCAAGATCAAGTTTCCGCAATGCTCAAACTCTGAGAAGTTCAAGACTTAAAGATACATCTTTAAGGTAAGTGTGAAGATTAAAGACATAAAGACAAGTTTGATGGAAGATCTTGAAGACAATGAGAAAGCTTCGAAGACCTTCATCAACAAATTCGTATTTATAGATGATATCGTGCATGAATTACATTTCAACACCAAGGGGAAGAATGTTAGAAATCTAAAATGGTGTTAAAATGTAATTATTTTAATAATGGAAGGAGTATTAGTGAAAGTTAGTCAAGTGTATAAATACTCCTCTCCATACCCAAAATTGTAAGCTTTGAACATAATTCCATAGTTACTTCTCTCTAATCTTATACTTTCTCTCTCTAAACTCATCTTCAACCTCCATTTCACACACAAACACACTTTTCACACACTAACCAAAATCCTCCATTAAACCTTCAAATCGAGCTTAAATTTCTACTTAACAGTATGTAATCACGATTCTGTTTAATTTTCTGGTGGCATCGATTTTTTTTCGTATGTGTTTTTAATATTGTATGAGATAATGTTTAGCAACTTCATAAACTCATAACTTAAAAATCTTTTATATTGTTTTTTAATTTATTTATAAACTCCTAAAGTCCTAATACTACCATCAGTAAGTTTAGATTTTTATAGTTTAATACACAATTTAATTTTATAATGATTGTTGCTTGTATATGAACTAAAGAAGACTTTAACAAAAGGAGTACATATTAATTTATGTAATATATTTTTTAGGATGATGACACTTTTGTTGAAGAGACTCAATATGAACAAGCTGATGGTACTTTGGAAGACGACGGTGAAGAAGTTGAACGAGTTTCCAAGAAAGCTAAAAAGGAAGGCAAGGAGTGGTCCGAATCTTGGCAATACTTTGACGTGGTTTTCAAAAAGGTAGATGGAGTGGAAAAGAAGCACGGAAAGTGCAAGCATTGCAAAAAGTTGATCAAAGCCGACTCCATAAAAAATGGTACTTCTGGTCTTATAAAACACTTGAAAAGTTGTGAAGTAAATCCCGAAGTTAGAGCTAGGAAACAAAAACAAGCCAACATTGTGTTTAATAAAGATACTAGCGGGGAGGGTGGTAGTAGTGTTAATGTTTGGATACACGATGACCTAGCAATTAAGGAAGCTTTATTAGACTTTTTTGTTTGTGCGGAAGTTCCATTTAAGCTTGTAGAACATTGGGCTTTTGTTAGATTGGTAAGCCGATTGAATGCGAAGGTAAAATTACCATCACGTCATAAACTCTCTAAAGACATTGCCAAATACTACATAGAAGAAAGAAGTAAATTGTATGTTTATTAACATTATTATCGTGTCTTGCTAGATATCTTGGCAATCCAAATATCGTCGGTTGCGTCTGAGTCGGCTTTTAGTACTGGTGGACGTGTGTTAGACCCCTATAGAACAAGGTTGTCAACAAACATAGTGGAAGCGTTATTTTGCACACAAGATTGGGTGAGAAAGTCGAATAACTCGATATTTATGGATCAAGTTGATGACATTTTAAATGATGACGACATTGCCATTGGTAAAAAACACATTCGTTTACTTTATATGTATGTTATATATTTAAAACGTGTATTAACTTTTTTTGTGTGTTCTGATATATGTATAGAGATTGAAGAAGCGATGAACAACCGTAAAGATAAACGAAAGGAACAAATGCTTGTCGAAGAATGATGTTGTATGCTGGTGGTGTTTAATGTAATTTTGAGAATGAATCTTTTTTTGGTAACAAATGGTAGGAGTTGCAAACTTTCTGTTTAATGGCTTTTTGGTTATAAGAAAGTTCCAGCCTTCCAGGTATATTTTTGTAACTAATATTAGCAACTCGAATGGAAACAAACTTTTTGATCATAAGGACATATGCTACTGTAACTATGTAAGTCCTGGATGAGTTGCTATATGATATTATGATCGGTTGTAAGTTTATGTATGTGATCAGTACTTACTACTCAGTAGTAGCTGAACATAATTTTAGTTGTAAGTTTATGTATGTGATCTGTACTTACTAGTTACTACTCGGTAGTACCTGAACATAAGTTTTGTAACAAGTGAACTTGTTATTTGCTACATGATCTGTTTTTGGTCCCTGTGTTATCACACCATTTGCAATCTTGGTCCAAACATTTGCAAAGTGGCGATTCTGGTGCCACAAATGGAAAAGTTTCGCAATTTTGGTCCATTTTTAACTTTCCGTCCATTTTGCTCCGTTAGAGAGGCCATGTGCCAAGCACCTGATGGGCAATACTGTCTTTTTATACGAAACAAGGACCATTCTTGCAAATTAACTCATTTTTTTTAATTATTTGTTTATCTATTTATCATCATCATCATCATCAAAGAACAACATCTTTTTATCCAGATTTCTAAACAATTTGTTAAAGATCAAATTAATATCTCTCAACCTCTTTTCCAAGAAAACATATCCCCAAATATCATCAGATTTTTCAAGGAAACATATCCCCAAATATCTTTCATTTACATACATCTCTTTTCCAGCAAATCTCTAAACTCTTAACTAACAAACCTAAATTAAAACATCTCATACCATCAATAATTCATTCCATTCATTTATTACTTTTGGATCCATCAGTTTAACCTCCACCACCCACAATTTCATTTTGATTTTCTTCTCGTTTCTTTTTATATCCATAAAATTTGACTTAAACTAATAAACCAATGTAGATCTATACATATATATGTGTGTATGCGTGTATATATACATATAGTTGGTGGTGGGTGATGTTAGAGATCCACAAGCGGTGGTGGTTGGTGTTAGTAGCAACTGCTAATGGTGGCGGGTGATGGAAGCGGTAGGTGGTGGTTGTGGGTGGTAGAGATCCGACGGCTGTGAGTGAGTATAATGATGGTGATGAAGAAGAAGATGAAGAAAAACATACAATGGTGGTGGTTGTCACCGGTGGAAACATATCCGATCGATGCTCCTTTCATGCCGCCACCGTCGCTCCTTCCTTGCTAATTTTATGGTCACAGATTCCCAATAATAACAACAGTTAGTAAGTGTTTCTGATGGAGTGAAGTGGTGGCGGCGAGTTCTTCAGATTCACCACCCTTCAGATCCACCGCAGCCGCCACCTTCAGATTTTGTTATTTGGCTTGTGGTCGGAATTTTTTGGCCGGATTTTCTATTGCAAGTGGGTATGTACATGTTTTTGTTCTTTTTAATGTATATCATAGTTGTAGTGTGTAAAGAAATTTTAAGAATGACAAATAGAAATTTTTTTTGTTGTTATTGTTGTTGATAATGATATGATTTTTCTGGGGAATCAGTTTTTGTTGTGTTTTTGCAATTTTGGTCCTATGGACATTAAACGGACGAATCTACCCCGCACGTGACACACATGTGGGTCAAATAACGGAGGCATATGGACGGAAAGTTAAAAATGGACCAAAATTGCCAAACTTTTCCATTTGTGGCACCAGAATCGCCACTTTGCAAATGTTTGGACCAAGATTGCAAATGGTGTGATAACACAGGGACCAAAAATGCAATTCGTTCTATATGTTATTTGTTAGTTATAATATCATGTTTGTGTATCAGTTAGTTGGTTAGTTATTGGTTTAAATTCGGACTAGTCGGGATTTGGTACCGATATCCCGGTCCCGTCTCGGTACCAGGACCGGTACGTGACGGTACCAGTCCCATGCCCATCCCTACACCAATCCGTCCTACCGGTACCGGTAGGGTGGGGAGGGAACTGGGGAGGGTGGTGCCGGTTTTGCTTCCGATGTTGTGACCGTTGGTTATGTTTTTTTTTTTAAAACTAAGCTGCCATTTATGTATATACATATACATATACAATTTATATCTATATGTTAGCAGTGGGAAAGAAGACACGCAGGGGCTCCATCTATAACATTCATATTAATTAATTAAATTCAATTTTACAATTTATACCCTAAAGTTTAAACTATTTATAATATTGGTCCAAAATCTATTTTTTTTTGTTTATTTGTTTTCTATACATTATATTATTATTTTACTATTATTATTATTATTATTTAGTTTTAATTATTAGTTGATTAAAAATTAATAGAAAGTAAATTAAATAGAAAATGGTGGAGATGGGCGGGGAGGGTGGTGAAATGACACACTCGATTAATAGAAAAATAAGGATTTATATATATATATAATAGTAAATAATATTAATAGATATATATTATATATATATATGCGCCGCATAAGCTTTATATGCGTCGCATAAATCAATATAAAATAGCACAGAGAATTCCATGTGCCCAGTTATGCGTCGCACAAAACATTAACTTCCATATATGCGCCGCATGGACCATATATGCGGTGCATACTTAGGTCTGACTGCACCAAAAACTCATTTAAACACTTGACTCAAACTTGAAAATATTACAACTCAACATTACAATTATCAAAACAATATTGACCTGTTTCTAAAGAACAATTTAAGACAAGACACAAAAATTAGAAATTTCGGCATGACCTTTTCGTAAAATCATCGTCAAAACCTGTTACGGATAATGAGTTTCCAAAATATGTTCATCACAATCAAATTCATTTCTATTACAAAATGACCCATTGAGAATGACCAAAACTCCTTAATTCTTACACTTGACATAATCAATAATTATACAAAAACAATCAAATGTACCATGAGCCAATAGTTCAAAGGGGTCTCTACGGGTCCTATCAATATTACCATTTTTCGCATTTTTGCTAAGGCAATCAATATCAATAAAGCAACTTCAAACTTCAATCTTTATATTACTTAACTTTGCTTCCGCTTTCGGGACAACCTATAAAAAGGGTAAACAACTAAAAAGTAAGCAAAGCTTAGTGAATAATCTTGCATACGTTTATACACACGAAGGAGGGCAACGCACAAAGGATATTACATGTAGCCTATGACACCGTCGTACTATATCTACATGCTCACCTTTGTACTTTAACGCATTACATGGATCCATATAAGCTAATTAACACAATCAATATCAATAATCTCGGGATTCTTAGGCCCCATTCACAAGAGGTTCTTAGGCCTCATACATCATATCTCAAGAGGTTCTTAGGCCTCATAATCATACTGCCCCAAATTGGTCTCTAACGCCAAATCGAGTACCATACATGAAATCCATCATCATATGGTAATCGACCCGACGTATATATAAAGGTATGCAAGAATACTCACCTCCTCCGCGACAACCAAAATCATAAATCAAGATGAGCGCAAGAATACAAAATATGTATGCTTCAACCTAGCAACAAATCACAAACGCATATAGGATCATCAATCACATACTAGGCCGTCTAGCCATAATCACTAGCATTTCAAGACCCAACCCATCATTTACAATCTTATATTAAATTTGGGTTGGTTCACAAAACATGTATCTCTTATATCATTATCATAATGCCAAACTCACTTTTATAACAAAATCCCCATTTTTATATTTGACTAGGCTGCCTTCAAACGAGCATAACTCAAGTACTACCAACTCTTTTTACTTGATTCCAGTGGACAAATTTATATGACACATAAACCTACATTTTATATTTAGTGACCAATATGTGAATTGTCCTTCAAAGATGACTTCTGGTCGTTTTAAAAACCAACACTGTTGCTGTTGTCATTAATAAAACAGTTTTGACCTTACTGACTTCAAATGACCATACCTTGAGTTTTACACCATATTTTGACCTCATTCCAGTGGCTACTTCGATATAACACATTTAGGTACCTTTTATCTTCAGTGACCAACACAAGATTTGACCTGTATAAGTGTGTTTTACTCATTTCAAAAACAGACACAGAATTATTCTTTGCTGAAAGATCAGCATGACGCTACTGAATTCAAAAATTCATAACTAGAGTGTTCTACTTCATATTTTTACCCCAATTCAATTAATAGTAAGAAACCTAATTCACAAGAATGAAATTAAAATTAGGTCAAAAGAATCCTTACCTTGAAAGACAATTACTAAGATGAAAAATCAACAATTTCTTATTCTTCTCTGTTATGTGTTTCGACCCACACACAAACACCCTCACAATTTCTCCCAATTGAATTCTTCAATTAGATGATAGGATTATTATTCACTTGAAGGTTTGATTAATTTACTTGAAATTAGTTAGAAAATGATAACTATTCACACAAATCTTTTGAGAAGAATGGAGAAAAATCAAGATAGTGGTGAGGTTAGAAGTGGAGAGGTGATTCAACAAGAATGAAATGGCTGGACACTCCCACTCCAAGCCACGTTTTTTATCAAAATAAAAGGGTATTATACCCGCTAGCCACTAAGGTTCAACTAATTTAACACCATATCTAAAAATAAATTACTAGGAAACTATTTTAATGTCAAAACTATAATCAAGGTTAATTTTTATTGGTCATAAAAATTCGGGATGTTACAACTCTCCCCCACTTGAAACGGATCACGACCTCGTGATCCCAGCCACGTCCAGCAACGACGGTAATTAAAACATTCCTTTTAAAGACACACGTAAAACCTTGTAAACATAATACTTCCCATAACTAGAAATGTAGAAGGTATAATGAATTCCCGGGAGTTCTTCGAATAATTCCAAGCAAATAATAACCTTGTTGACTCGAGCACATATTCAAAGTTGATCTCGATAAGTTTATCTCTTTTGTCCACATAAGGTTTTTGCTGATCACGACCCGCTTTAAGTTGTTATCGTATCACTTTAACTTTCCTAGTCGACGTCATATTTATATTCATGCTATACAGATCTCGTTGCTCCACTTCTTTCCAGCAATCAAGTAATCAACATATCCGATCATGCAACATTCCATACGGAGACATCTTAATACTAGCGCAATAGTGATTGCTATACGAGAGTCCTTTTAAGGACAAGTATAAATTCTATGCTCCGCCAAAGATCAACTATTCATGCTCACAACACGTCTTTAGAATTTTGGAGGATTCTCTCATGCGACCATCCACTCTAGGGTAATATGCAATGCTTATCGATCAACTTGTCCATTTCTTCTTGACATTTACTTCAAAAGCATGAAGCAAAACGCGCATATTTGCCAGAAACATTGAAGACGAAAATTCCATGCCTCGCTACTACTTTCTCGACATAGATGTTGACTACAATTCCTGACAAGGTGAGTATTTGAATTGGTAGGGTTTGAGCGTTCTTCATCACATGTTTAGCAACGGCCTGATAAAAATCAGATTGGTCTCGGGACGTCTTGAGAAATTTTGTAACCGTTTCCATCATGATGTGCTCCCATTTTAACTTGAAGGTTTCCAAAGATTGACATTTCTCATAAGGCTTTTAATGCTAGGATTTTGCTTATGCACATGTGAGCTCGTTCTTAACACATTTCATAACCTTCTGCTTCATTTCGGGTCACTAACGTTCTTTCTTTAAATCTTGACACACCTTTGTTTTACCGGGCTAAAGAAGTATTCATGGTTTTTTTTTTATAATAAATTTTTTTTCCCCGAAAGATTATGAAGTTTAGTGACGCCCCGTACGTCAATATAGAGGTGGACGCTTTAATCCTGAAAAAGTTCTCACATTTCTTTTTGTGTTTTACAGTTGCACATGCTAATCACAATTGATTTCTCCGATCAAATAGAGGAGGCAAGAAAAGATTGTTGCAACGAGAACCTAAGCAAACGAGGAACCAGATTATATGAAATATTTTTTAAAGAATTTTTCGGACTTACTAGGCGTTATGATATAACCTAGAATCCCCTCGTTAACGAAACCAAAAGCAAATACCACCTGAAACGACATGTATCACCCGTCAACTACGAAACTTCTAATCTATATTGATCTTGGAGGTTGTCTCCACTTCGTCACCGCACTATTCCAAGTCGAATCAACCTCATTCCCTCTTTTGGGTAATCACACGATAGAGATAATTTCACTTCTCTTAATCTGATCATTCGACGATTTGACATGAGACTCTTCCTTTTAAAATATCCCCCTTACTTCGCATAAAAGAACTTTGTGGCCGAGTTGACTTTTAGAGTAAACATAACGTTATCAATGAAACAAAAAGTGGACTTATCACATAACGGGTGAGAATTGCGGTTTATAAATTCGTGAAAGTTGCAAAATCTTTAATATAATTGAAGAGCATAACTACGAATTCAAAGTTCTCAAAACAAGTATAGATAGCATTTCAAGAAACATCTTCATCGCGCGCCTTAAGTTGATGATTAAAAGAAACGAAGATTCATCTTAGAATAGTGAGAAGATCGAGTAGAACATAAATCTTGGCGACGGGCAATCATCTCGATTTTACTTTATTGAGCTCACGAATAGATAAACACACGCGCATAATGCCATCTTTGATTTCATCGAAAAGGATAATTATACCTCTCGGGAACGACTAGAACAAATAAAATTCACGAAAAAGACATTGAGAAAATCATGAACAACAAGAATATTCTCCGTAGACCGTGGTTTCCTTTCGGCGTCGATGATCCAAACACGCGAGACTAGACTATCATACAACGGTTATCAAAACACATGAACGAAAGCACTAATAGAATTTGAGCGCTTGCCTTCTACCGCCCAATGGCAAATGTATTCTTTTAAATAGGGATATTCAACTAGGTCGCCTTCTCCTCCCACGAAATTTGGCGTCCTTCACACTTAGCTGATTTATTCTCAAACATTATATCACACGCTCCAGAAGGAAAAGAAAACAAATTGGCTCAAAAGATTTTCGATTAGATTTTAACTTTTATAACTACCATACTTATGATTTACAAGTTCATTGTTACCATAATATCCTCACGTTCTCATTATGCCAATTTCATCTTAATATCTATCATCAAGCATCAAGTAATCACATACTCATTCAAGAAAAGCATGTCAATCAAAATCAAAACACATTCGCCATACTCCGTATGGTCTTTTAACATACACTTAAATAATCATCTTAAAACCAAGACATCACATTTTCCATGACTTTATACTATCACATGACATGCATCCATCACATTAAACTACCAATTTAATCATGTTACTACACAACTAGTTCTCATTGCCATATCTCCTATGATCTTTTGCCACTTTAAAGATGCCACGGGTCTCACTACCCAATGGTCTTACACCAAATAATACGATGTCATGGGTCTCACTACCCAATGGTCTTACACCAAATAATACGATGTCATGGGTCTCACTACCCGATGGTCTTAAACCAAATAATACGATGTCATGGGTCTCACTACCCAATGGTCTTACACCAAATAATACAACACAATACCATACATTCAACATTCATCGTTTATTAATCACACATCTTTCTTTGCATCATCAATGACATATTAAACTCATAAACAAACTTCAAAATTTTAATTTCTATTATCCAATAATTCAAAGATTAATGCAAAACTTATATTCTATCATATTCACATCTCAACAAGCAATTACACATTTTAAATCACATTGTCAAGCAAGGTCACTACCCAATGGTCTTACACCAAATAATACGATGTCATGGGTCTCACTACCCAATGGTCTTACACCAAATAATACGATGTCATGGGTCTCACTACCCAATGGTCTTACACCAAATAATACGATGTCATGGGTCTCACTACCCAATGGTCTTACACCAAATAATACGATGTCATGGGTCTCACTACCCAATGGTCTTACACCAAATAATACGATGTCATGGGTCTCACTACCCAATGGTCTTACACCAAATAATACGATGTCATGGGTCTCACTACCCAATGGTCTTACACCAAATAATACGATGTCATGGGTCTCACTACCCAATGGTCTTACACCAAATAATACGATGTCATGGGTCTCACTACCCAATGGTCTTACACCAAATAATACGATGTCATGGGTCTCACTACCCAATGGTCTTACACCAAATAATACGATGTCATGGGTCTCACTACCCAATGGTCTTACACCAAATAATACGATGTCATGGGTCTCACTACCCAATGGTCTTACACCAAATAATACGATGTCATGGGTCTCACTACCCAATGGTCTTACACCAAATAATACGATGTCATGGGTCTCACTACCCAATGGTCTTACACCAAATAATACGATGTCATGGGTCTCACTACCCAATGGTCTTACACCAAATAATACGATGTCATGGGTCTCACTACCCAATGGTCTTACACCAAATAATACGATGTCATGGGTCTCACTACCCAATGGTCTTACACCAAATAATACGATGTCATGGGTCTCACTACCCAATGGTCTTACACCAAATAATACGATGTCATGGGTCTCACTACCCAATGGTCTTACACCAAATAATACGATGTCATGGGTCTCACTACCCAATGGTCTTACACCAAATAATACGATGTCATGGGTCTCACTACCCAATGGTCTTACACCAAATAATACGATGTCATGGGTCTCACTACCCAATGGTCTTACACCAAATAATACGATGTCATGGGTCTCACTACCCAATGGTCTTACACCAAATAATACGATGTCATGGGTCTCACTACCCAATGGTCTTACACCAAATAATACGATGTCATGGGTCTCACTACCCAATGGTCTTACACCAAATAATACGATGTCATGGGTCTCACTACCCAATGGTCTTACACCAAATAATACGATGTCATGGGTCTCACTACCCAATGGTCTTACACCAAATAATACGATGTCATGGGTCTCACTACCCAATGGTCTTACACCAAATAATACGATGTCATGGGTCTCACTACCCAATGGTCTTACACCAAATAATACGATGTCATGGGTCTCACTACCCAATGGTCTTACACCAAATAATACGATGTCATGGGTCTCACTACCCAATGGTCTTACACCAAATAATACGATGTCATGGGTCTCACTACCCAATGGTCTTACACCAAATAATACGATGTCATGGGTCTCACTACCCAATGGTCTTACACCAAATAATACGATGTCATGGGTCTCACTACCCAATGGTCTTACACCAAATAATACGATGTCATGGGTCTCACTACCCAATGGTCTTACACCAAATAATACGATGTCATGGGTCTCACTACCCAATGGTCTTACACCAAATAATACGATGTCATGGGTCTCACTACCCAATGGTCTTACACCAAATAATACGATGTCATGGGTCTCACTACCCAATGGTCTTACACCAAATAATACGATGTCATGGGTCTCACTACCCAATGGTCTTACACCAAATAATACGATGTCATGGGTCTCACTACCCAATGGTCTTACACCAAATAATACGATGTCATGGGTCTCACTACCCAATGGTCTTACACCAAATAATACGATGTCATGGGTCTCACTACCCAATGGTCTTACACCAAATAATACGATGTCATGGGTCTCACTACCCAATGGTCTTACACCAAATAATACGATGTCATGGGTCTCACTACCCAATGGTCTTACACCAAATAATACAACACAATACCATACATTCAACATTCATCGTTTATTAATCACACATCTTTCTTTGCATCATCAATGACATATTAAACTCATAAACAAACTTCAAAATTTTAATTTCTATTATCCAATAATTCAAAGATTAATGCAAAACTTATATTCTATCATATTCACATCTCAACAAGCAATTACACATTTTAAATCACATTGTCAAGCAAGGTCACCAACCTATGGTTTCATACTAACATACTTCAATCTTTATATTACTTAACTTTGCTTCCGCTTCCGGGATAACCTATAAAAAGGGTAAACAACTAAAAAGTAAGCAAATCTTAGTGAATAATCTTGCATACGTTTATACACACGAAGGAGGGCAACGCACAAAGGATATTACATGTAGCCTATGGCACCGTCGTACCATATCTACATGCTCACCTTTGTACTTTAACACATTACGTGGATCCATATAAGCTAATCAACACAATCAATATCAATAATCTCGGGATTCTTAGGCCCCATTCACAAGAGGTTCTTAGGCCTCATAATCATACTGCCCCAAATTGGTCTCTAACGCCAAATCGAGTACCATACATGAAATCCATCATCATATGGTAATCGACCCGACGTATATATAAAGGTATGCAAGAATACTCACCTCCTCCGCGACAACCAAAATCATAAATCAAGATGAGCGCAAGAATACAAAATATGTATGCTTCAACCTAGCAACAAATCACAAACGCATATAGGATCATCAATCACATACTAGGCCGTCTAGCCATAATCACTAGCATTTCAACACCCAACCATCATTTACAATCTTATATTAATCTTGGGTTGGTTCACAAAACATGTATCTCTTATATCATTATCATAATGCCAAACTCACTTTTATAACAAAATCCCATTTTTATATTTGACTAGGCTGCCTTCAAACGAGCATAACTCAAGTTCTACTAACTCTTTTTACTTGATTCCAGTGGCCAAATTTATATGACACTTAAACCTACATTTTATATTTAGTGACCAATATGTGAATTGTCCTTCAAAGATGACTTCTGGTCGTTTTAAAAACCAACACTGTTGCTGTTGTCATTAACAAAACAGTTTTGACCTTACTGACTTCAAATGACCATAACTTGAGTTTTACACCATATTTTGACCTCATTCCAGTGGCCACTTCGATATAACACATTTAGGTACCTTTTATCTTCAGTGACCAACACAAGATTTGACCTGTATAAGTGTGTTTTACTCATTTCAAAAACAAACACAGAATTATTCTTGCTGAAAGATCAGCATGACGCTACTGAATTCAAAAATTCATAACTAGAGTGTTCTACTTCATATTTTTACCCCAATTCAATTAATAGTAAGAAACCTAATTCACAAGAATGAAATTAAAATTAGGTCAAAATAATCCTTACCTTGAAAGACAATTACTAAGATGAAAAATCAACAATTTCTTATTCTTCTCTCTTATGTGTTTCGACCACACACAAACACCCTCACAATTTCTCCCAACTGAATTCTTCAATTAGATGATAGGATTATTATTCACTTGAAGGTTTGATTAATTTACTTGAAATTAGTTAGAAAATGATAACTATTCACACAAATCTTTTGAGAAGAATGGAGAAAAATCAAGATAGTGGTGAGGTTAGAAGTGGAGAGGTGATTCAACAAGAATGAAATGGCTGGACACTCCCACTCCAAGCCACGTTTTTTATCAAAATAAAAGGGTATTATACCCGCTAGCAACTAAGGTTCCAACTAATTTAACACATATCTAAAAATAAAATACTAGGAAACTATTTTAATGTCAAAACTATAATCAAGGTTAATTTTCATTGGTTATAAAAATTCGGGATGTTACAGGTGGGGAAGAACTCCTTGTATTTAGGGAGCGGGTGGGGAGGAGGAGAAAAAGCGGGGAGGGGCGGGATGGTGAGGCACTCCCCCACCCTTATAAAGGAGTATAAATATGAATATATGAAAGAAATCCAATCTACATATAGATTAAGTGGCGGTTACTATTCATAATCTTTCTTCCATTAATAATATATATAATATTAAATGTGGCGGTTACTATTCATAATCTTTCTTCCATTAATATATAATATTAAATGTGGCGGTTACTATTCATAATCTTTCTTCCATTAATAATATATATAATATTAAATGTGGCGGTTACTATTCATAATCTTTCTTCCATTAATAATATATATAATATTATAATATATTAGTGGCGGTTACTATTCATAATCTTTCTTCCATTAATAATATATATAATATTAAATGTGGCGGTTACTATTCATAATCTTTCTTCCATTAAGTGGCGCGTTACTATTCATAATCTTTCTTCCATTAAGTGGCGCGTTACTATTCATAATCTTTCTTCCATTAAGTGGCGCGTTACTATTCATAATCTTTCTTCCATTAAGTGGCGCGTTACTATTCATAATCTTTCTTCCATTAATAATTGGCGCGTTATATAATATAATATAATGTGGCGGTTACTATTCATAATCTTTCTTCCATTAAGTGGCGCGTTACTATTCATAATCTTTCTTCCATTAATAATATAATGTGGCGGTTACTATTCATAATCTTTCTTCCATTAAGTGGCGCGTTACTATTCATAATCTTTCTTCCATTAAGTGGCGCGTTACTATTCATAATCTTTCTTCCATTAAGTGGCGCGTTACTATTCATAATCTTTCTTCCATTAAGTGGCGCGTTACTATTCATAATCTTTCTTCCATTAAGTGGCGCGTTACTATTCATAATCTTTCTTCCATTAAGTGGCGCGTTACTATTCATAATCTTTCTTCCATTAAGTGGCGCGTTACTATTCATAATCTTTCTTCCATTAAGTGGCGCGTTACTATTCATAATCTTTCTTCCATTAATAATTAATGTGGCGGTTACTATTCATAATCTTTCTTCCATTAAGTGGCGCGTTACTATTCATAATCTTTCTTCCATTAATAATATGGCGCGTTACTATTCGTGGAAATTACCATTAATATATATAATATAATATAATATAATTAGTGGCGGTTACTATTCATAATCTTTCTTCCATTAAGTGGCGCGTTACTATTCATAATCTTTCTTCCATTAAGTGGCGCGTTACTATTCATAATCTTTCTTCCATTAAGTGGCGCGTTACTATTCATAATCTTTCTTCCATTAAGTGGCGCGTTACTATTCATAATCTTTCTTCCATTAAGTGGCGCGTTACTATTCATAATCTTTCTTCCATTAAGTGGCGCGTTACTATTCATAATCTTTCTTCCATTAATAATTGGCGCGTTACTATAATATAATATAATTCGTGGCGGTTACTATTCATAATCTTTCTTCCATTAATAATATATATAATATTAAATGTGGCGGTTACTATTCATAATCTTTCTTCCATTAAGTGGCGCGTTACTATTCATAATCTTTCTTCCATTAAGTGGCGCGTTACTATTCATAATCTTTCTTCCATTAAGTGGCGCGTTACTATTCATAATCTTTCTTCCATTAAGTGGCGCGTTACTATTCATAATCTTTCTTCCATTAAGTGGCGCGTTACTATTCATAATCTTTCTTCCATTAATAATTGGCGCGTTACTATTCGTGGAAATTACCATATAATATAATATAATTGTGGCGGTTACTATTCATAATCTTTCTTCCATTAATAATATATATAATATTAAATGTGGCGGTTACTATTCATAATCTTTCTTCCATTAATAATATAATATATAAAGTGGCGGTTACTATTCATAATCTTTCTTCCATTAAGTGGCGCGTTACTATTCATAATCTTTCTTCCATTAAGTGGCGCGTTACTATTCATAATCTTTCTTCCATTAAGTGGCGCGTTACTATTCATAATCTTTCTTCCATTAAGTGGCGCGTTACTATTCATAATCTTTCTTCCATTAAGTGGCGCGTTACTATTCATAATCTTTCTTCCATTAATAATTGGCGCGTTACTATTCGTGGAAATTACCATGATAATATAATATAATATAATATAATATAATATAATATAATATAATATAATATAATTAGTGGCGGTTACTATTCATAATCTTTCTTCCATTAATAATATATATAATATACTATATCATAATATTATAATATAATATAATATAATTAGTGGCGGTTACTATTCATAATCTTTCTTCCATTAAGTGGCGCGTTACTATTCATAATCTTTCTTCCATTAATAATATGGCGCGTTACTATTCGTGGAAATTACCATATAATATAATATAATATAATATAATATAATTGTGGCGGTTACTATTCATAATCTTTCTTCCATTAATAATATATATAATATTATAATATATTAGTGGCGGTTACTATTCATAATCTTTCTTCCATTAATAATATATATAATATAATGTGGCGGTTACTATTCATAATCTTTCTTCCATTAATAATATATATAATATAATATAATATAATATAATATAATATAATTAGTGGCGGTTACTATTCATAATCTTTCTTCCATTAATAATATATATATAAATTGGGCGGTTACTATTCATAATCTTTCTTCCATTAATAATATATATATATAATATAATATAATATAATATAATATAATATAATTAGTGGCGGTTACTATTCATAATCTTTCTTCCATTAATAATATATATAATATAATATAATATAATATAATATAATATAATTAGGGCGGTTACTATTCATAATCTTTCTTCCATTAAGTGGCGCGTTACTATTCATAATCTTTCTTCCATTAAGTGGCGCGTTACTATTCATAATCTTTCTTCCATTAATAATTAATTAAAGTGGCGGTTACTATTCATAATCTTTCTTCCATTAATAATATATATAATATAATATAATATAATATAATATAATTAGTGGCGGTTACTATTCATAATCTTTCTTCATTAATATTAATATTAATATTAATATTAATATTAATATTAATATTAATATTAATATTAATATTAATGAAGAAAGATTATGAATAGTAACCGCCACACGTTTAATATTAATATTAATGGAAGAAAGATTATGAATAATAACCGCCACACGTAATAACCGCCACACGTGGCGTGTGGCGGTTACTATTCATAATCTTTCTTCCATTAATAATATATATAAGGCGGTTACTATTCATAATCTTTCTTCCATTAATAATATAATATAAATGTGGCGGTTACTATTCATAATCTTTCTTCCATTAAGTCTTTTTTTTTTTTTTTTTTTTTTTTTTTTTTTTTTTTTTTTTTTTTTTCTTATACACGTTAATTTTACGTATCGTTATGTTTCCCGAAATTTTGCCCAGCAGCCTGCCAGCCTGCTTGCTTTTTTCTTTTTAAATTCGCTTTTTAATTGTTAACAGCCTGCCAGCCTGCTTGTTTTTTTTTTTAAATTCCTTTTTTAATTGTTAACAGCCTGCCAGCCTGCTTGTTTTTTTTTTTAAATTCCTTTTTAATTGTTACAGCTGCCAGCCTGCTTACTTTTTTTCCGTATTCGTTAATATAAACTTTTAGAATCATTTGTGGTTTTGACCTTAAGCAAATATGTGTTTCATATGTCAAAATTCTTAACTAACATATATACCGCCTACGTGGCGCGTTAATATTTATCCACCCAAGAAGTAGGCTGCTTGCTGCGCAGCAATAATATATATAAGGCGGTTACTATTCATAATCTTTCTTCCATTAATAATATATATAGGGCGGTTACTATTCATAATCTTTCTTCCATTAAGTGGCGCGTTACTATTCATAATCTTTCTTCCATTAAGTGGCGCGTTACTATTCATATCTTTCTTCCATTAAGTGGCGCGTTACTATTCATAATCTTTCTTCCATTAAGTGGCGCGTTACTATTCATAATCTTTCTTCCATTAATAATTGGCGCGTTACTATTCGTGGAAATTACCATGAATAGTAATATAATATAATATAATATAACTTTGAGATTAAATCGAAAAAACTACATTAATAATATATATAATATAATATAATTCGTGGCGGTTACTATTCATAATATTTCTTCCATTAAGTGGCGCGTTACTATTCATATCTTTCTTCCATTAAGTGGCGAGTTACTATTCAATTATTAGAGTATATAATATATAATATAATATAATATAATATAATATAATTAAGTGGCGCGTTACTATTCATAATCTTTCTTCCATTAATAATTGGCGCGTTACTATTCGTGGAAATTACCATGAATAATATATATAATATAATATAATTCGTGGCGGTTACTATTCATACTTTCTTCCATTAATAATATATATAATATAATATAATTAGTGGCGGTTACTATTCATAATCTTTCTTCCATTAATAATATATATAATATAATATAATATAATATAATATAATATAATTAGGGCGGTTACTATTCATAATCTTTCTTCCATTAAGTGGCGCGTTACTATTCATAATCTTTCTTCCATTAAGTGGCGCGTTACTATTCAATTATTAGAGTATATAATATATAATATAATATAATATAATATAATATAATTATCCGTTTCTAGCTTCAACTTTCGGCTAGATTTATTAAGTGGCGCGTTACTATTCATAATCTTTCTTCCATTAAGTGGCGCGTTACTATTCATAATCTTTCTTCCATTAATAATTGGCGCGTTACTATTCGTGGAAATTACCATAATATTATAATATAATATAATTCGTGGCGGTTACTATTCATAATCTTTCTTCCATTAATAATATATATAATATTAAAGTGGCGGTTACTATTCATAATCTTTCTTCCATTAATAATATATATAATATAATATAATATAATATAATATAATTAGTGGCGGTTACTATTCATAATCTTTCTTCCATTAATATATATATAATATAATATAATATAATATAATATAATATAATATAATTCGCGTTTGGAATAAAATAAATAATATATCCATAATTAATATAATTAATATAATATAATATAATTAATTAATATATATAATATAATTAACTATTCATAATATAATATAATATAATTAGTGGCGGTTACTATTCATAATCTTTCTTCCATTAAGTGGCGCGTTACTATTCATAATCTTTCTTCCATTAATAATTGGCGCGTTACTATAATATAATATAATTCGTGGCGGTTACTATTCATAATCTTTCTTCCATTAATAATATATATAATATTAAATGTGGCGGTTACTATTCATAATCTTTCTTCCATTAAGTGGCGCGTTACTATTCATAATCTTTCTTCCATTAAGTGGCGCGTTACTATTCATAATCTTTCTTCCATTAATAATTGGCGCGTTACTATTCGTGGAAATTACCATGAATAGTAACCGCCTACGTGGCACGTTAATATTTATCCACCCAAGAAGTAGGCTGCTTGCTGCGCAGCAGCCTGCCAGCTTGCTTTTCTTTTTTTAAATTCCTTTTTTAATTGTTAGCAGTCTGCAGCCTGCTTACTTTTTTTCCGTATTCGTTAATATAAACTTTTAGAATCATTTGTGGTTTTGACCTTAAGCAAATATGTGTTTCATATGTCAAAATTCTTAACTAACATATATACCGCCTACGTGGCGCGTTAATATTTATCCACCCAAGAAGTAGGCTGCTTGCTGCGCAGCAGCCTGCCAGCTTGCTTTTCTTTTTTTAAATTCCTTTTTTAATTGTTAGCAGTCTCCCTGTCTGCTTACTTTTTTTTTTGGTATTCGTTAATATAAACTTTTAAAATCATTTGGGGTTTTGACTTTAAGCAAATATGTATCATCAATTAAAAGGTCTAATTATATATGTATTCGTTAATATAAACTTTTAAAATCATTAGTGGTTTTGACTTTAAGTAGATACGTATTTCATATGTCAAAGTTTTTAACTTACATATATAGCAACACATCATCAATAACAAAGCCTATTTACAATAATTGGAATCTTGCAATATGCAAAACTATTTTTTAAATAAATATATATTTGAAACAAACTTATCACTTACATAATCATTTTTAATTAAGCAGTTGAGAATTAAACGCAATTATACTAGGCTGTTTAAATTGAACAGTTAAACCCCCGCAAAGCGGGCTGAATTTTACTAGTTATAATAAAAATCCGAAAAGATTCGAACTTAATAGTGAGTATGTTGTGGACTTGTGGTTAAGACACAAACACCAGTCAACTGAGATTTTGTTGAAAAAGGATATTTTTTTTTTTTGAAGGAAAGTAAATAACACGATAAGAGTATCTTCGTCTTTGGTTGGTGTGACAATAACATAATCAAATCAAAATCCATTTTATTTTAATTTATAATAATTATAATAATAAGAGAAAGATGGTAGTTATGGTTATGGCTTGGAACGGCTACATGCTTCCCCCTCAAACGGACTCGGTTTCTCCGGCACGGCGGTTTGTTGGTCGCCGGAAACTCTGTTTCGACGGAATTTCCTCCATTTGTTCTTCCTCCGGCGACCATGAAGATGCCGTTTCCCCTCGCATTCTCACCAAAAAGTAATTACATTATATTATATATCTATAAATATATGTATTCCTTTAATTAATTGCTTTTGGTATTCAAGAGTTATGTCTTAATTACTTTGCATTTATCCTAGGAGCATTTTTGTGACATATATGACAACATTTGGAAACCCTAAAAATTATAAAATTTGGAGAAAATAATTTAGTATTATATTATTATTATGTAATAATGTAGCTATACTTAATTTGATAGGCCTAGCACCGTTTCGATTATTCTACACAATGTATAACGTTTAGAGCACACTGTACAATTAGTGTATCGAACATGGTGGTAGGTATATCACTTGCCTTATTTTAATTAAGCACTTGGTTATGAATTTTCAAATGGTATTTAAAGGTACATTCGAACACTATTTATAAGGTAGTACAACAACAACAACAAGGCCCAATCCCTGCATGCGGGGTATGGGGGAGGTGAGACGTAGACAGTCTTGCCTCTACCCGGAGGTAGAGAGGCTGCTTCCAAAAGGACCTCCGGCCAAAAGAGGAAAAGCGGGGGGGGTTTAAAGAGTTTAGTATCCATACCTGCGTCCGAGTATCACCTGACTGCATTAAGAGTATGAAAGAATAGCAAACATGCCACCTAACATACTTTAGCACAAATCAAACACTACTTATAAGGGTATGTTTGGCAAAACTAGTTGAAAGCTGGAGCAAGGTTGACCTTTTGGTTAGAGTCGAAAGTTGGATAGAAACCGATCTCTTCAAAGACCGAAAGGCCGGTAACCAAGCAAGATAGAAAGAAATGACCAATTGGATGTTTTATGTTTGTAAACGTGCTTGGCACAGTTGCTGTATTTGGAGGCGTAAATCCGTGAAGTAGAATGATGAATGACTTAAAGTGGAAAACATATAAAACCAAAAATATGAAGTATGGTTTTAATTAAAAGGTATTTAGGTACTTTTTCTTTATTTAAGTAACTTTTCTTTATCTTTAATTAGCTCGTTTTTAGAATCTACTGGGTACCTTATTTACTAAACAATGTGATAAGTGTGCCAATGAATGTATTAAACTTGGCATGTTTTGTTATTGTATGTATCCAACTCTTAAAACCTTTATTGTATGTATTTAAGTTCCATTTTATTACTATTGTATATTTGTATGTATATGATCTCTTCTAACTAGTAAACCGTTGATGAGGCGCCGGTATTGCTGTTGTGGCAGATGACATGGCAACAGTTATGGCTGCCATGTCAGCTAAAATACTTCTCACCTGATAAGGGTAACCGGATACATAAAGTTAAATGAATTGAAAGTTTAGTTATTGCTATAGAGGTTCTAAGAGTTGGATACATGCAACAAGAAAACTGGTCAAGCTTAATACATTTATGTGCATGACTCTCTTAAAGCATCATCTATGTGCATTAGAGAGTCACCTTGAATAATCGAAAATGAGAGCCTGAGCTTTCCACATGAACTTAAGCTTCCATAAGCTTTGTTCTAAACACACCCTAGACTATGTAAGTTATGTTAAAACGGGTGCATGTACCCTAGCCTTTGTAAGTTATGTTAAAACCGGGTGCCATGTGTATTTCATTGCTCAATTTACATTTGAGCTAATGGATTCTAGACGTCAAGTATTGACATTATGACCGAGTTAACCAAGCTTCGTACCAAATATTTTCATATGGCAGCTCCTTTTTTTTTTGTTTGGAAAATGTGGTTCATACGGTATCTTATTTCTTAAACTAATGATAGTACCCAGTTCTTTTTGGTCGATCTCAAGATACAATTTCATTACCTTTTCAAGCTTTCGTAAGTAGTTTTTTGTGTTATATTCTTGTAGAGTTGGTGAAAAAACACTGAAAAACTTGGGAGAGGTCACACGGGGGTTTCCTATAACTCGCAGAATACTGTTAACAAGTTTGTTAATGCCGTTATATTACCCCCCTTCAAGGTACTCATCAGGTTTGAACAATCCTTACTGTTTCTCTTGATAATTTGTAGTTTCAATAAGTCTGAAACGGTGCCATTGTAAAGAGCTTATTACGTATTACCACATAGTTTACATAACCAAAGCATTAGAAAATCAAATCAGTTTGAGACTTTGTGTATTCTTATGTATGCCAAATGTAATGTGCTGAAACATTTTTTTTTTCTTTTCTTCATATTGAACAATTGTTTGTGCAGCTAATGCTTTAGGAGACCCATCTGTGACAATTGAACAAGTAACACCTGTTGTTATTCCATCCGGGCCACTTTTTCCACCGGAGGTTTGCATAAATTGTTTCTGATTGGTATTTTTAGTTTTCTTTTTTCTTCCCTTTTTTCCCGTAAAAATAGTTCTCTTGTGTATTTTACCCTTTTATAATGATGTTTATGGCAGGTAAATTGATATGTGTATGCTTGGCAGGAAAGAATTGTCAAGCTTTTTGAAAACAACACGTACTCTGTTGTCAATATATTTGATGTCACTCTACGGCCTCAGCTTAATGTTACAGGGGTAGTTGAGGTAATTTTGAATGAACATATCCACAATTTGTGATTTTCATGCTCACTGGAGGTGGTAAATGGGTGGGTCAAATGGGTAATATTTTGTATGGGTCTGGTAGACTAAAACTTGTGTTGTCCAAATATTTAATTTGTTTAAAGGTAATTAGTGTATCAATAATAAACAAAAGCTCTTAATTTTTTTTGATAAAATGATTAGGATAGTATATGCTCTGTATATAACTTTACTTCCCACCCTTATTGACCCTTTTTAATGATTATTTGCTTTACTTGGGTGAGATGTTATCAGTATAACTTAATGCAAATTTATCCATTTATATGTAAGTGGATTGAAAAGCCTCCTCTAATGCTTAGGTTTATTGCTAAAAGGCGGATGGTAGTAGTTTTATCTGATACATAGATCATTGGCAGATTCCTGAAGGAAATGGTTCCGGGGTCGTTTGGGATGCAGAAGGGCACATTGTCACAAATTATCATGGTAAGGACATGTAATGTTTCTGTTGTTGTAACTTCAGAACAGGAGATATTGACTCATACTGTATAAGTGGCAAACTGGGTGCATTGGGTGATGGGTCCTAGTAAAAACTGTGAGACATGTCAAATGTGTTGTTTCGGGTTTAACTGACCTGCGAACATCTTTTTGTCACAAATACCTAATGCATATTACAGAGTAATATTATTACTCCATATATATATTAGTTGGATCAAGTAGTACAGATCCTGTATCTTTGGAAATTGATTTTTAAAAGGTTTATCATACTAAAGGTATTGACATTTTATGAAAACTGTATGTTGTTCATCATTCTATAACGTCTTTTCTCAATAATCTCTTTCTCTTTTTTTCTTTACTGCAGTTATTGGCAATTCTCTATCAAGGAATCCGAAGCCTGGACAAGTTGTGGCTCGTGTTAATATTCTTGCCTCAGAAGGGTGAGCCTTATATATGGACTTGTGTTGTTTTCTTTATTATGTGATGTATATAAATTACCGCCTCACCACATCTGTTTTTCGAACATATATAAAGGATACAAAAGAATTTTGAAGCCAAGTTGATTGGTGCTGATCGCTCTAAGGACCTTGCTGTCTTACAGGTAAAAAAGTTTTATTTGTTGAGCATCTCCAATGGAACTTGATGAAAAGCTTTTTTTGGATGAAAAAGGTCTTTCAAAAGCTTGACACCATTGGGTGCAAAAGCTTTTTATGTCAAAAGCTTGACAATGATCAAGCTATTGAGCAAAAGCTTTTTTCAAATCAAGGTTATTTAATCAAAAAAAGCTTTAGAAAAAGCTACCATTGGAGTAAATGACTTTTTATAAAGGTTGAAATTAATGGATTTATGAGGTGGCAAGAAAAAAAAGCTTTTGAAAGCTTTTTATCTTTGGAGATGCTTAATACTGTTTTTCTGGATATTACTGATATCTGAAGATTAGGTAGTTCATACATAACACAAGTCATCGTTGTATCATCTGTCCATAATTTAGGTGGAAGCACCAGTGGATCTATTGAGGCCTATGAAGGTTGGCCAATCTTCTTTCTTAAAAGTTGGGCAACAGTGTTTAGCCATTGGAAATCCGTTTGGGTTTGATCATACACTCACTGTGGGGGTTATTAGCGGCCTCAATAGAGATATATTTAGTCAAACCGGTGTCACAATTGGAGGAGGAATTCAAACAGATGCTGCCATTAACCCAGGAAACAGGTGTCATATCTCCCTATTCTCTTAAATCATACTTTCTGCTAACTCTATATACATGATATTTAATAAAACCGAACATCCTTGCTTTTCAATTAAGTATCATCACAGTTTTATGGAGAACTTCCAAATAATAAATCATTAAAAATAAGCAATACATACACATCATCCATGCACAACAATTTCCGTTTGTAACTTTGAGTATCTTTACATCATGATGTTGGCAGTGGAGGACCTTTGTTGGATTCCAAAGGAAATTTAATTGGGATCAACACTGCAATATTTACTCAAACAGGTTTTTTTTTTACTATCTGTTTTTGTTAGTCTTATAACTGGAAACTAGAGTAGCAATGTATCTCAAGTAAAACACCAGATAGACTCGAAAGCTAACACTATCCATGGCACTCTATAATTTGTGATCTGATAGGGACTTCTGCCGGTGTGGGATTTGCCATTCCTTCCTCCACAGTTGTAAAGATTGTACCTCAGTTGATTCAGTTTGGGAGGGTAAGTTATTTGCATTTAGCATTCAAATTCATTCTACCATGTATCCAAGAAATCCTTCCTCTATCCCTGTCCTCTATATTTTCCTTACGTGGGAGAGTTGGTGGGTTGGACATGTTGGGAGTTAGGTAACAGATGAAAACATGTAAAGTTTTCAGTATGGGCCCAAAACAAGTTTAGTGAGGTTGAATTGATCCATTATTGTTCACACTGCTATATACTTGTATCTATTTATATGGAGTTTCATAGAAAAGATTTAATTTTTTTTGGTATATAACAGTTTGTAATGTGGGAAAATTTTAGACCGTTTAACATGTGAATCCTTTCACTTTAAGGTAAGTTTACAAGTTTTATCTTTTTGACCTGTTTTAGAGTATGTTTGGCGTAAGTAGCTGGGGCTGCAGCTAGTAGTTGGGGGCTGGGGGCTTTAGGGTTGGGTTTTTTTTTCTCAACCTTCTTTGGAGTAGCTTTTATTTTTTGAGCTGGAGCCTTTTTTGCTAAACAGGGCTATTATTCCAAGAGAAAACCCAGCCTCAAAAAGCCTAAAAAATAACCTTGCTAAACACACCCATAGACCATAGTGGCATACTCTACCAATAAAGTATTGCATGAATTGACACATTTATATATAAATCCATAATTGAGATTGCCCCCTCTAATGGTAGCTTTTAGTTTTTAGGTACTTGTTATGTTACTGCATTGATTTTATTCGCCATCACCCATCATTTAATTTGTATTTGCGTTCACATCTGGATCGAGTTTCAAAGATACTGATATTGTAAGTCTTGGATTTAGGTTGTTCGGGCTGGTTTGAATATTGAGGTTGCTCCCGATCTTGTTGCAAATCAACTTAATGTTAGAAATGGAGCTCTTGTTCTCCTGGTAATTTTCATTGGAACTTGTTAATTGATGATACATTGCATGTTCATTGGTGCATATTCATATTCTTTCTCAATCTTATGGCTTTTTAGGTTCCTGCAAATAGTCTGGCAGCAAGTGTTGGTCTTCTTCCCACCACCAGGGGATTCGCTGGTAATATTGTTCTTGGTGACATCATTGTAGCAGTAGATGACAAGCCTGTGAGTTTTCTCGTACACTTTATGCAGAACTTCTTTTAAGCAAATCATTTGAAAAAACTCCTAAGTCACACTGCAATTAGTAATAGATGACCAAATCATAGAGGCGGCAATTTCAAAATTCAAACTGTATATGAAATTAGGTTATATTTTTATGATGGCGGATAAAACTTCAAAAGAAAAGTTCTAAATAGATAAAGGTAGTGTAGGAATTGGAATGTGAAGGAATTGGAATGTGAAGGAATTGGAATGTGAAGGAATTGGAATGTGAAGGAATTGGAATGTGAAGGAATTGGAATGTGAAGGAATTGGAATGTGAAGGAATTGGAATGTGAAGGAATTGGAATGTGAAGGAATTGGAATGTGAAGGAATTGGAATGTGAAGGAATTGGAATGTGAAGGAATTGGAATGTGAAGGAATTGGAATGTGAAGGAATTGGAATGTGAAGGAATTGGAATGTGAAGGAATTGGAATGTGAAGGAATTGGAATGTGAAGGAATTGGAATGTGAAGGAATTGGAATGTGAAGGAATTGGAATGTGAAGGAATTGGAATGTGAAGGAATTGGAATGTGAAGGAATTGGAATGTGAAGGAATTGGAATGTGAAGGAATTGGAATGTGAAGGAATTGGAATGTGAAGGAATTGGAATGTGAAGGAATTGGAATGTGAAGGAATTGGAATGTGAAGGAATTGGAATGTGAAGGAATTGGAATGTGAAGGAATTGGAATGTGAAGGAATTGGAATGTGAAGGAATTGGAATGTGAAGGAATTGGAATGTGAAGGAATTGGAATGTGAAGGAATTGGAATGTGAAGGAATTGGAATGTGAAGGAATTGGAATGTGAAGGAATTGGAATGTGAAGGAATTGGAATGTGAAGGAATTGGAATGTGAAGGAATTGGAATGTGAAGGAATTGGAATGTGAAGGAATTGGAATGTGAAGGAATTGGAATGTGAAGGAATTGGAATGTGAAGGAATTGGAATGTGAAGGAATTGGAATGTGAAGGAATTGGAATGTGAAGGAATTGGAATGTGAAGGAATTGGAATGTGAAGGAATTGGAATGTGAAGGAATTGGAATGTGAAGGAATTGGAATGTGAAGGAATTGGAATGTGAAGGAATTGGAATGTGAAGGAATTGGAATGTGAAGGAATTGGAATGTGAAGGAATTGGAATGTGAAGGAATTGGAATGTGAAGGAATTGGAATGTGAAGGAATTGGAATGTGAAGGAATTGGAATGTGAAGGAATTGGAATGTGAAGGAATTGGAATGTGAAGGAATTGGAATGTGAAGGAATTGGAATGTGAAGGAATTGGAATGTGAAGGAATTGGAATGTGAAGGAATTGGAATGTGAAGGAATTGGAATGTGAAGGAATTGGAATGTGAAGGAATTGGAATGTGAAGGAATTGGAATGTGAAGGAATTGGAATGTGAAGGAATTGGAATGTGAAGGAATTGGAATGTGAAGGAATTGGAATGTGAAGGAATTGGAATGTGAAGGAATTGGAATGTGAAGGAATTGGAATGTGAAGGAATTGGAATGTGAAGGAATTGGAATGTGAAGGAATTGGAATGTGAAGGAATTGGAATGTGAAGGAATTGGAATGTGAAGGAATTGGAATGTGAAGGAATTGGAATGTGAAGGAATTGGAATGTGAAGGAATTGGAATGTGAAGGAATTGGAATGTGAAGGAATTGGAATGTGAAGGAATTGGAATGTGAAGGAATTGGAATGTGAAGGAATTGGAATGTGAAGGAATTGGAATGTGAAGGAATTGGAATGTGAAGGAATTGGAATGTGAAGGAATTGGAATGTGAAGGAATTGGAATGTGAAGGAATTGGAATGTGAAGGAATTGGAATGTGAAGGAATTGGAATGTGAAGGAATTGGAATGTGAAGGAATTGGAATGTGAAGGAATTGGAATGTGAAGGAATTGGAATGTGAAGGAATTGGAATGTGAAGGAATTGGAATGTGAAGGAATTGGAATGTGAAGGAATTGGAATGTGAAGGAATTGGAATGTGAAGGAATTGGAATGTGAAGGAATTGGAATGTGAAGGAATTGGAATGTGAAGGAATTGGAATGTGAAGGAATTGGAATGTGAAGGAATTGGAATGTGAAGGAATTGGAATGTGAAGGAATTGGAATGTGAAGGAATTGGAATGTGAAGGAATTGGAATGTGAAGGAATTGGAATGTGAAGGAATTGGAATGTGAAGGAATTGGAATGTGAAGGAATTGGAATGTGAAGGAATTGGAATGTGAAGGAATTGGAATGTGAAGGAATTGGAATGTGAAGGAATTGGAATGTGAAGGAATTGGAATGTGAAGGAATTGGAATGTGAAGGAATTGGAATGTGAAGGAATTGGAATGTGAAGGAATTGGAATGTGAAGGAATTGGAATGTGAAGGAATTGGAATGTGAAGGAATTGGAATGTGAAGGAATTGGAATGTGAAGGAATTGGAATGTGAAGGAATTGGAATGTGAAGGAATTGGAATGTGAAGGAATTGGAATGTGAAGGAATTGGAATGTGAAGGAATTGGAATGTGAAGGAATTGGAATGTGAAGGAATTGGAATGTGAAGGAATTGGAATGTGAAGGAATTGGAATGTGAAGGAATTGGAATGTGAAGGAATTGGAATGTGAAGGAATTGGAATGTGAAGGAATTGGAATGTGAAGGAATTGGAATGTGAAGGAATTGGAATGTGAAGGAATTGGAATGTGAAGGAATTGGAATGTGAAGGAATTGGAATGTGAAGGAATTGGAATGTGAAGGAATTGGAATGTGAAGGAATTGGAATGTGAAGGAATTGGAATGTGAAGGAATTGGAATGTGAAGGAATTGGAATGTGAAGGAATTGGAATGTGAAGGAATTGGAATGTGAAGGAATTGGAATGTGAAGGAATTGGAATGTGAAGGAATTGGAATGTGAAGGAATTGGAATGTGAAGGAATTGGAATGTGAAGGAATTGGAATGTGAAGGAATTGGAATGTGAAGGAACCTCTTGGAATGAAAATGGTATTAAGAATTAGGGGCAGTTTGGTTCACAGAATGTTTTTGAGGGAATTGGAATCTGTTAAAGGAATTGGAATGTGAAGGAATTGGAATCTGAAAGTTTTAAAATATGTATTGTTAGTAGGCCCAGTCAACCAGTTGTGTCGCGTTTTTAAAAAAATTATCCATTACCTAATTGTTCAATCTGCCCGTTTTGCTACCTATGTGCAATCTATTTTACTATATAAAAGTTACATGCTGCGTCTAAATCCTGTGAATAGAGTAAAAAGACAAACGAAATTGTTAACCGATAGTTGAATATGGAAAGGTTTCAAGGTCAACTCTAGATGGTAAGCTAGAAGCCTAAGCTGTATATCCCATCTTTGATTTATTCAGGTTAGAAATAAAGCAGAGTTTCTAAAAGCATTAGATGATTATAATGTTGGAGATAAGGTCATTTTAAAGATACAAAGAGGTGATCAGACATTGGAGATGGCTATTGCTTTAGAGGAGACTTCATGAGAATATAGAATGTGTAAATTGTATTAATATATTTATTTATTTACAATTTTTCTGTATCTGTTCACTTACTGAGTTCCAAGTTCTTTTTGTTATTCTGGAGTTTCTTTTAGTAACTAATGTGTTTTATAAATATGAGTAAAAATTAAATCACATGGTTTTATATCTTGGAACAGTAAATTACATGTTTTTATTCATGTAAGATTGTAAGAATAACAATATCTTTGCTTTTTAAATAATGTGTTCTATTAAATCAGTAAAAGTTAAATCACATGTTTTTTTTCTGAGCCAAAATATCTGTAATTTGGACAATACTTTCACAGTAATTTGTTAAGATATGTTAAACAATTGTACATTGAATCATTATCTTATAAGCATGTATAACATCAAAGTACAATAATTCTATGCATAACCCCGAACTAATTTTTTCCATTTCCCTTGACTTACTCATCGGTTTTTAACCCAGTTTTCTTTGCTAATTCCTGGTCAAATGTTTAAAATCTAGGAAAAATATCTTAGGGGCAGTTTGGTTCACAGAATGTTTTTGAGGGAATTGGAATCTGTTAAAGGAATTGGAATGTGAAGGAATTGGAATCTGAAAGTTTTAAAATATGTATTGTGTTTGGTTGACGGAATTCAATGTGAAGGAATTGGAATGTGAAGGAATTGGAATGTGAAGGAATTGGAATGTGAAGGAATTGGAATGTGAAGGAATTGGAATGTGAAGGAATTGGAATGTGAAGGAATTGGAATGTGAAGGAATTGGAATGTGAAGGAATTGGAATGTGAAGGAATTGGAATGTGAAGGAATTGGAATGTGAAGGAATTGGAATGTGAAGGAATTGGAATGTGAAGGAATTGGAATGTGAAGGAATTGGAATGTGAAGGAATTGGAATGTGAAGGAATTGACGGAATGTTTTGAAGGAATTGGAATTTGTGAAGGAATTGGAATGTAAAGGAATTGGAATTTGAGGGAATTGGAATCTGTTAAAGGAATTGGAATGTGAAGGAATTGGAATCTGAAAGTTTTAAAATATGTATTGTGTTTGGTTGACGGAATTCAATGGAATTCAGTTAAAGGAATTTATACATAAACTATGTCAAATGACAAAATTAACCTTTTTACATTTTAATATTACACCTTAATAATAATAATAAAAGAAATAATATATGAGAGAGACAAACACACCGTCATTTCCTTATTGACACAATAATTTCACTTTCTCACTTTCTCATGTCTCTTTCTTTTTCACTGAGAGTAATATCATCATGATTGTCTTTTACCCAATTTTCAATTCTACTTTCTTATTCTTCATTTTTAGTTCCACTTTCAAATCAATTGGAACATCAAAATAAATGGAAAAGTGAGCACAACAACAAGGGTTAGTGGTTCTAATTTCTAATCAACGATGGTGGCTGTCATGACCAGTTGTGGCTACCATGGCGGTAGACGGTGGCTGCCATGGCGGTAGAGGTTGATGGCGACATGGCGGAACAACAGAGAAGTCGGTGGTCGGGTGACTACACATCAGCGGTGGCTGCCATGGCGGTTTCAATCACTAACGGCGGCTGTGAAGGGGCGGGGGAGGTTGTGGCGGTGGTTGGTGGCGGGGTGGCGGCACAACAACAAACGATGGTTGTAGCAGAAATACAGAGAAGATAATAAGTTTGTATGCTTTGTGGGCTTTTTTGTCAAAATGCTTCAATTCCATTGGAATTGGAAACTTTCCATGGCTAGAGTGAAGGATTTGTGAATTCTCTATTTTAGGGAATTTGAAGGAAAATTTTGAATTCCAATTCCTTCATTCTTTCCAACCAAACAAGGTAATTGATGGCATTTAGATTCCAATTCCATGGAATTCCTTAGAATTCCATGAACCAAACACCCCCTTATATGCCATTGTTAATTAAGCATCAAAATATTATATAACGCATTCTATGGCTACCAAGGTTTAGTGCAGAATTGAGGAGTGGTGTAAAGTTTCCCCCATTTATGTCTTTTCTATGAAAGACTTGCTGGAATTACAATCCTTTTTAAGCTAGGACAATGATTGTCAAAGCATACTTCACTCTGTCATTTTGGTTGCTTGTTGAAAAATATGAAATACGATCATAATTCATAACCCGATATATTACTGGCTTGTCAAGAAAATTGAGTTGTAATACGAGTCTAAGACAAAAAGTTATAGGGAAAGCATTGCTACTGTGGTGGTACGCTGTCTACTCTCACATACCGGAGATATAATAATGTATATATTTAATAAATTCAATAGCTAAAATTGATTTATTTTTTCTTCACAAAATTTCTGTACATAAATAGTTGGGTTTGTTACACAAAGAATTGATAACAATTACAAGAAAAATCGATGATCTCTTTTCACGCTTAAACTAACCAAATATGAAAATTGTCATCCAGTTTATCTACTTACATGGAAGTATGAAACTCAATAACGTAAAAACAGTTGCAAGAAAAATCGATGATCTCTCCACCAATTGATAGAAGACTTGTTGGGTTCATAATGTAAAACAATAATCCCTCTTTTAAACTTGTTAACGAAATCCAACAATCTTAGAAAAAACATCGCTCACACTTTCAGTAACTAACAGTAACACCATTCCAGATTTCCCATCCATCAGTTTGCTCTAGTGGTAGAGCACCCACTTTCTAAGTGGGACGTCTCAAGTTCGAGACTGGGTTTGTACATCCTAAGTCCTTCAATGATGCCTTGTTCCAGGGGAGACCCAGGTTCAAGGTTGAGGGGGCAGGGTTTACTCCAATTAAATGTCGTGCCTTCGGGCGGTTTAGTTGGAGGTTTTCCCCCCTCCGTGGTTCCCTGAATACTTGTAACGGCCTGTGGTCAACATCTCGTTGTCTTGGGTACGTGCAAGGCTTCACCATTATGGTGAGGTTTCCCTGATGTCGTGTTCCGACTGAATGTTCAAAAAAATAAATAAAGTTGGAATTGTCAAGATTCTAAACTATTGTAGATTGTCTTCATTCTTTTTCAGCCTTAATCATTAATCCTCAATTTAGAAAGAAAAAAAAAAGCGCTCTTGTTTATAGGAGAGAAAATTTCATTACCTATCTTTACTTCCATTTGAGTATTTTTTATTTTATTTTATGACTTAAACCCTATCTGCCTTTTTTTCTTTAGGTTTAACCGTTTAACATATATGGACATTTTTGCTTTTAGAAAATCTTAACATTCATGGAAGAACCCTCTTCTCGACACTAAGAAATTTTAGAAGCTTGAATTTTATCTTTTTCTTTGTTTTGAATTGATCAATTTTTTTCTCTTAAAATTCCATGAAAATTGTAACTTTGTAAGTACGATTTTCATGGTCAGGACCATCAATAGACAATATTTCAATGACTTTTTTTTTCTTTTCCTAATTGCACTTTTTTTCTTGTAAAATTTACAAATTTGTGGACTTTTTTAATGACTTTTTTTTCTTGTCTTTATCAATAGACAATATATAAGGTTGACTCATACCTAAGCTTAGGTATGAAACCCCTCACATAATAATTTTTTAATATTTGTTGAATAATAAATAAATCACATGGTCCCCATGATTTTTATGGTTTTAAAAAAATGATATGTGAGGGGTTCCATACCTAAGCTTGGGTATGAGACAACCTTATATTCACCTCTCTCATATATATATATAGTGGTTTGTTCATTTACATCCTTAATTTTCCATGGATCTCAAGGGCTTAATCTTAGCCCTTGGATCATTCCCATCAATGGCTAGGATCAAAACTTATCTCCTAATTTAAAAAAACACGAAAGGGTATAATAGTAATTTGCACTAAAAAAAACTCTACCCTATCTCCAGCCACTTCTCTTCCCCTTCCCCCTGACCAAAACACACACATACAAACACACACTCTCTCCCTCTCTTCTCCTCCTCCTCTTCCTCTACGGATGACGACCACCACCATCACCACCACCATCCCCGACCATCACCAACACACACACACACACACACAGTTGCTCTCTTTCTCTCTCGTACGTTCTCTATTCTCCAGTGACTCAGCTCTCTCCCTCTCCTCCTCCTCCTCCGGTTACAACAACCACCACCATCTTCTGGATCTTCACCTCAAACCACTAGCAACAACAACAAATGGATGATGATGTTTTAGATATTATTATAGTGAGATTTTATGGAGTTAGTTTTTGTTTATATATAAAAAATGGATAAGCAAACCATTTTTACTCATGATTGTTAGTTTTTTCTATGATTTTAATTTTTCATATGATAAGAAGTTGTATCCTTGATTGTTGTTGTTTAAAATTTCTTTGAAGAGTTTTGCTCACAAAGTGTTTGATGAAATGTCTAAACCAAAGTGTATGTACTAAATCAAATTTGATTTTGTATTTCTTTTTGAAACTGTACGTATACAATCAAATTTGATTGTGTATAGGTTTGTTGATATAAACTACATTTGTTTGTGTAAATGTAATTACAATCAAATTTAATTGTATATGTTTGTTGATATAAACTCCATTTGTTTGTGTAAATGTAAATTTAAAATCAAATTTGATTTTGTATATCTTTGTTGATATAAACTTCATTTGTTTATGTAAATGTATGAATAAAATCAAATTTGATTTTGTATAATTTTGTTGATATAAACTTCATTTGTTTGTGTAAATGTATGAATAAAATCAAATTTGAGTAATGCATACAAGATTTAATTACTTTTCTGATTCTGAATAAAATTAAATTTGATTGGCTAAACCAATCAAACTTGATTGGTAAAGACAACGACATATGATACGAAATACAACAGATTCAAGCATATAATCAAGTCTGATTGTGTATAGGTTTGTTGATATAAATTCCATTTGTTTGTGTAAATGTATGAATAAAATCAAATTTGATTTTGTATATCTTTTTGAAACTGTACGTATACAATCAAATTTGATTGTGTATAGGTTTGTTAATATAAACTCTATTTGTTTGTGTAAATGTATGAATAAAATCAAATTTGATTTTGTATAGCTTTTTGAATCTGTACGTATACAATCAAATTTGATTGTGTATAGGTTTGTTGATATAAACTCCATTTGTTTGTGTAAATGTATGAATAAAATCAAATTTGATTTTGTATAACTTTTTGAAACCATATGTATACAATCAAATTTGATTGTGTATAATTTTGTTGATATAAACTCCATTTGTTTGTGCAAATGTATGAATAAAATCAAATTTGATTTTGTATAGCTTTTTGTATCTGTACGTATACAATCAAATTTGATTGTATATAGGTTTGTTGATATAAACTCCATTTGTTTGTGTAAATGTATGAATAAAATCAAATTTGATTTTGTATATCTTTTTGAAACTGTACGTATACAATCAAATTTGATTGTGTATAGGTTTGTTGATATAAACTCCATTTGTTTGTGTAAATGTATGAATAAAATCAAATTTGATTTTGTATATCTTTTTAAAACTGTACGTATAAATCAAATTTGATTTTGTATATCTTTTTGAAACTGTACGTATACAATCAAATTTGATTGTGTATAGGTTTGTTGATATAAACTCCATTTGTTTGTGTAAATGTATGAATAAAATCAAATTTGATTTTGTATATCTTTTTGAAACTGTACGTATACAATCAAATTTGATTGTGTATAGGTTTGTTGATATAAACTCCATTTGTTTGTGTAAATGTATGAATAAAATCAAATTTGATTTTGTATATCTTTTTGAAACTGTACGTATACAATCAAATTTGATTGTGTATAGGTTTGTTGATATAAACTTCATTTGTTTATGTAAATGTATGAATAAAATCAAATTTGATTTTGTATATCTTTTTGAAACTGTACGTATACAATCAAATTTGATTGTGTATAGGTTTGTTGATATAAACTCCATTTGTTTGTGTAAATGTAAATTTAAAATCAAATTTGATTTTGTATATCTTTTTGAAACTGTACGTATACAATCAAATTTGATTGTGTATAGGTTTGTTGATATAAACTCCATTTGTTTGTGTAAATGTATGAATAAAATCAAATTTGATTTTGTATATCTTTTTGAAACTGTACGTATACAATCAAATTTGATTGTGTATAGGTTTGTTGATATAAACTCCATCTCTCTCTCTCTCTCTCTCTCTCTCTCTCTCTCCCTCTCTCTCCCTCTCTCTCTCTCTCTCCCTCTCCTCTCTCCTCTCTCTCTCTTTCCCTCTCTCTCTCTCTCTCTCTCTCTCTCTCTCTCTCTCTCTCTCTCTCTCTCTCTCTCTCTCTCTCTCTCTCTCTCTCTCTCTCTCTCTCTCTCTCTCTCTCTCTCTCTCTCTCTCTCTCTCTCTCTCTCTCTCTCTCTCTCTCTCTCTCTCTCTCTCTCTCTCTCTCTCTCTCTCTCTCTCTCTCTCTCTCTCTCTCTCTCTCTCTCTCTCTCTCTCTCTCTCTCTCTCTCTCTCTCTCTCTCTCTCTCTCTCTCTCTCTCTCTCTCTCTCTCTCTCTCTCTCTCTCTCTCTCTCTCTCTCTCTCTCTCTCTCTCTCTCTCTCTCTCTCTCTCTCTCTCTCTCTCTCTCTCTCTCTCTCTCTCTCTCTCTCTCTCTCTCTCTCTCTCTCTCTCTCTCTCTCTCTCTCTCTCTCTCTCTCTCTCTCTCTCTCTCTCTCTCTCTCTCTCTCTCTCTCTCTCTCTCTCTCTCTCTCTCTCTCTCTCTCTCTCTCTCTCTCTCTCTCTCTCTCTCTCTCTCTCTCTCTCTCTCTCTCTCTCTCTCTCTCTCTCTCTCTCTCTCTCTCTCTCTCTCTCTCTCTCTCTCTCTCTCTCTCTCTCTCTCTCTCTCTCTCTCTCTCTCTCTCTCTCTCTCTCTCTCTCTCTCTCTCTCTCTCTCTCTCTCTCTCTCTCTCTCTCTCTCTCTCTCTCTCTCTCTCTCTCTCTCTCTCTCTCTCTCTCTCTCTCTCTCTCTCTCTCTCTCTCTCTCTCTCTCTCTCTCTCTCTCTCTCTCTCTCTCTCTCTCTCTCTCTCTCTCTCTCTCTCTCTCTCTCTCTCTCTCTCTCTCTCTCTCTCTCTCTCTCTCTCTCTCTCTCTCTCTCTCTCTCTCTCTCTCTCTCTCTCTCTCTCTCTCTCTCTCTCTCTCTCTCTCTCTCTCTCTCTCTCTCTCTCTCTCTCTCTCTCTCTCTCTCTCTCTCTCTCTCTCTCTCTCTCTCTCTCTCTCTCTCTCTCTCTCTCTCTCTCTCTCTCTCTCTCTCTCTCTCTCTCTCTCTCTCTCTCTCTCTCTCTCTCTCTCTCTCTCTCTCTCTCTCTCTCTCTCTCTCTCTCTCTCTCTCTCTCTCTCTCTCTCTCTCTCTCTCTCTCTCTCTCTCTCTCTCTCTCTCTCTCTCTCTCTCTCTCTCTCTCTCTCTCTCTCTCTCTCTCTCTCTCTCTCTCTCTCTCTCTCTCTCTCTCTTTTCTCTCCTCTCTCTCTCTCTCTCTCTCTCTCTCTCTCTCTAGATTTCTATCTCATATATTGGGAATTAAGCAAGATTTTGTTTGGGGTTTTCATCATCAACCTCATCTTAACAACATATCAAAAATTTGGGTTTCAAAGTGCAAGATTTCTAGCCATTTCGGGTCAAATTCGGGTTAGAGACTAGGTGAAGGTTTTGGTAAGTCAAATTCATCCCATTTACTTCTAATTATGTTTGTTTATGCATTTCTAGTCATCTTGAACAATTTCAAGTCTTGAATCGAGTCGAAAGACGATTTAGGTCAAACTAGGGTTTCGTTTAGGGTTGGAACGATTTGAGGTGATTTTGATGTTTTGGGTCGAATATGTGGATTGGGTTATGTTTATTTATGGTCAATGATGTTTATTTATGCTTCAAATTAAGTTACAAGTTCCTACAAATCGATTTGGGTTGGTTTGGGTCGAGTTTAAGGGTTTTTGGTTTAGGTTTCCTGCGTGTGCTGCTGCTGCCTATGTTCTGGTCCAGTAAGGAGCCACTGCGGCGCAGTGGCTTGGGCCTAGCCCACTGCGGCGCAGTGGCTAGGGTCTGGTCTGTTGGGTCAGCCCACTGCGGCGCAGTGAGCTTGGCCAAGGCTCACTGCGGCGCAGTGGATTGTTACTGTGAAGTTATGCGCGCCGATTTTGAAACGTTAATAACTTTTGATCCGTAAGTCCAATTAAGTCGTATGACCTATCGTTGGAATCGTAAGAGAGCCTAGTTTCTTGTAGTAACCCTCACCTTGTATGATTCTTAATCCATTTCTAAAAATATCGAGTCAAAGCGTCTTGTTTCATATACGGTTAAGTTGTAAAGGCGTCTAGGGTTTGTGACTTGACCTAATGGTGCTAAACCAACTTGTTTATGATTGTAGAGTTGACATTATGGTATTATGATGTATAATTATAGGTTGTGGATGTGTGGACTCTATTACTCGTTTGTAATCGCATTCTAGCTTCTTTGCCGGGCAAGGTGAGTTTCGTATCTCCCTACTCACTTGAGATCCGGGCTAAAAAGTGTAAACTGGTGTGTTTACTTGCATTTATTGATTGATTGATTGATTGATTGATTGATTGATTTTTTTAGTTGTTGGATTGGTGTGATGGTTCCTTTCGTGAGATTGGTTAAATTGGTTCGAGTATTGAATTGTTGAGACGATTATCATGTTTGAATGACTTAGTTTATATTTGTTAAGTATCTAGTAATAATAGGATAGATGTACATACATGAAAGTCGGTTATGCCTTCGTCGGGTTTTAGATGTGGTGGGAAGGCTGCGGGTGACCCTATATATAAGCATCTGGGACTTGAAGAAAGCAGAATCCTCTGAAGTATATGTACGTATAGTTGGTTTAAATTGTGGTTAGTGGCTTATGGTTGTCGAATGTTGATTATTGGGTTAAATTGGTTCGAGTATTGAATTGTTGAGACGATTATCATGTTTGAATGACTTAGTTAATATTTTGGTTAAGTATTAATGGCTGATGTTGATGAATGGTGATTATCGGTCTATGATTGACGATTATTGATTGATGGCTCAGGTTTGGCGAATATTGGTTATTGATTCATATTCATCGTATATCGATCGTTGGTTTACGATTTATGCATTTACATTTGATTGTAAGCATTGCATACATTATTGTTGGACCCTCGGCAGGGGATTTGCCGGCATCCTGGTGCATAGATGTATGCACCCATTTTGGATGTAGTCTTGACCCCGAGTATATAGACATATATATCTCGATGATTTTGAGATACAGCCTTGTCCATTGCGATGGCAGAAGGGTATCGTTGCATACGTGATTGAAGGTCACGCTTAGGAGAGGCATGTTTGTTTATTCATGCATTCCGGCACTTGCATTGATACACATATCATTTATGCATTCCTTATTTACACATTTACTTGTCTTGTGTAATCTTGTTGTTGGGCGATGTTGTGTTATGTAGAGGCTCACTGTAAGTCATGTCTAGCCTCTATTCTTATATTGCGATTATTGATGTTGGTTCTTTACGAACCATTACTACGAACTCACCAACCTTGTGTTGACTATGCTTAGTACACTTTTCAGGTAACCAGGTTATTCAGGACGCGGAGTTGATTGTTTGCTTACTGTTGAACCCGGACTGGACTGATATGGATCAAGGATCCATTTGCCTTATGTTGCATTGTATTTAGGATTGTTAGCCTTCTTTTGTTGTCATTTGTAATCTTGATGTTTACTTGCTCCTGTTGTATTTCGTTACTTGTTTATCGTTTGTATGGATTCACTGAATCCTCTTATTGCAATTAGTTGTTCTATGGTAATTCCACCTGGTGCTGTATGATTTCCGTGATATTCCGAGCCTCGGCTTGGGGTGTTACAGAATGGTGGCCCATGCGTGGTCGTAGAGAATTAGGCGGTTTGACCTAGACTACGGCTTAAGTTAAAACTCTTCATATAGCATGCATGGTTAGGAAATTCGTGTGCAATGTGAAATATGTGAATCCCCTTGTGAGTTCGTAGTTAAGACCACTTATGTGATGGCTTGAATTCAACGTGATGAATGTGGAATGGATACAATGTGGTTAATGTGTGCTTTGATTAAATTTGATTGTCATTAATATGGATTGTTGTTATTGATTGGTGCTAGTTTGATGATCTAGAGCAAAATGAAGTTATGTTATTAACTTAGTATAATATTGTGGCAACCCTAAAAGAACCCGATCAACTCTTTTATGGTCACCCAATATTATAACAAGTTAATAACATCATGGATTGCGCATGCTTGGCTTAGAGTATAATAAGGAACCGATATGCTTAATGGGAGTTGATTAGGTGGAGGGTTAGCCGTTGGTACACCCTGTATACATACCTGGTCAATAACTAGAGAGCATATCGAATTCGGATTATACTTTAAATCACTCGTGTTAGTGACTTGTTTTAGTTGCTTGTAATGAGATGTGTTTAATTCGAGTAATTGGTTTTGACGATGGTAAATTGTTGTGAACTTAGCACGAGAAAATGATAGATAACGATTAATTGAGAACTTGGATATATTGTCCTTAGTGTAGTAATGTGAAACACGTAGGGTATGTGGTATGATAACATGATATATGACAGTTAATTGAGAATAATTATGTGTTGGCCTTAGTAAAAGACATTGAACATGTGTAGTGTGTCGACGTTAAAACACTCACTAATAAGGTGGTTAACATGAGAGAAACTGTGAAGCTAACCCCCGGATCATAAATTCTAGAACTACTACTATTATTGGATTTAGTAGTGGAATGACATGTTGACTAGTATGATTAGTAACATATATGTTATGCATGTGTGATGTGTATGTATGTATGTATGGCCCGTAGTGGTCAAGTTGAAATCGTAAATGCTTTTGTTGTAATTTGACTTAAACGTGTTGATAAATGGTTAGGATACAACGTGATAAATATGTTGATATGCGCCCTAAGAGAGTATCGAGGTTGTAAACATCCTAACTCATATGTATTATAAACGAATGATTTTTCCAACACTAATAATGTTAATCGTAATCGGTGAACAATAGGGATATGTCGCTTAATGGTATGTGAACTTAAAAACGTATGAGGCCTAGTTAAACTTGATTGCATGCGGGTTAGGGGATAACTGGTAATGCACGTGTAAAAGGTATTAGTAAACGGGCGATTGTAGGAAAGAAGTTAACAAGTTAGTTTTATTGTATGATGTATTGACATGATTACATGAATTAAAGATAACCAATGGTAATGAACTTAACATGATAAAATAATAAGTAACAAATTTCATAGGATTCTAACACTCTTACCTTAGTGTAATAACATGAAATGAGTATGTTATATGGTATGAGAGCATTAACTACTTGTGTGACTAATATGTGAGTATTGTGAGGCTAACTTTCGGGTCAACGCGTTACTTACTTTGTAGAAAATGGTGAGACCAAGAAGGAATGCGACTAGCCATAGCGATGAGCCGGATTTAGCAACCGTGATTGCCCAAGCCGTGGTAAACGCCATACCTACTATCGTAGCCCAAGTCACGGCAAGCCTTCAAAGAAGCAGTGAAACGCGTGAAGCTAGAGTAATTATGGACGATGAGAAGGTGTCGAGTAGAGCCTCATCAAAAAGGAAAGAAATCGGAGAACCTAGTGAGGCAAGGAAAGCGGGCAGGTTTGACCCCTATGGTCATAATAAGGGTAGATCCAGGGCGGCGATGGGACCGGTGAAGAAAGCTTATGTAGGACCTCATCCGTTATGTGAAGGATGTGACTATCACCACCCCACCAACTTTCAATGCCAGGCGTGTTTTAATTGCAACCAAGTTGGCCACATGTCCAAGAATTGTAGAGCCCCGAGAATGGGCCCAACGAACGTGGCTCCTATTCATGTCGTCCCTCCCCAAGGTAATCAACAGAAAGGCGAGTGTTTCGGATGTGGTAGTCGTGCACACTACGTGAAAGATTGTCCAAAATGGATTGGACAACAAACTGAAGTAGCAGAGCCGGTAAGGAAAACTTACTTAGGATCTCACCCCTTGTGTGGAAGGTGTAATCGCCATCACTCTCCCACTATCCAATGTGGGACTTGCTTTAATTGTAATCGGCGCGGGCACTTAGCTGGGATTTGTAGAGCACCGAAAGCGACACCATTGAATGTAACGCCTCTTCAAACCATCTACCCCCAAGCTGACCACCCTCGGAGCCATCAAGGTGTTTGTTTTGTGTGTGGTAGCCCCGATCACTACAGAGATGCTTGTCCTAGATGGACTGAACCACAAGCCCAAGTGGCGGTTCCTCCCGATCAACTACAAATAGTCGTTTATAACCAAAGCCGTGGCCAACAAGACCATCAAGTTCAACCTCGTAGCCGAGCTTTTGCAGAGAATGGCAAAGGAGACCAAAGTGATCCTAACGTTGGTTAAGGTACATTTCTCCTAATGGTTGTTATGTTACTACACTATTCGATATCGAAACCGACTATGAATCTCGTTTACTCTAACGTTGCTCCTTTGAGTTACATTCGTTCGTGTGTTTTGGAATTATATGTTTGCAATTTTGACTGTTTAGCGACTCACTAACTAAATTTATTCAAATACCCCGTGTATCTATCTCGACTCTAAAAGGCGACAAAACTCCTCATTTACTTGGTGCCGATGATCTAAAGATTCTTGGCGAAAAAGTGAGTGTAATCTGGATGCCACCGGGTAAGACAGTTCTAAAGTTGCGTGGTAGGGTTACTAGTGTAAAATATCTAACGGTAGGATTCTTAGGGTCCCGTGTAAGTCTTCCAACTCAGGCGTCCTTAGAGCTACCGCCTCAAGAGTCTGAAAAACTAACGTTGTCCTTGTTAATCTTGAGTCTCCCGAACGCTTTTCCGGGTGACTTATCGGGCTTGTCCCATCTCGATAATTTAAATTTCGTATATGCTTAACTCCCTAACATCGCGCGCGTAGTCAAAGCCCTTATAGACTTCTGAGAGGAGAATAAGCGTGTAGTGAAAGACGGGAGAGAGTTTGGAAGAAAAACGAATTGGAATGGACTTCGCCGTGAAGTCGCCGACGACAAGAAGTGGTCATGATACGACGAAACCGGTGAAATTGGATAACTTGGCACATTGGTGTTTAGAAGAAATGGGTTAGGTACACGAAGATTCGATTTCTGTCCTTCCAGATAAAGGAAGTCGCTTAACTCCAATTCAGGGAGCCATCCAATGAACGACGGGCACTCAAACCGACTTGAGACTTGATCAAAGATAATGTACTTATAACCATGACGGCAATCCTGTACAACGACGGTTGTTACGCGAGTATTCGAATGACACTGGCCGAAGAACTAAGTAGAAGAGATGCTACTCCCCATTGGGACGAACCAAGAATCAAAGAAAGCCGAAGTAGCGGGTTAGGATTTCTAATAGGAATGACAAGAATAACTTCTCAAGTTAAGAGAATAGCCCAGCTAGCTCACATGCTAAGTAAGGAGTATGCCGATGTGAGGCTGAGACCGTTAGAGTTGAAAGTGGGTGACTTTGTGCGTTTGAAAGTATCACAGTGGAAAGGCGTCATCCGATTCGTGAAGCGAGGCAACCTCGGGCCGAGGTATAACTGTCCTTTCAAGATCCTCAAAAAGGGTTGGTTCGAATTTGAAATTTTTTTGAAGAACCGGTAGAGATCTTGGACCGCCGAGTCAAGAAACTCAAGAATAAGCTCTACACGATTGTCAGGGTTAAGTGGAAACGCCAGGCGTGGAGCCGAGTTCAGTTGGGAGCGAAAGGATTACATGAAGTCTAAGTATTCGCATTTATTTGCCAATTAGGGTTTTGTTGAATTTCGGGACGAAATTCTTTCAACGGGGGGATAATGTAACATCCGTGAATTTTGACCATTTGACTTTACGTGCAATTTGACTAACAATTTAAGTTAATGAAATATTTGGGTCGTTTTGTGACTGAATGATAATGTGGTGTGTTAGTCGAGTCGTTAATATGTTTGTTTGGCGTTTAATTGCGTAATCGATTGTAAATTGGCTAATGATGAGAAGCGGGTCGGCCCGTGGGTAGTCCATGACCCACCAGCCACTTTTGACCCATGCTCCTCCTTATCCTTTCCTCCTCCCTTTCATTCTCTTATCTATCTATCTTTCTATCTCTTTCTCTCTCTTTTCTCTTCCAAGACCCACACACAAACACACACCTCTCTCTCTCTCTCTCTCTAGATTTCTATCTCATATATTGGGAATTAAGCAAGATTTTGTTTGGGGTTTTCATCATCAACCTCATCTTAACAACATATCAAAAATTTGGGTTTCAAAGTGCAAGATTTCTAGCCATTTCGGGTCAAATTCGGGTTAGAGACTAGGTGAAGGTTTTGGTAAGTCAAATTCATCCCATTTACTTCTATTTATGTTTGTTTATGCATTTCTAGTCATCTTGAACAATTTCAAGTCTTGAATCGAGTCGAAAGACGATTTAGGTCAAACTAGGGTTTCGTTTAGGGTTGGAACGATTTGAGGTGATTTTGATGTTTTGGGTCGAATATGTGGATTGGGTTATGTTTATTTATGGTCAATGATGTTTATTTATGCTTCAAATTAAGTTACAAGTTCCTACAAATCGATTTGGGTTGGTTTGGGTCGAGTTTAAGGGTTTTTGGTTTAGGTTTCCTGCGTGTGCTGCTGCTGCCTATGTTCTGGTCCAGTAAGGAGCCACTGCGGCGCAGTGGCTTGGGCCTAGCCCACTGCGGCGCAGTGGCTAGGGTCTGGTCTGTTGGGTCAGCCCACTGCGGCGCAGTGAGCTTGGCCAAGGCTCACTGCGGCGCAGTGGATTGTTACTGTGAAGTTATGCGCGCCGATTTTGAAACGTTAATAACTTTTGATCCGTAAGTCCAATTAAGTCGTATGACCTATCGTTGGAATCGTAAGAGAGCCTAGTTTCTTGTAGTAACCCTCACCTTGTATGATTCTTAATCCATTTCTAAAAATATCGAGTCAAAGCGTCTTGTTTCATATACGGTTAAGTTGTAAAGGCGTCTAGGGTTTGTGACTTGACCTAATGGTGCTAAACCAACTTGTTTATGATTGTAGAGTTGACATTATGGTATTATGATGTATAATTATAGGTTGTGGACGTGTGGACTCTATTACTCGTTTGTAATCGCATTCTAGCTTCTTTGCCGGGCAAGGTGAGTTTCGTATCTCCCTACTCACTTGACATCCGGGCTGAAAAGTGTAAACCTGGTGTGTTTACTTGCATTTATTGATTGATTGATTGATTGATTGATTGTTTTAGTTGTTGGATTGGTGTGATGGTTCCTTTCGTGAGATTGGTTAAATTGGTTCGAGTATTGAATTGTTGAGACGATTATCATGTTTGAATGACTTAGTTTATATTTGTTAAGTATCTAGTAATAATAGGATAGATGTACATACATGAAAGTCGGTTATGCCTTCGTCGGGTTTTAGATGTGGTGGGAAGGCTGCGGGTGACCCTATATATAAGCATCTGGGACTTGAAGAAAGCAGAATCCTCTGAAGTATATGTACGTATAGTTGGTTTAAATTGTGGTTAGTGGCTTATGGTTGTCGAATGTTGATTAGTGGGTTAAGATTGACGATTATTGATTCTTAGTTTATGGTTCATCATATGTTGATTGACTTGGTTAATATTTTGGTTAAGTATTAATGGCTGATGTTGATGAATGGTGATTATCGGTCTATGATTGACGATTATTGATTGATGGCTCAGGTTTGGCGAATATTGGTTATTGATTCATATTCATCGTATATCGATCGTTGGTTTACGATTTATGCATTTACATTTGATTGTAAGCATTGCATACATTATTGTTGGACCCTCGGCAGGGGATTTGCCGGCATCCTGGTGCATAGATGTATGCACCCATTTTGGATGTAGTCTTGACCCCGAGTATATAGACATATATATCTCGATGATTTTGAGATACAGCCTTGTCCATTGCGATGGCAGAAGGGTATCGTTGCATACGTGATTGAAGGTCACGCTTAGGAGAGGCATGTTTGTTTATTCATGCATTCCGGCACTTGCATTGATACACATATCATTTATGCATTCCTTATTTACACATTTACTTGTCTTGTGTAATCTTGTTGTTGGGCGATGTTGTGTTATGTAGAGGCTCACTGTAAGTCATGTCTAGCCTCTATTCTTATATTGCGATTATTGATGTTGGTTCTTTACGAACCATTACTACGAACTCACCAACCTTGTGTTGACTATGCTTAGTACACTTTTCAGGTAACCAGGTTATTCAGGACGTGGAGTTTGATTGTTTGCTTACTGTTGAACCCGGACTGGACTGATATGGATCAAGGATCCATTTGCCTTATGTTGCATTGTATTTAGGATTGTTAGCCTTCTTTTGTTGTCATTTGTAATCTTGATGTTTACTTGCTCCTGTTGTATTTCGTTACTTGTTTATCGTTTGTATGGATTCACTGAATCCTCTTATTGCAATTAGTTGTTCTATGGTAATTCCACCTGGTGCTGTATGATTTCCGTGATATTCCGAGCCTCGGCTTGGGGTGTTACAGAATGGTGGCCCATGCGTGGTCGTAGAGAATTAGGCGGTTTGACCTAGACTACGGCTTAAGTTAAAACTCTTCATATAGCATGCATGGTTAGGAAATTCGTGTGCAATGTGAAATATGTGAATCCCCTTGTGAGTTCGTAGTTAAGACCACTTATGTGATGGCTTGAATTCAACATGATGAATGTGGAATGGATACAATGTGGTTAATGTGTGCTTTGATTAAATTTGATTGTCATTAATATGGATTGTTGTTATTGATTGGTGCTAGTTTGATGATCTAGAGCAAAATGAAGTTATGTTATTAACTTAGTATAATATTGTGGCAACCCTAAAAGAACCCGATCAACTCTTTTATGGTCACCCAATATTATAACAAGTTAATAACATCATGGATTGCGCATGCTTGGCTTAGAGTATAATAAGGAACCGATATGCTTAATGGGAGTTGATTAGGTGGAGGGTTAGCCGTTGGTACACCCTGTATACATACCTGGTCAATAACTAGAGAGCATATCGAATTCGGATTATACTTTAAATCACTCGTGTTAGTGACTTGTTTTAGTTGCTTGTAATGAGATGTGTTTAATTCGAGTAATTGGTTTTGACGATGGTAAATTGTTGTGAACTTAGCACGAGAAAATGATAGATAACGATTAATTGAGAACTTGGATATATTGTCCTTAGTGTAGTAATGTGAAACACGTAGGGTATGTGGTATGATAACATGATATATGACAGTTAATTGAGAATAATTATGTGTTGGCCTTAGTAAAAGACATTGAACATGTGTAGTGTGTCGACGTTAAAACAAATAGAGTCCATATCAAAAATTTTATACAAAATCCAATTTGATTTTATGCATACAGTTTGAAAAAGATATTGAAAATCAAATTTGATTTTATGCATACATTTAGAAAAACAAATAGAGTCTATATCAAGAAACCTATACAAAATCAAATTTGATTTTATTCGTACAGTTTGAAATAGCTATTGAAAATCAAATTTGATTTTATGCATACATTTAGAAAAACAAATACAGTCCATATCAAGAAACCTATACAAAATCAAATTTGATCTTATGCATAATTTAGAAAAACAATTAGAGTCCATATCAAGAAACCTATATAAAATCAAATTTGATTTTAGGGTTTTAGAATGTGTTCTTCCCCCCGAAAGGGTGCCCTTTTTAGGGTTTTAGAATGCATCCCTCCCCGACGATAACAAGCTCTAGGGTTTAGGGTTTGAAGGTCGAGGGTTAGCCGAACCCTCGGGCTTCAAACCATAAACCCTAGAGCGGTGGCCGAAGGCCCCGTTGTCATGATTCCCCATCCGAATCAAATTTGATTTTGCACGTCCCTCCCCTACAACATAGATTTGATTTTATACTTACAAATTCAAAAAGCTACACAAAATCATATTTGATTTTATGCATACATTTAGAAAAACAAATGGAGCCCATATCAAGAAACATTTACAAAATCAAATTTGATTTTATGCATACAATGTCAAAAAGCTATACAAAATCATATTTGATTTTATGCATACATTTAGTAAACAAATAGAGTCAATATCAAGAAACCTATACAAAGTCAAATTTGATTTTATACATATAGTGTCAAAAAGCTATACAAAATCAAATTTGATTTTATGCATACATTTAGAAAAACAAATTGACTCTATATCAAAAAACCTTTACAAAATTAAATCTGCAACAGAACTAAACACAATTGATCTATTTCACAACCAAATTTGATTTGTCAAACAAGACCACAATCTGTAGACAAATGATCGATCAATGAAAACTATCATCCTAGTATAAAATTTGTAAACAGCTAAAAATTATTTATTTCTAAACATGTATAATAAAGAAAAAAAATGATTGTCTAATTGTTTGCAGCTCCTTCAGTATCCATGTTTTCATCTACTTTTTGTTTCTTCTTTCCACATGTCCTGCTATTGTGACTCGTACCTCCGCACTTGCTACAATTTCTCTGACATTTTTCAAGTGTTCCATACTTTTTTCCAAGCACTGGTTTTCGTTTATAATCAACTATTGGCACAAAAAACTGCGATCCATCTGGTGTTTGAAATGTTTGTGTAACATTTGTTTTAGGTGTTTTTTTCAGCACAGGAACTGTATGAAAATATACATGTCAAAAACAATAATCAGCATAACGAGTATGAAAATATATATAAAATCAAATTTGATTCTTATAGAAAACAACATATTGCAATGCAAAATCAAATTTGATTGTACACATATAAACTTACAAAAACACAGATACCTTAAAAATTACAATGCTGCACATAATCAAATTTGATTTTAAGCATAAAACTACACAAACATAGATACATAAAGTTTACATATTCACATTTGATTCTAAACATAAAGTATCGCACATACGTGTAGTTAAAATCTTCAAAGCTCAACATAATCAAATTTGATTCCATATCAAGAAACCTATACAAAATCAAATTTGATTTGATATGTACAGTGTCAAAAAACTATACAAAATCAAATTTGATTTTATGCATACATTTAGAAAACCAAATGGAGTCCATATCAAAAAACCTATACACAATCAAATTTGATTGCATACATACAGCTTCAAAAAACTATACAAAATCAAATTTGATTTTATTCATACCTTTACACAAACAAACGGTGTTTATATCAACAAACACATACACAATCAAATTTGATTGTATACGTACAGTTCGAAAAAGCTATACAAAATCAAATTTGATTTTATTCATATATCTACACAAACAAATGAAATTCCATCAAATTTGAAAAAGCTATACAGAATCAAATTTGATTCAGAATCATAAAGATTAAATCATATTATCAAACACCTTGTATGTAATACTCAATCAAATATGATTTGATACTAAATCATATATAAGAAAATTTGGTTTAGACATTTCATCAAACACCTTGTAGGCAATATTGTACCAAACAACAAAGTCACATAAATAACCAATAAAATTTAACAAATTCAAATGTTAGAATAGATCTAATCACATGTTATCTAATTACATTTGATTATCACCTGACAATTTCGAATTTACACAACAAAAAGCCATATATTCGTATTCAATAGATCTTCATTGTTATTAACATCTTCAAAATAAATTGATGATGAATGACGGAGATGATGACGACGACGGAGGCAACGATGGTTGTGTAATTTCGATTGGAACGCGGTGGTGACCTGAACACGGTGATGGTGGTAGTGGTGGTGGTGGTAATGGTGTTGCTGCCACTGGTGAGTTTCCAAGAGAGGGGAGAGAGAGAGAGACATGTGTGTTTGTATGTGTGTGTGTGTAGAGATAGGAAGAGTTAGCAGGGAAAATAACATGCCAAATTACAAAACTACCCCTCTGTGTTTTTTTTTAATTTTAAACCGACCGTTGATCATTTTTGATCCAAGGGCTGAGATGTGGCCCTTGGATTTCACCAATTTTTAAAGATCCAAGGGAATACAACTCTCTCTCTCTCTCTCTCTCTCTCTCTATATATATATATATATATATATATATATTATATATTATATGTATTAACTAATAACTTTAAACTGATTAATTATTTTTAAATTATTTATTAAATCACACATTTTTTAAGTTCAGTCAAATGTAAAAAGTTATAAAAAATTTTACCATAAAGAAAACCCAAGACTTAAAACCTTTTGTTCACATGTGAATGAGTTTATTTATATGTGTCATTCAGATAAACATATTAAGTTATATGTAGTTTTATATGTTTTTAACTTCTTTTTTTTATATAAAGTTACATGTGAATGAAGTTATTCATATGTTATATAATACATAATTTAAAATTTTGTGTAGTTCTTACAATAATAAGGGTTCTCTCATGAACCTTCCTCTCAACAGGAACTGAAAAATGTTATGTAAAACCAGAAATTCATTTCCACTATATGGAAAAAATTGTTATAATCCGGAAGTCTCAATTCTAGAAGTTGTTGCACACTCACACACACTGTCAACAATTTAGTGGACACATACTAATTTATTTAGATAAAAGATCAAAGAACTAGCTAATTTTTACAGTAGTATAGTATATATATATATGTGATGATATGATGATGTCAAAGGCTGGACTATAACTGAAAAACAGTCAATATTCTTGTTCAACTGTTCTTGATTTACAGTTCGGTGAACTATAAAGCTATTACTAATAATATAATTACTACATGCATGCATGCATTATATGCTAAAATATTTTTTAGAATATATATATTAGTAATAATATATATGAGTTATATATTAAGTCGATCTTTAATGGAAGGTTAATTAAGTTGACCCGTAAACAACACTTTCTCCTTAAGTCTTGTGTTTGATCAGATATTTGGAAATTAAATAAAAATAAGTGAAAAGTATTTTGTCTACAAGTGCCTGAGATATACTCTCGTATATGACAGAAATGTGTATTCTATTTCGATTGAATTAGTCATATAATTATTTTCGTTACACATATCAAATAGTTGACATTTAACACACAATAATTTGAATGCTATTTTTTCTTTCTTGAAGCTGACAATTAATAATTAACTCTCTAAAAGAGTACGAGATAGAAAATATTTCAGCCAAAATATATAAAGGACAGAAATATAACAGGGTAATTTATATAGCTAGTTAATTAATTATATAATTGTCTTTTTAAAATAAATTAAGTTTGTGAATGCATTTATGCTAATGTCACTGTATATGTTTTATTATCTGGCCGGGTAAACCTTAGGATCCTTTGAAATTGTAATGATTCATATTAATCATATAAACCAAATTCAAATAATTTTTATAAACAAATATAAAATATTTTTTAAGTGAAGCGAGAGTTCGAGTTTTGTCAAGTGTAAGTTTTACTCTATTAATCCCCATGTTGTTGTGGTGGGTGTGGCCGTGTGGGGACTCCCATGTTTTCCCGTTGACACCGTATGTTGTTCAACTCGTGGTAACGAAATACGTTTTAGACAACCGACATCTGCTGTCGATTTAGCTAGGACTTCAGCATTTGTTATTGAGGGGTATGTTTTTATTCAAACGAGAGATAGTGCCCGCGCGTTGCGGCGGTGAGATGGTGGGGGTGATATGTCAAGTCATAGAGTATGATAGCCAAATGCCTTAGCCGTACGGGCTCCGCCCTCGGATTTAAAAATTCGTCGAAAGTATATCGAATGACATCTTTAATGAAAGAGCATGAAATTTTAAGAACACCCATACAATTTTTATAATTTATCGATATACGGTTTTTGAGATAAAAGATTTTGAATGAATTAGAGGAATAAAATGATTTATGGATGAGAGAAAAAAAAATAAGTGGTTGAGATTTGAGGAGAGAGAAAAAAATGAGTGGTTGAGATTTAAGGTTATTATAGGTATATTAGGTAGAGATGTTTAAATTAGTGAATAAAGAATAGGGGTATTTTGGGTAGTTCAAATCATCTTTTCTTAAAAAAAAGGGCAAAATGCTTTATAAGATAGTATTAGATATCACCAGTCAAAAATAATATATATAGAAAAAGTGAATATATTACGACATAACATCATGTTTTTACAATAATTAATTTGCTGAAATTTTCCCCCCAAATTAGTTATATATCTAGTTAAGAAACTAGCTAGGAATTGAAACTGCCATGTATGGATAATCAGGAGTCTTCTAAGATACATACAAAAATACTATAATAATTATTTATTAATAAACTTATTGTCAATTTGTGTTGATTGAAACAAGCACAATAAAATATCCAAATAGTATATTAGTACTATAGTTTTATTATTAAGCATACACTAATGCTAAGTTACGAGTCTCTTGAGAGTATAAATCACCATTTCATCAAAACTACAAAATTCTTCATATTGATTGAAACTTAATTTGCTAATTTAGCAGTCCAAGGTCTTGACTTCTGTTCTTCAGACCCCAATCTTCTTTTCTGTGTATATTCATTGAAAAACACCCCCATAAAGATCGGAGACAAAACCCTTTTCAGGAACCATATATTTTGAGTAAACAAACACGTGCAAAAATCGCCATTAAAAAGCTTTCATATATATATGGCTGATGATCATAAGAGTACTGAAGTTGATAAAATGGATCATGAAGAAGTAATATTGCCAGGTTTCAGATTTCATCCAACAGATGAAGAACTTGTTGGATTCTACTTGAAGAAGAAGATTGAACACCGGGTTCTTCCTATCGAACTTATTAAACAAGTCGATATTTATAAATACGATCCGTGGGATCTTCCAAGTAAGTATTTAAATGATACATGATCACACTAATTTTGTATATTTGTTGTAGAAGAAAGTTTTTCAAAACCTTATATATACCCGTTTGATCACATGTGAACGAAAACGTGAACATATTCATTCACAAGTTCACAAAAGGCTATTTTGAAGGTTTTTTAAAAAAGTTTCTTCTACAACATACCTTTTTATATCATTTCACATGTGAATGAACAAAAAACATGTGATCCAATACATAATTTGAGAGTTCTTATGGTTCTTGAAAAAAAATAATTTTCAAAATAAGGAAAGTCTATATATATATATGTTTAGTACTGTTTCACATGTGAATGAACAAATGAATCATGTTAGTTATATATATGTTTGACATGTATATATAGATTTGGCACCATCGGGTGAAAAAGAATGGTATTTCTATTGTCCAAGGGATCGAAAATATAAAAATAGTGCACGGCCGAATCGTGTCACAGGAGCTGGATTTTGGAAAGCTACAGGCACTGATCGACCCATATATTCTTCTTCTTCTAATGATGCCAAATGTATTGGTTTGAAGAAGTCTTTGGTGTTCTATCGTGGTCGAGCTGCAAAAGGGATCAAAACTGATTGGATGATGCATGAGTTTCGGCTTCCTCCTTCACTCTCTGATCAACCTGAATCAAATAGAAGGATTCAAGATAAAATCCTTACTCCAAATGTAAGATGACCTTCTCTTCATATATACAATTGTAATCTATATATGAATACAATCTATATATCAATATTTCCCCGCTCATACAACGTCGATGACAGTATTGAGTCCTACGTATTGAGTATACAAAAGATTGCTTCTATATATCTTCAGACTTTTCACTACATGAGAAAAATATGATTAAGCTTATTATAAATATGACATAAAATATTATGCACTTAAAGATTTGGTCATCTTATGTTGTCAATATCAAAAAATTTCATTTCTTTTACATGAAGTAGTAATTAATTAAACGTGTGTAGCTATACAATTGATGTATATTTTATAAGTTATATCGATATATTGCGCTTCCTGCAGGATGCTTGGGCGATATGCAGGATATTCAAGAAGACGAATACAATAGCGCAACGAGCTATTTCTCATTCATGGGCATCTTCACAAATTCGAACCAATTCGAACCAATTCAGTTATGAAAACATTTCTTGCATGAGTACTACTGATCATCATCTTTCCTACACGATAAAACCATCATCCATCAATAGTACTTTTTCGGGTCTTGATGATCACACCTTATCATACCGACCAGTGAACCAAATCCTTTGTAAATCGTCTCCTTTCACACTTCCATACATTGATACTACGAATAGGTTCATGTTTCCATCGTCCGATAATCCAGAGCTACGAGTCTTTGACAATGCAAACAAGAATTGTAGTGAAGGGCTAGGCTTTGAAGGTGAACATCAACCATTACACCACACGTTCGTGATGAACCATTATTGTGATAATGAGCTGGAAAATGTACATACGACCGGATTTCCATCAAGTTTGCCTACAGCCGCGGTTGGTGTTGCCGATGAATGGAAGCTTAATATGGCATGGGACTCACCTCCATGTCCCAGTGAATCCACAACTTACTCTACTAATAAGTGTCATACTTGACAAAATAAAAATATGCAACATTTCGTACTTTTTGTCGATTTTGCAAAATTAAGCTTGAAATCTAAAATGTATCACACAATAAATTTTGTGTGTTTCCGATGATATGTATCTTATGTTGTTATTATCAAAAACATAATTGTGTACAGTATTTGTGTACTCGTATGTATATATATGTATAAACGATAAATATATGGGTTACGCAAATATATACTTTATACCGCAGAAACAAAAATATAAGTGTACATTACAAGAAAAATGTCGATTAGTGACCACTTTGTTTATTGACAACTAAAATTTGGTCACTAATAACCTTATTTAGTTACCATTAAGAAAAAGTGGTCACTAAATTTTGTCACTAAACAAAATTAGTGGCCAAAAAATAACATTTTTTGTCTCTAAACAAAATTAGTGACGGACCTTTAGTGACGAAAAGTGACCACTCAAAATTTGGTAACTAACCACAATAGTGACCAAATTTTGATTTGTTAGTGACGAAAATTTGGTCATTATGATAAATTAGTAAATAAGTTGCGCCAACTAAAGTCAATGCTGAAAAAGGCCAGTTGCGCCGCAACATGGACTTGCGCCGCAACCCAATTCTAGAAAGATAAGTTGCGCCGCAACTCCCTCTGTTGCGCCGCAACTCCCTCTGTTGCGCCGCAACCAGTTGCGCCGCAACATGGACTTGCGCCGCAACCCAATTCTAGAAAGATAAGTTGCGCCGCAACTCCCTCTGTTGCGCCGCAACTCCCTCTGTTGCGCCGCAACCTAGTTGCGCCGCAACTCCAGTTGCGCCGCAACTGCACCAGACAGATAAGTTGCGCCGCAACTCATCTTAGTTGCGCCGCAACCTGAGTTGCGCCGCAACTCAACCTAGTTGCGCCGCAACTCAATCTAGAAAGATAAGTTGCGCCGCAACTCTGAGTTGCGCCGCAACTCAATCTGAAGATAAGTTGCGCCGCAACATCTGGAGTTGCGCCGCAACTCAATTCAGAAAGATAAGTTGCGCCGCAACTCCCTCTGTTGCGCCGCAACTCGTTGCGCCGCAACTCTGAGTTGCGCCGCAACTCAACTAGAAGAAAGTTGCGCCGCAACATGGACTTGCGCCGCAACCCAATTCTAGAAAGATAAGTTGCGCCGCAACTCCCTCTGTTGCGCCGCAACTCCCTCTGTTGCGCCGCAACACAACCAGACAGATAAGTTGCGCCGCAACTCAGCTGATTGCGCCGCAACTCCCCAGTTGCGCCGCAACTCTGAGTTGCGCCGCAACTGCAACCAGAGATAAGTTGCGCCGCAACTCTGAGTTGCGCCGCAACTCAAACCAGAGATAAGTTGCGCCGCAACTCGAGTTGCGCCGCAACTCTGAGTTGCGCCGCAACTGCAACAGACAGATAAGTTGCGCCGCAACTCAACGGAAGTTGCGCCGCAACTCAATTCCTAGAAAGATAAGTTGCGCCGCAACTCTGAGTTGCGCCGCAACTCAACCAGAAGATAAGTTGCGCCGCAACTCGAGTTGCGCCGCAACTCAGTTGCGCCGCAACTGCAAACCAGACAGATAAGTTGCGCCGCAACTCAACTGAAGTTGCGCCGCAACTCATCAGGATGTTGCGCCGCAACTCAATTCTAGAAAGATAAGTTGCGCCGCAACTCGGGAGTTGCGCCGCAACTCAATCTAGAAAGATAAGTTGCGCCGCAACTCTGAGTTGCGCCGCAACTCAACTAGAGATAAGTTGCGCCGCAACTCAATTCTGAAATAAGTTGCGCCGCAACTCTAGTTGCGCCGCAACTCGAGTTGCGCCGCAACTCAACAGAGATAAGTTGCGCCGCAACTCAATCTGAAAAAGTTGCGCCGCAACTCTGAGTTGCGCCGCAACTCAACCGAGATAAGTTGCGCCGCAACTCAATTCTGAAGATAAGTTGCGCCGCAACTCATTCTAGGTTGCGCCGCAACTCAATTCTAGAAAGATAAGTTGCGCCGCAACTCTGAGTTGCGCCGCAACTCAACCAGAAAGATAAGTTGCGCCGCAACTCGAGTTGCGCCGCAACTCTGAGTTGCGCCGCAACTCAACCAGAAGATAAGTTGCGCCGCAACTCAATTCTGGAAGTTGCGCCGCAACTCATTCTAGGAAGTTGCGCCGCAACTCAATCTAGAAAGATAAGTTGCGCCGCAACTCGAGTTGCGCCGCAACTCAACGAGATAAGTTGCGCCGCAACTCAATCTAGAAAGATAAGTTGCGCCGCAACTCTGAGTTGCGCCGCAACTCAACAGAAAGATAAGTTGCGCCGCAACTCATTCTGGAAGTTGCGCCGCAACTCAATTCAGAAAGATAAGTTGCGCCGCAACTCAGTTGCGCCGCAACTCTGAGTTGCGCCGCAACTGCAACCAGACAGATAAGTTGCGCCGCAACTCAATCTGAGTTGCGCCGCAACTCAATTCTAGAAGATAAGTTGCGCCGCAACTCAATCTGGAAAGTTGCGCCGCAACTCAATCAGAAGATAAGTTGCGCCGCAACTCAATCTAGAAAGATAAGTTGCGCCGCAACTCGAGTTGCGCCGCAACTCAACTAGAGATAAGTTGCGCCGCAACTCATTCTGGAAAGTTGCGCCGCAACTCAATTCTAGGATAGTTGCGCCGCAACTCAATCTAGAAAGATAAGTTGCGCCGCAACTGAGTTGCGCCGCAACTCAATTCTAGAAAGATAAGTTGCGCCATAACTCCCTCAGTTGCGCCGCAACGCCTCTCCTTCCTGGCCAGCCACGAGTCAACATTAGTCAAAGGTCAATGCAAGTCAACGGTTCGTTGCGCCGCAACTCTTAGTTGCGCCGCAACCCAAAAGCAGAGAGATAAGTTGCGCCGCAACTCAATCAGTTGCGCCGCAATGGGTTCAAGTTCAAGCCAGTTTGGTCAACGAAAGTCAAAGTCAAAACAACAAAGTCAAACGTAGTTGCGCCGCAACTCTGAGTTGCGCCGCAATTGAGTTGCGCCGCAATTGAGTTGCGCCGCAACTCGAGTTGCGCCGCAACTCTTAGTTGCGCCGCAACCCAAATAGAGAGATAAGTTGCGCCGCAACTCAATCAGTTGCGCCGCAACGAGTTGCGCCGCAACTCTGAGTTGCGCCGCAACTCAACCAGAAGATAAGTTGCGCCGCAACTCAATCTCCAGTTGCGCCGCAACATGGAGTTGCGCCGCAACTCAATTCCAGAAAGATAAGTTGCGCCGCAACTCCCTCAGTTGCGCCGCAACTCATCTAGAAAGATAAGTTGCGCCGCAACTCATTCTGATAGTTGCGCCGCAACTCAATTCTGAAGAAAGTTGCGCCGCAACTCAATTCAGAAGATAAGTTGCGCCGCAACTCAATTCTAGAAAATAAGTTGCGCCGCAACTCAGTTGCGCCGCAACTGAGTTGCGCCGCAACTCAACAGAAGATAAGTTGCGCCGCAACTCAATCTAGAAAGAAAGTTGCGCCGCAACTCTGAGTTGCGCCGCAACTACAACCAGAGATAAGTTGCGCCGCAACTCTGAGTTGCGCCGCAACTCCCTAGTTGCGCCGCAACTCAACTAGAAAGATAAGTTGCGCCGCAACTCTGAGTTGCGCCGCAACTCAACCAGAAGATAAGTTGCGCCGCAACTCAATTCTGGAAAGTTGCGCCGCAACTCAATTCTAGAGAAAGTTGCGCCGCAACTCAATCTGAGAAAGTTGCGCCGCAACTCAATCTAGAAAGATAAGTTGCGCCGCAACTCAATCTGAAGAAAGTTGCGCCGCAACTCAATTCTAGAAAGATAAGTTGCGCCGCAACTCAATCTGAAGATAAGTTGCGCCGCAACTCAATTCTAGAAAGATAAGTTGCGCCGCAACTCAACGGATAGTTGCGCCGCAACTCAATTCTAGAAAGATAAGTTGCGCCGCAACTCTGAGTTGCGCCGCAACTCAATCTAGAGAAAGTTGCGCCGCAACTCGAGTTGCGCCGCAACTCTGAGTTGCGCCGCAGAGTTGCGCCGCAACTCTGAGTTGCGCCGCAACTCCGTTGCGCCGCAACTCTGAGGTTGCGCCGCAATTGGGCGCGTTTCTGGCAGCTTTTGGGGATCGTATAAATACCTTGAAAAATATCCCAAAAACATTCTTCTCTTTTAGCAGCCGTGGTGGAACCCTATTTTGGAGATATTTTCAGATCTTCATCATTTTCTAGGTTTTCAAACACGATTTGATCATTTTCATTCGTAGCTTTCGATTATTATCATTAGGTAACAATGAATTCTTCTTATTTTAATTGTTATTCTTCTTTTAATATGAGTGGCTAATCACTTCATCATCCATCTTGATGGAGTGAGACAATATGTAAAGATTGCATAATTTTATTAATTCAATGTTGATTTCATTTAACGTTATATCGAGATCTTAGCATATTTCTTCCTTATTATTTATCTTGAATTGATTGGTGATTTATGTGTGTCTTTAATGGTAGTTATTGATTACATATATTTCATTTTGATTGTTTGGGTACAAACGATTGATCTATGACGGGTACGGGGTTGGTGCTTTGTTTGAGTCTCGGTTATTTAATCAACTAATTTGGGTTTGAACTTCATTTATGTGCAATCTAAACATGTTGTTGAGCGAAATCAAGATGGATGACCTTTTAAATTATTGTTTAAAACAAATTCTCTTTTCGATTAATCCTTTGGGATTACTAATTATTCACTAACTTTTGCAAAGTGACAATTCGGTCACAACCCCCCTATTTACTTGAATTACTTAATGTCAACAATTACTTAGTTTTAGTCCCTGTGTTCGATCCTGGACTTACCTTTTTAGCTATACTATATATGAACGGGTCCACTGCCCGCGAGTGTGTAGTAGTCAGTTTTAGGGTATTTCTTGTTTTAATTTTTAAACTCGATTTTACACATCAAGTTTTTGGCGCCGCTGTCGGGGACTTAATTTTAAGTAGTTGTTTATTTTGTGATTCGATCCTTTTTCACATTCATTTGTGAGAAAGTTATTGCTTTATTAGATAGTTGTATTTTATTTCATTTCAATTATACCACAGATGCGGTTGACGGTTTGTTTGTGGTGAGTGTGCAGGTTCTTGTTAGTTGATGAACACAAGAGCTTCTGGCCGACCTTTGCTTAGCCCATTGTCTAATCCAGGGAAAGTCAGACGTCGACTTGTGTCCAGAGATAACCGGGAACAATCTACACCAATCAAAATAGATTTAGAAACCGAAACCAGTGTCCCACCCGTTCAGGATTCAGAAGATCAGTTGGTTAATAGGTTGAAAGAAACAGGTAGAGTGTTTGGAACAGGGGAAAATTCTGATTCAGAAGAAGAAGAGAAAGAACCTGAGTTGCGCCGCAAGTGTATTGAGTTGCGCCGCATCTGAGTTGCGCCGCATCTGAGTTGCGCCGCAATCGAGTTGCGCCGCATGAGTTGCGCCGCAATCTGAGTTGCGCCGCATGAGTTGCGCCGCAATCGAGTTGCGCCGCAATGAGTTGCGCCGCAATCGAGTTGCGCCGCAATGAGTTGCGCCGCAATGAGTTGCGCCGCAATGAGTTGCGCCGCAATGAGTTGCGCCGCAATGAGTTGCGCCGCAATCTGAGTTGCGCCGCATGAGTTGCGCCGCAATCGAGTTGCGCCGCAATGAGTTGCGCCGCAATCGAGTTGCGCCGCAATGAGTTGCGCCGCAATGAGTTGCGCCGCAATGAGTTGCGCCGCAATGAGTTGCGCCGCAATGAGTTGCGCCGCAATCTGAGTTGCGCCGCATGAGTTGCGCCGCAATCGAGTTGCGCCGCAATGAGTTGCGCCGCAATCGAGTTGCGCCGCAATGAGTTGCGCCGCAATGAGTTGCGCCGCAATGAGTTGCGCCGCAATGAGTTGCGCCGCAATGAGTTGCGCCGCAATCGAGTTGCGCCGCAATCGAGTTGCGCCGCAATCGAGTTGCGCCGCAATCGAGTTGCGCCGCAATGAGTTGCGCCGCAATGAGTTGCGCCGCAATGAGTTGCGCCGCAATGAGTTGCGCCGCAATCTGAGTTGCGCCGCATGAGTTGCGCCGCAACTCTGAGTTGCGCCGCAGAGTTGCGCCGCAACTCGAGTTGCGCCGCAACTCTGAGTTGCGCCGCAACTGGGCGCGTTTCTGGCAGCTTTTGGGGATCGTATAAATACCTTGAAAAATATCCCAAAAACATTCTTCTCTTTTAGCAGCCGTGGTGGAACCCTATTTTGGAGATATTTTCAGATCTTCATCATTTTCTAGGTTTTCAAACACGATTTGATCATTTTCATTCGTAACTTTCGATTATTATCATTAGGTAACAATGAATTCTTCTTATTTTAATTGTTATTCTTCTTTTAATATGAGTGGCTAATCACTTTATCATCCATCTTGATGGAGTGAGACAATATGTAAAGATTGCATAATTTTATTAATTCAATGTTGATTTCATTTAACGTTATATCGAGATCTTAGCATATTTCTTCCTTATTATTTATCTTGAATTGATTGGTGATTTATGTGTGTCTTTAATGGTAGTTATTGATTACATATATTTCATTTTGATTGTTTGGGTACAAACGATTGTCTTATGACGGGTACGGGGTTGGTGCTTTGTTTGAGTCTCGGTTATTTAATCAACTAATTTGGGTTTGAACTTCATTTATGTGCAATCTAAACATGTTGTTGAGCGAAATCAAGATGGATGACCTTTTAAATTATTGTTTAAAACAAATTCTCTTTTCGATTAATCCTTTGGGATTACTAATTATTCACTAACTTTTGCAAAGTGACAATTCGGTCACAACCCCCCTATTTACTTGAATTACTTAATGTCAACAATTACTTAGTTTTAGTCCCTGTGTTCGATCCTGGACTTACCTTTTTAGCTATACTATATATGAACGGGTCCACTGCCCGCGAGTGTGTAGTAGTCAGTTTTAGGGTATTTCTTGTTTTAATTTTTAAACTCGATTTCACATCAACACTCTTCAGGATTTCAGAAGATCAGTTGGTTAATAGGTTGAAAGAAACAGGTAGAGTGTTTGGAACAGGGGAAAATTCTGATTCAGAAGAAGAAGAGAAAGTTCAAACATCTGAACCGAGTGTACTTGTATTCCCTCGGGTTAACCTTAATATTAACCAACAACAAAGGGGTAGAAGAATGGGTGATGAACAACCGGTAGATCCTAATGCCCGTCCTTACGGGGAGAGAAGAAGAAATATACCGGCGGACCGGGGCACAGCTATTCGCCCTCCGGCTATTTCAGTGGATTTCTCTTTGAAAGGTAATCACCTCAAGAGTGTAGAAGAGGATAAGTTTGATGGGATTCGAAGAAATGACCCATATGCACATCTTGAGAGGTTTGAGAAAATTTGTAGGCTATATCAGTATGGTACAGGACAAGCTGAGGCTGTTAAGTTGGAACTATTTCCTTTAACTCTCGTTGGAGATGCATCTTCATGGTTTAAGGAGTTACCCGAAAACTCATTCACCACTTGGGCTGAACTTCGAGAAAGATTTATTGATGAGTTTTATTCTGTGAGGACTCAAAGGCAATTAGAAAATAAAATCAGAGGTTTTTCTCAAGAACCCGGTGAAGATGTTGTTGATGCATGGAAAAGGTTTAAGGAAATGTTGAGAAATTGCCCCGGACATAGTATGGGCACCGAAGAAAGCTTTGAGATTTTCTATGATGGTTTGGATAGAAAAACCAAAAGGGAGCTCGGTTATGCATTTGGGGGAAGTCTCAACAACATTTCCCCAAATGAAGGATATAAGATTCTTGAGGATATGGCTAGAGAGTATTCTACAAGGGATGAGGACCGAGACAAGAGATCTAGTAGGACCACCGTGTCTAAGGTGGAGAGTAATGAGGACTCTAAGCTTATTACCGAAGTCAAAGCTCTCTCGAAGCAAATGAATGAGAGATTTGATAGTCAAGATACTAGATTTAAGAGCCTTGAGAGAGATGTTAAGGTTATGGCCGACGGTTGTGAGCATTGTGGAGACTTGCATTATACGGAGGATTGCCCGGATAAACCAGTGAAAGATGTTAGTTATGTTCAGAATCAAGGGAATTTCAACCAAAATACCGGTTATCAAAACCGGCCCTCAGGTAGTTCTTTCCCTACTTCATCTTTTAATGCTAACAGTTCTGGTTATGGTGGTAACAGGTTTAGTAGGTTTACCAATCAACGAGGCTCGGATCCGGAATTAAGAGACATAGTGAAGGAGTTCATTGGTGCCCAAAAGGCAACTAATGAACAAGTTGCAGAAGAGTCCAAGAAGGTGATTTCTATTTTGGACGCTTTGACTACTCGCTTAGATGGATTGGGACATAAGTTGGATCAAGGAGCAAAGAATCAACAAGCCACCATCTAAGATTTAGAAGGAAGGATTGAGAGGCTAGGAAACTCAAATAGGCAGCCCGGTACTCTACCGAGCAACACTCAACAGAATCCAAAGCCTCAATTCAATAACCAAGGGCAAAATAGTCAAGGATCGGGACAGAAGTATACCCCTCCAAATGCTCGAAATGAGCAAGTGAATGCCATCACTACAAGGACGGGTAAGACTTATGATTCGGCAAACCCTTTACCTAATGATTCTTCTCCACTTGTGCAGGTTAATGACGAAGAGGAGACGGTTGATGAAGAAGTTGAGATGGAGCCGAACCAAGCCGTGACAATACCGGCCGTTCCATCCAAACCCGCTGAGAAACCGACGGTGAATCCGTATCAACCAAAGATTCCATTTCCTCAACGGTCGAGGAAAGAAAAAGTCAAGGAACATTTTAAGAAATTTGTTGATCTTATTCAGTCTGTGAATATAACTGTTCCTTTAGTTGATTTGCTTGCAGGTATGCCTAATTATGCAAAGTTCCTCAAAGAACTTGTAAGTGACAAAAAGAAGCTTGAAGAGGCTAAGACTGCAGTTATGAGTGCCGAATGTTCAGCAATCATTCAGAATCAGATTCCTCCCAAGTTGGAAGATCCAGGGAGTTTTCTAATTGCTTGTTCTTTTGGTGCTTATTTGTGTGAGGCATTGGCCGATCTTGGGGCTAGTATCAATTTGATGCCTTATTTCGTTTATAGAAAGTTGTCCTTAGGAGAGTTGACCCCTACCCGCATGAGCATTAGGCTCGCGGATCGTTCTTTCCAATATCCCATGGGGATAGCGGAAAATTTGCAAATTAAAGTAGGGCATATGATATTTCCTGTTGACTTTGTTATTCTTGAGATGGAGGCGGATGCCAAAGTTCTCTCATTCTTGGCCGACCATTCCTTATGACCGCGGATGCTATCATCCGGGTTAAGGCTAAGGAAATTTCCCTAGGGGTCGGTAATGACCGTGTTGTTTTTAATGTTGATAGAGCACTAAAGCATCCTTACTCTTGTGATGAAACTTTTTTCAGGTTAGATGTGATTGAAGAAGAAGATGCTTTGGAGAAAGAGCTCATGGATTTCTTGGACATGGAAGAGGGTGAAGCATTGCTAGCTTGCAGTGAAGAGGAGCAAGAATTGGTTGGAGATATGATGCAAGAGATTATGGCATTAAGTGTTGATGAAACTCCACCGGAAGACGAGACTTTTGAAGAGATCACCACTAGTGATAGTACACGGGTGCTAACTTCGGTAGAGAACCCTCCTACCGACTTGGAGCTCAAGCCACTTCCGGACCATCTTGAGTATGCATATTTGGAAGGTACATCTCTTTTACCCGTTGTCATCTCATCCTCATTAATGGAGGATGAGAAATCTAGACTTATGACCGTCCTAAAGGCCCATAAAAAGGCCTTTGCATGAAAAATTTCCGATATTCCGGGTATAAGTCCAGAATTTTGCAAACATACCATAAACTTTGTTGATAATGTGAAACCGGTTGTGCAAAGGCAACGAAGATTGAATCCAAATATGAAAGATGTGGTTAAAAAGGAAATTATAAAGTTGCTTGATGCGGGAATCATATTCCCCATCTCGGATAGTCAATGGGTGAGTCCGGTACATTGTGTACCGAAAAAGGGTGGGATGACCGTAATTTTGAATGACAAAAATGAATTGGTTCCCACTAGGACTGTCACGGGTTGGAGGGTATGTATTGATTATCGGAGATTAAATGATGCTACCCGCAAAGACCATTTCCCCTTGCCCTTTATTGATCAAATGCTCGAACGGCTCGCCGGTAACGAGTATTTTTGCTTTTTGGATGGGTTTTCCGGGTACTTCCAAATACCCATTGACCCCAAGGACCAAGAGAAGACCACTTTTACTTGTCCTTTTGGCACTTATGCCTATAGAAGGATGCCATTTGGTCTTTGCAATGCCCCGGGTACTTTTGAAAGATGTATGATTGCCATATTTCAGGACATGATTGAAACATCCATGGAGGTGTTTATGGATGACTTTTCGGTTTTTGGTAGTTCTTTTGAAAATTGTCTTGAAAGCCTTGATAAAATGCTTGAAAGGTGTGAAAGGGCACACTTGGTCTTGAATTGGGAAAAGTGCCATTTTATGGTGAAAGAAGGTATTGTTTTGGGGCACAAAGTTTCAAGAGCGGGATTAGAGGTAGATAAAGCAAAAATTGATGTATAGCTAAATTGCCTCCACCCACTAATGTCAAATCAATTCGAAGCTTTTTGGGTCACGCCGGGTTTTACCGTCGATTTATAAAAGATTTTTCAAAAATCACCTGGCCAATGACCAAGTTGTTAGAGAAAGATGTCCCTTTCAATTTTGATAAAGAATGTCTTGATGCTTTTAACTCACTTAAAGTTAAATTGACCAATGCACCCATTATGTCTCCACCCAATTGGTCATTACCGTTTGAGTTAATGTGTGATGCTAGTGATTATGCTTTAGGGGCCGTGTTAGGCCAAAGGGAGGATAAGCATTTCCGCCCTATTTCCTATGCTAGCAAGACCTTAAACCCGGCTCAACAGAACTATACCGTGACCGAGAAAGAGTTATTAGCCGTGGTTTATGCCTTTGATAAGTTTAGACCCTATTTGGTTTTGAATAAGACTATTGTGTTCACCGACCATTCGGCTTTGAAGTACTTGTTCTCGAAACAAGATGCTAAGCCTCGTTTAATTCGTTGGGTCTTACTTTTACAGGAATTTGATATTGAGATCAAAGATAAAAGTGGGGCTGAAAATGTGGCAGCCGACCACTTAAGTAGGCTCGAAAACCCTCACCTTGAGGAGTTAAAGGAGCATGATATTAATGATGCGTTTCCTGATGAGTTTCTAATGCAGGTGGATGTGGAAGAAGATCCATGGTTTGCAGACATTGCTAACTATTTATGTGCAGGTGTTCTTCCTAAGGAAATGACTTATCAACAGAAAAAGATGTTCTTTTCTGATATTAAGCATTATTTCTGGGAAGAACCGTATTTGTTTCGAATGTGTGCAGATGGCTTGATCAGGAGATGTGTGGCCGGTGCAGAAACCCGGAAGATTTTGGATGCATGCCACTATGGACCAACCGGTGGTCATTACGGACCATCTGTAACCGGTAAGAAGGTCTTTGATGCAGGATTTTATTGGCCTTCAATCTTTAAGGAAGCTCAAACTTTAGTGGAGACGTGTGAAGTTTGTCAACATCAAGGTAACATTTCAAAGAAGGATGAGATGCCACAGAACTTCATTCAGGTTTGTGAGGTATTTGATGTTTAGGGAATTGATTTTATGGGACCCTTTCCGCCTTCAAATAAGTGTCTTTACATTTTAGTGGCGGTTGATTATGTGTCGAAATAGGCCGAGGCTAAGGCCTTGCCAACTAATGATGCAAGGGTTGTAATTGATTTCTTAAAGCAATTATTTTGTCGTTTTGGTTGTCCTAAGGCCTTAATCAGTGATCGTGGAACTCATTTCGCGAATCACCAACTTGCTAAGGTGTTGAAGAGGTATGGTGTTCATAATCGTTTCTCTACTTCTTATCACCCTCAAACGAGTGGCCAAGTAGAAAACACTAATAGGGCTTTAAAACGAATCTTAGAGAAAACCATAGGTGATAATCCTAAGAATTGGTCTAAGAAGTTGGATGATGCATTATGGGCTTTTAGAACCGCATTTAAGACTTCAATTGGGACTACACCTTATAGGTTGCTTTATGGTAAGACATGTCATTTGCCTTTAGAAATATAGCATAAAGCTTATTGGGCTCTTAGGAATTGCAATATGGACTTAGTTGAAAGTAGTGAATTGAGAATGTTGCAATTGCATGAGTTAGATGAGTTGAGGTTGAATGCTTATGAGAATTCCATGCTCTACAAAGAGAGAACTAAGGAAGCATGATCGTAGGATTAGAGAGAAGGATTTGAAAGCCGGTGATAAAGTCTTGTTATTCCTTTCCAAGTATAAGTTCAAGCAACCTAAGTTGACTTCTAGGTGGACCGGGCCTTTTGTGATCAAACATGTCTATCCGTCTGGTTATGTTGAATTGTTTAAATCGGATGGAGGTACTTTTATTGTTAATGGTCACAGGTTGAAGATTTATCATGAAGAAGAGGAAAATGTGGGAGTCGTCGTTGACGAGTTTCCATTTTTCGAAAGGAATTGATGAAGAAAGGACTGAGAGTCGAGCTAAAGACTCGTAAATAAATTAAGCGCTTCGCGGGAGGCAACCCGTGTTTCTTGTTTTCATTATTGTTTATTTGTCATTGATAATGTGTTTTAATAAGAATTGCAGGTAGGAGCCGCCCTCATGCCTTCCGGTAAGTCGTTTTCTAGGAAGAAACAAAAGGTAAGTGTGGGGGGGGTAGTTGCGCCGCAACACTAGGTTGCGCCGCAATGACTCTGTTGAGTTGCGCCGCAATGAATCTGTTGAGTTGCGCCGCAACTGTAGTTGCGCCGCAATGATCTGTTCAGTTGCGCCGCAGTCTGTTTGTTGCACCGCAACGTGTCTTGCCACGTGTCATGTTCAGAAAAATCAAAAATCCAAAAAAAAAAAAAAAATTATTTGAGTTCAAAAATAAGGAATTGCGCCGCAACTAGGCGGGTTGCGCCGCAACGTGTCTTGTCACGTGTCATGTTCAGAAAAATCAAAAATCCAAAAAAAAAATAAAAATTATTTGAGTTCAAAAATAAGGAATTGCGCCGCAACTAGGCGGGTTGCGCCGCAATGAATCTGTTGAGTTGCGCCGCAACTCGCTAGTTGCGCCGCAACTCGGGTTGCGCCGTAACCCAGGTCAAACCGGGTCAAGAGGTAACAAAAAGGGGATCGGGGCGAAATCTTTTACACACTCACACATACAACAATTATTGAGATCCTCTTTGCCTCTCTCAAAATTTCCAAACCGACCCAAACACCCCTTTCTCTATTTTCTTGCAATCTTAATCTTTTATCTTTAATCATCACAATGACAAGATCCGGAAAGGTATGTGTTACTTTACCCTCTATTCATGATTTTAATTCATTAATTTCATCGTATTCTTGCATACATTCGAATGTATATAGATTTTATGTTTAAATTACTTATTAATTTCGAATTTGTGAGGGATTTGCAAGACCAATGAGGGTTTGGTTGTTTTGAATGAAGGATTAAAGATTTGTTTTTGTGGATTGGATTATTCAATTTAACTTAGGGTTAATTAAGCCTTGTTTTTCTTAATTAAATGCTAAACCTTAAGAATTAAGTTGATAATTGGTTTGTGGGAATTTTGTTGTTGACCCCTGCTACTGCTCGATCTGCCCAGAAAAACAATAGCGTTGCGCCGCAACTCAGGGTTGCGCCGCAACTGCAAACCAGATAGATAAGTTGCGCCGCAACTCAGCTAGTTGCGCCGCAACTGACCCTTTTTCAGACCTGTGTGGCTTATGCTTATATATACATGCTTATATGTCGGGTTTCAGTGTTTAATTGTTTCTTGTATGTGTAGGAACCCGCATCTTCTAGCCGGGCAGGACGAGGCAAGGGAAGAGCCTCGTCGGCTGCTGCCCCAATTGAAAGTGGTCTGACTCCCGAAGCGACTGCTATGGGTATTCCTACTCACCCATGGTTACGATTCCCGAGGGCTCCTCCCGAGAAAAAGACTGAATATACCAACAGGTTAGCATCTATCTATCAGAAAGATATAATCGAGCCTCGGTATATGGAATCGAGTATGTTGGATGCATTGAATGCTCGTGCGGGATTAGTAGGTATATGCAGTTGATGGGTAGTTCAAATGACATGGATGGTAATCCAGTGGCGAAGGAGTTTAGTTTATGGTTTGACATATTTAGGAATCGGGAAGTCGTGTGTAAGGAATGGTGTTTAGAGTTTTACTCAACTATCTCGGTTGAGAACATAGAGAAGGTGAAGGATGTGTTTACTGAGCCGGTTATATTCTTTCGTTGCGGGGGTGTTAATAGAACCCTCACTATTGCTGAGTTTGGGTTGTGCACGGGGATGTACAACCAAGAGACCTTGAATGACCCTGCTTTCGAGCGTCTGTTAGCCATTTCTGTTAGGGCTACTTCTGGTTTCACTAGGGACGCAGGTGATTTCAGGGAATACTATAACCGGGTTTCTGGGGGTCGCGCGTGGAAAGCGGCTTGTGGGGCGAATACACTCCAATCGCCTATTTTGCGATTGTTCCACAAGATGTTGGTCCACTCTTTTGTTCATAGGACCAATCACCCGGATAAGCTTTATATGGAGGATTTGTGGTTGTTAAGATTGGTTGATGAGGGAGATGTGTATAGGAAGGCTTGTGCCCCCTATGTGTTGGCGAAACATATGGGGACCAAAGGAGTTCGGGATAGAGGGTTAGTTTGTGGCCATTTCATTTCCAAAATGGTGAGGTATTTTGAAGGTGCCGATAATGCAGTTGCTTTGAACTGCAAGCCTATGAAGCCCTTTACTTGGAATGATTTGAAGAGGTGGAAATTGATTAAGCCTCTGGCTCACAAGAATGATATTCCCGAGTTGATTGATTTTGGTGATGCTGATTCTGATGATGATGAGGAGGATTCAGATGATGATGATGATGCTGAGATGGCTGATGCACCAGAGCAGCCGCTAGATTCCTCACGACGTACTAAGCGTCGTGCCACCACTACACCTTCTGAGGGACCATCTTCTTCTGCTGCCGCCCATTCAGGTCCATGGGATTTTACTTCTTTGGGGACTATGATCAATAACATTTGGGAGTCTCAGCAGACCTTTCAGCAGACCCATGAGCAGTTTCAGTCGAGGGTGGACAGTGATTTCAGGTGGATGGGCTCAGGTATGGCTCGTATGATGCATGATCAGGATAGATATCAGCCCATGTGGGAGACCCAGTTTAGGGGTGAGCAGTATCATCCACCTCAGCCGATTCCAGACTACAGTCCTCCTAGCATCTTCATTCCTGAGCACAGAGCAGGCGGTGGATTCTTCTATCCACCTGAGCGTCAGTATGAGATGCCTCCTTTCCATAATCTTGGAGGGACGGGGCCCGATAACCTCGTTAGTTTTGGATCTTTTGCAGGTACACAGGGTGGAGCAGATGTTGTAGGATCGGGTTCGGCAGAACCTTCGTTGGCTGAGCAGATGGTTGGATCGATCTTTGGTTCAGGACCTATACCTGGCTACCCCTATCCTCCTCAGTGATTTTGGATGAGATGCTGCTGCTGCCGTCGGTTGGTGATGATGGCTTGTAATTGTAATTGTTTGAACAATTTTCTTTTCGTACTTTTATTTATTTTCATTTGTTGGTTTGTAATCACCCATAAGGGTGATAGAACATCGTATTTTACTTTTCCATTTCCGTTTATTAGGGATAGGTTGATTGCATGGTTTATTTGATTATGTTGCTCGTTAATGGTGTGTTCATGTTGATAGCAAGTTGAATGTCATGTGCATATGCTGGCAGTAAGTTCAGCGACATATTTTGTTGGCATCATATTCAGGCATGGAACATACATCATACCCGGCAAGTTTCTCTTGTTCTTGATTTTGTTTTTGTTTACTTTCCCCTATTTCCCATAGTTTTCCTTAGTTCATTGGACATTGAGGGCATTGTCCAACTCAAGTGTGTGGGGGGGGGGGTAAATAGGAAAAAGTCGGGTATTTTTGACGAATTTTGAACTTTTGCATGCTTGTCCTTGTAGTTAATTGCTTTGGTCACTTAATTATAGAACTTAATAAGCAATTTGACTACACCTTGGGTACAAAATTTTAATATGTGGAATGTGTTTTGACTGATTAATTAGGCAATCCCTTCTGGATTAATAATATGACTAGCACGCTCAAAGCACCAAAACACCCAAATTGTGAGATTATTGATTCATTGCTAGTTATGATAGGTGTTACGGTTTTGGATGTATTAGCCTTGTTAATTTGTCCCTCTCGTAGGCTTTTGGATTTATCCAGGAGTAAGGGTCTCTTTTAGAGCTCTGAACTACGATGTGCAATTTTGAGGTTGATTTTCCACTTCCAGTTTATTTCATTTGCTATGAGTGTGCCGGTGATTGCATTGATTCTAGAACTTGTCCTGGTTGATCGTTCCGTGTTATTTATCAGAAGAGGCAAATTTAGGATAAAACCTTTGTTCTTTGTATTTTCACCCCTTGTTTCGTAAAATTTGTTATGTGCATGTTTTGTTAATGTGCTTAGTAGCTAACTACACTGGTTAGTGAACCACCTGTTAAACCCTTATGTTGCACTCACTTTTAGTGCAAGAAACAATAGAAAACTTGTTGTCACTAGCCTGTTCTTTGTTATTAAATCCACCTTTATATATAAACCTTTTCCTAGCCATACCGATAGTCGAAATCCTGGTGGGTCATTGGTTGCCTATGCTAGTGGATGGTTTGGGGTTGTCCTTTATGTCGGGTTGGGATATTCTCGGTTACTGAGAATAGATTGATTTCGTCATGTTTGTTTGGATAAAGTCTGGATCGTTCATTTGAGCATATGAGTATATGATTTGTCACTGTTTCAAATGTTATTTAAGAGAATACCAATTAGTCAGAGTAAAAGTAGCTCACAAAAAAAAAGAGAATAAAAGAATTGAAAAACAGAAAAAGAAAAAAAAATAGAAAAAAAAGAAAGAAAAGAGCTTGGGCTGTCAATTGGTATTTCTCACTTTTGGTCAAATCATTTTTGTAAGTTGGTACATCAATTACACCAACGAAAGGATCTTAATGCTATCATCTTAAGTTGTTATTTGTGGGTTGGCGCGTTTGTTTAAGCCAACATGGTTAGATTTGGTTGATTGAGTTGTTTAGTGTCATACACCACAATGGTGTCGGTTTTTAATCGTCTATTGGGGGTATTGTCTGGACAACTTCTCGGGTTTTGGACCGTTGGCAACTAGTGACATGGGATTCTATGGATTAGACTATTTTGTAAACAATTTGTTAAATGTTGTGCTATTTTCTTTGTTAACACCCTTTGTTTACCCAAATTTCCATACCCTTTTAAATACCTTGTTTAGCCTTAAAGTTCATTCAAACCCTTAAAGTCCTCTTTTGATAGACGTTGTGGTGCTTGCATCATGATGGTGAAGGAACGAACCTAGTACAAGCCTATGGTTAAAATATTATGCATCACGACTTGGCATTGAGTGATAATTCAAATATTCAACCCCAAGTGTAAGTTAGTTGGAGTAGGATAGACGAGATATCACTGATTCGATTCATTTGTGCTTAGTCGTGTTATTAAGGCTTGTATATCAGTCAAGTATTGTCAAACATTCCAGAGTTCATTTAAGATTAAAACTGCCTAACCATCTTGTTTCATTTTCAATGATGGTTTAGCTTCTTTTTGATTAGGGTAATGTTATTCCCATTTGTGCCAAGGTAAATTGAGTTTTGAAGTTTGGAATTGCTTGAGGACAAGCAAAGCTTAAGTGTGGGGAGATTTGATATGTCGTATTTTATACCCATTTCCCACAATGCATTTAGTTGATTCTGCATGGTTTATGAGTCGTTTTTGTATACAATTTGGTGCGTTTATGGTATTTGTTAGTGTTTCAGATACTGACAGGTATTTAAGCGCAAATCTGGAGAAAACGACATTGTTGAGGAGAATCAAGTGCTAACGGAAGATTTCGGAAGCATTTGGATGAAGATTGCAGAAAGTCAACCAAAGTCAAAGCTGAAGAAGGTCAGTTGCGCCGCAACTAGGAGTTGTGCCGCAACTCAATTCCAGAAAGATAAGTTGCGCCATAACTCCCTCAGTTGCGCCGCAACGCCTCTCCTTCCTGGCCAGCCACGAGTCAACATTAGTCAAAGGTCAATGCAAGTCAACGGTTCGTTGCGCCGCAGTTCTTAGTTACGCCGCAACCCAAAAGCGGAGAGATAAGTTGCGCCGCAAATCAATCAGTTGCGCCGCAATGGGTTCAAGTTTAAGCCAGTCTGGTCAACGAAAGTCAAAGTCAAAACAGCAAAGTCAAACGCAGTTGCGCCGCAACTGGGCGCGTTTCTGGCAGCTTTTGGGGATCGTATAAATACCTTGAAAAATATCCCAAAAACATTCTTCTCTTTTAGCAGCCGTGGTGGAACCCTATTTTGGAGATATTTTCAGATCTTCATCATTTTCTAGGTTTTCAAACACGATTTGATCATTTTCATTCGTAGCTTTCGATTATTATCATTAGGTAACAATGAATTCTTCTTATTTTAATTGTTATTCTTCTTTTAATATGAGTGGCTAATCACTTCATCATCCATCTTGATGGAGTGAGACAATATGTAAAGATTGCACAATTTTATTAATTCAATGTTGATTCCATTTAACGTTATATCGAGATCTTAGCGTATTTCTTCCTTATTATTTATCTTGAATTGATTGGTGATTTATGTGTGTCTTAATGGTAGTTATTGATTACATATATTTCATTTTGATTGTTTGGGTACAAACGATTGGATCTATGACGGGTACGGTAGATAATCGTTCTTGATAATAGGAAGAAATGTGTTAACGGTTGGGTACAATCGATAGGTATAATTGTTATCTCAATAACCAACCAATTGTTTGATTAGGGAAGTTATAAAAGATGTCTTGGGGTACCGGTTTTTGTAACGAAACTAGTTTAAGCAAGAGAGTCAAATGATGTCTTCAACTTGACGGGTACGGGGTTGGTGCTTTGTTTGAGTCTCGGTTATTTAATCAACTAATTTGGGTTTGAACTTCATTTATGTGCAATCTAAACATGTTGTTGAGCGAAATCAAGATGGATGACCTTTTAAATTATTGTTTAAAACAAATTCTCTTTTCGATTAATCCTTTGGGATTACTAATTATTCACTAACTTTTGCAAAGTGACAATTCGGTCACAACCCCCCTATTTACTTGAATTACTTAATGTCAACAATTACTTAGTTTTAGTCCCTGTGTTCGATCCTGGACTTACTTTTTAGCTATACTATATACGAACGGGTCCACTGCCCGCGAGTGTGTAGTAGTCAGTTTTAGGGTATTTCTTGTTTTAATTTTTAAACTCGATTTTACACATCAGTCACTAAAGGTCCGTCACTAATTTTGTTTAGAGACCAAAAAATGTCATTTTTTGGCCACTAATTTTGTTTAGTGACCAAATTTAGTGACCACTTTTTCTTAATGGTAACTAAATAAGGTTATTAGTGACCAAATTTTAGTTGTCACTAAACAAAGTCGTCACTAATCGACATTTTTCTTGTAGTGTTATAAACTAATTATAGTTCTTATTTTTTTATAATATAATTGATATAAAAAATATAAATGTGTTTCTAGATCCGTTTCAATTTAATGCCAATGAGATGTTTGTTAAGAATGTTAATACCTCAAAAACATTCTTTTCTTTTAGCATATTTTGGAGATATTTTCAGATCTTCATCATTTTCTAGGTTTTCAAACACAATTACACATGTTAGTGTATGTTTTGTAACATGGTGTATGTACGATTTATCTATGTTGTAAGTTGACTCCACTACATATAATGTTGCATTTATTTATACTTTTAGTTACTTTGAACAAATTAAAAAATTTGTCACGCTTTTATGTGTGTAAAAATATGGAGATTTAAAAGTGTGTAAAAATTAATCCACACTTAAAATTGTGGTATTATAAAAGTTCACACTTTTTAGTGTGGACTTTCATATTTAATTTGTCACACCACATTTGTCCACACTAACTAAATATGTGGCGTGGACAAATGTGGTGTTACAAATTAAATATGAAAGTCCACACTAAAAAGTGTGAACTTTTAGAATACCACAATTTTAAGTGTGATTAATTTCTACACACTTTTAGTTATTCATATTTTTACACACATAAAAGCGTGACAAATTTTTTAATTTGTTCACACTAACTAAAAGTGTGGACAAATGCAATATTATTTGTAGTGTATATAATGTATGTTTCTATACGATGCTTAAAAACTAATAATACCCTATCTTAGACATTCCTTTGCCTTTTTTAACAAAATAGTTTTTCAAGACCAACCAGAAAACACATGGGATATATATCAACTATTGACAAATTTCTGGACTTCGACTGGTCCCAATAAAGTATTGTGTTTATTGGACGTAAGTGTGTAACCGCGTAAGTAAAATCTCATATGTTTACCTTTGTTTCTTTACCCTTCATTTCGCAGATCACTTGGCCCTTTTTTTTGTAGCCCAACTTAGCCCATTTGAAAAACAAATTTCAACATAATGGGTACTTACGGCCCAATATGTCATTTTGAAAGATGTTGTACCAGTGAGTACCACTACCAGGGGGTAAGAAATGAACCGGAAAACCGAAAAACCGGTCCGAACTGTGTGATCTGAAACCGAAAAAACAGAAACCGAAAAAAACCAAAACCCGAAAAAACCGAAAACATATATGTATATACCTACATATAATCGTATATATGTATATTTACACATATATGTATTACATGAATACATCATTTACATATCTATTTAGCTAATTTTTTGTATTTGTTGCCTAAAATATTAACAATTTTACTAACTTTATTTCACAATCTATGATTAGTTTTGGATATTATAAGTAATTTTCTTATATATATACTCTTTTTAAGAGAAGTTGTTAACTTTGTTTAAAATATTATCAAAAATATTAGTAATATCATATAGAAGACGTTTTAAGTAGTAAATCATGATACTCTTAAATAGAAACTTGCATTGCATAAATATAACGTTAGGAAAAAAATAATTCAAAATTAGATGTAATGTATATTTATTTATAAAACAAAATATTAATGTAGTTAAATAATTATTATACATTGAAAAATTAATTAATACAATGAAAATTGACTATTATAATTGAAAACTTAAACTTTATATTAGCATAACTTTAATAAATGGTTAACCGGAAATAAAACCGAAATTAACCGACTTTTTCGGGTAACCGATTTGCGGGTAACCGAAATTAACGGTTCAAAATTTCTAACTAACCGAACCGAACCGAAACCCGAAAAACGGTTCGAAATTTCTAGCTAACCGAACCGAACCGAACCGTTTACAGCCCTAACAATCATTGTTTATCTTGATAATGTGTTTATATTAAACAAAATATTAATGTAGTTAAATAATTATTATACATTGAAAAATTAATTAATACAATGAAAATTGACTATTATAATTGAAAACATAAACTTTATATTAGCATAACTTTAATAAATGGTTAACCGGAAATAAAACCGAAAAACGGTTCAAAATTTCTAACTAACCGAACCGAACCGAACCGTTTACAGCCCTAACAATTGTTTATCTTGATAAGTTTATATAAAATTCATTGTTTCGTCCATGATATTTTAACTTTAAAATCATTTTTGCGTAGATAATTCAAAATTAGATGTAATGTATATTTATTTATAAAACAAAATATTAATGTAGTTAAATAATTATTATACATTGAAAAATTAATTAATACAATGAAAATTGACTATTATAATTGAAAACTTAAACTTTATATTAGCATAACTTTAATAAATGGTTAACCGGAAATAAAACCGAAATTAACCGTTCAAAATTTCTAACTAACCGAACCGAACCGTTTACAGCCCTAACCACCATTGTTTATCTTGATAATGTGTTATATAAAATTCATTGTTTCGTCCATGATATTTTAACTTTAAAATATTTTGAGATAATTCAAAATTAGATGTAATGTATATTTATTTATAAAACAAAATATTAATGTAGTTAAATAATTATTATACATTGAAAAATTAATTAATACAATGAAAATTGACTATTATAATTGAAAACATAAACTTTATATTAGCATAACTTTAATAAATGGTTAACCGGAAATAAAACCGAAATTAACCGTTCAAAATTTCTAACTAACCGAACCGAACCGAAGAAAACGAAGAAAACCGAAGAACCGAACCAATAACCGAACCGAACCGAACCGTTTACAGCCCTAACCACCATTGTTTATCTTGATAATGTGTTATATAAAATTCATTGTTTCGTCCATGATATTTTAACTTTAAAATCATTTTTGCGTAGATAATTCAAAATTAGATGTAATGTATATTTATTTATAAAACAAAATATTAATGTAGTTAAATAATTATTATACATTGAAAAATTAATTAATACAATGAAAATTGACTATTATAATTGAAAACATAAACTTTATATTAGCATAACTTTAATAAATGGTTAACCGGAAATAAAACCGAAATTAACGGTTCAAAATTTCTAACTAACCGAACCGAACCGAAACCCGAAAAACGGTTCGAAATTTCTAACTAACCGAACCGAACCGTACCTTCGAAATTTCTAGCTAACCGAACCGAACCGAACCGTTTACAGCCCTAACCACCATTGTTTATCTTGATAATGTGTTATATAAAATTCATTGTTTCGTCCATGATATTTTAACTTTAAAATCATTTTTGCGTAGATAATTCAAAATCTATTACTTCAACTTGATACAACTTATATATACAAGATTAATTAAAATCTCAATAATAAAAGCTTATTTAATTATATCATCATAAAGAAAAATATGGTACTCTATTTAAGTCATTCAAACTTAATACTCAACTAGAAAGTTCAACACCCGCATTGCGGGCTGCTATAATCATGGATGCGCGATGCCGCGAGTGAATGAAAATATATTTATTTAAGGGCAATGTCACAACCACTTCCAAAAACGTCACTCCATCCAAGACCAAATGAAAGAACACAGAAACCAAAAAAACAATATAGAAAAAACTACTAAACAAAAAACTAGATAACATATATGTGAAATAAACCTTACCAAAAGAAGAATTAAAAAATCAAAGATTTTAAAAAAACCAACTTATTATAGGGAAAAAGGGGTTAAAAAACCAAAATCTATCTAAAGAAATATAAAAACAATATATTACAATTAAAATAAAAATATAATATAATATAATAGTAATAGTAATAGTAATAGTAATAGTAATAGTAATAGTAATAGTAATAGTAATAGTAATAGTAATAGTAATAGTAATAGTAATAGTAATAGTAATAGTAATAGTAATAGTAATAGTAATAGTAATAGTAATAGTAATAGTAATATAATAGTAATAGTAATAGTAATAGTAATAGTAATAGTAATAGTAATAGTAATAGTAATAGTAATAGTAATAGTAATAGTAATAGTAATAGTAATAGTAATAGTAATATAATAGTAATAGTAATAGTAATAGTAATAGTAATAGTAATAGTAATAGTAATAGTAATAGTAATAGTAATAGTAATAGTAATAGTAATAGTAATAGTAATAGTAATATAATAGTAATAGTAATAGTAATAGTAATAGTAATAGTAATAGTAATAGTAATAGTAATAGTAATAGTAATAGTAATAGTAATAGTAATAGTAATAGTAATAGTAATAGTAATAGTAATAGTAATAGTAATAGTAATAGTAATAGTAATAGTAATAGTAATAGTAATAGTAATAGTAATAGTAATAGTAATAGTAATAGTAATATAATAGTAATAGTAATAGTAATAGTAATAGTAATAGTAATAGTAATAGTAATAGTAATAGTAATAGTAATAGTAATAGTAATAGTAATAGTAATAGTAATAGTAATAGTAATAGTAATAGTAATAGTAATAGTAATATAATAGTAATAGTAATAGTAATAGTAATAGTAATAGTAATAGTAATAGTAATAGTAATAGTAATAGTAATAGTAATAGTAATAGTAATAGTAATAGTAATAGTAATAGTAATATAATAGTAATAGTAATAGTAATAGTAATAGTAATAGTAATAGTAATAGTAATATAATAGTAATAGTAATAGTAATAGTAATAGTAATAGTAATAGTAATAGTAATAGTAATAGTAATAGTAATAGTAATAGTAATAGTAATAGTAATAGTAATAGTAATAGTAATAGTAATAGTAATAGTAATAGTAATAGTAATAGTAATAGTAATAGTAATAGTAATAGTAATAGTAATAGTAATAGTAATAGTAATAGTAATAGTAATAGTAATAGTAATATAATATAATAGTAATAGTAATAGTAATAGTAATAGTAATAGTAATAGTAATAGTAATAGTAATAGTAATAGTAATAGTAATAGTAATAGTAATAGTAATAGTAATAGTAATAGTAATATAATAGTAATAGTAATAGTAATAGTAATAGTAATAGTAATAGTAATAGTAATATAATAGTAATAGTAATAGTAATAGTAATAGTAATAGTAATAGTAATAGTAATAGTAATAGTAATAGTAATAGTAATAGTAATAGTAATAGTAATAGTAATAGTAATAGTAATAGTAATAGTAATAGTAATAGTAATAGTAATAGTAATAGTAATAGTAATAGTAATAGTAATAGTAATAGTAATAGTAATAGTAATAGTAATAGTAATAGTAATAGTAATAGTAATAGTAATATAATAGTAATAGTAATAGTAATAGTAATAGTAATAGTAATAGTAATAGTAATAGTAATAGTAATATAATAGTAATAGTAATAGTAATAGTAATAGTAATATAATAGTAATAGTAATAGTAATAGTAATAGTAATAGTAATAGTAATAGTAATAGTAATAGTAATAGTAATAGTAATAGTAATAGTAATAGTAATAGTAATAGTAATAGTAATAGTAATAGTAATAGTAATAGTAATAGTAATAGTAATAGTAATAGTAATAGTAATAGTAATAGTAATAGTAATAGTAATATAATATTATTAGTAATAGTAATAGTAATAGTAATTTATTGGGAGTTTCGATTATTTGTTAAATTTTATATTATTGTGACCATGGCAAAATCTTTGTTGTGAATAATTGTTATCTACGGCCACGGGGGTTGTTTTCTTAAATTCCTCAGTTTCCATGTGAATACTGATCCTTATGTCATAGATAACATGCATATTAATAACTTTTATTTCCAATCAATTCCCGACATTAACATTTAAGATCATATCAAACGCTTATAAATGATCCGTAAGATTTGGCTCATGTCGTATCTACTGGATTATGAATCTATTAGTTGTATTAAGAAAAAGCCAAAAAGATATTTAGAAGTTTAGAAATTTAAAAGAAGTGATGAGAGAGTAAGTGAATTACTACTTGACAATTGACATGTTGTTCATGTTTTTTTTTAGAACGGCAAGACATGCTGTCAAGTTTAAGAGGATATTTAGAAACATTTTGCAGGAAAAAATCAATTGCTAACTCATTTACATTATACGATTCAACATATTTTACCTCTTCGATCAATTTTAAAATGGGATTACAACACGAGGATTAATTTAAAGACTCATCATTGTGTGGTAACTAGGTAATTACTCCCTCCGTCCCATTTTAATTGTCATATTTTGACCAGTCAAGTCTTTTTCTTCCGACTTTGACCGTAAATATTTTTGTTTGTGTTATATATTAGTTGATGAAAGTTATATCAATGAAAAGTACATTTAAAACTCAATCAATTCATATATGTTATATCAAGTGTTATATAACACAAACAAAAATATTTACGGTCAAAGTTTAAAGAAAAAGACTCAAAAAGTCAAATTAGGACACTTAATAAGGGACGGAGGGAGTAACATTTTAGTTTATGGAGTTCAATAGAACCAAAGTATACGAGTATATTGTTGTGGGGAAAGTCCAATTCATAATGGTTTAGTACTTACTCGATTTTTATCCCATAAAAAAACTAACAAATATAAAGGCCGTTTTTATGTATTGGGCTTGGGCCGACAATGTACCATAGGACGAGTGGCCGACATAAAAAACAACCCACTTTAAAACTGTCAATAGTCTATCTCAAGGTATTTTTCATAAGAGGGTGTTGGAGGTCCAGCGAATCGCTGGTTAAAATTGTCTTCAACACGTCTGAATCGAAACTAACTTACAAGAAAAAAAGAATAGTCTATCTATGTTTCAAACGGATACTTTGTAAAAATATTAATGAATCTTAAAACCATAATGTGATTAACATATCGGAATACCTTTTCAATGAGATTACGCTATCGTTCTTTCAATTGGGTTACTAATAGAAACAACAATTGTAATTTTAGTTGGTTTGATTAAAGGATAAAATTCATGGTATATTATTCAATCACATTGTAATTATTTTCTAGCATCTTACTATACATTCAACGTTAAAAAGAAAAAGAAAACAAAAACAAAATGAATTTTTAATTTAATCTGTTCACTACAACTAATATTGTATTTGTCCACATGTGGCAAAAATTTTTATTTGTTCACACTAACTAAAAGTGTAAACAAATGCAATATTATTTGTAGTGGTTGGTTCTATAATGCCCCTTTGGACCTGTTTAGGATCTTCTAAGTTAAAATTTGAAGGCAATGAGGCTATAAGTATAAGGTTTTTTTTTTTCTTTTAACGACAAGTGATAATTTTTCATGGTTAGTTTTCACACTTAAGTAATTAAATGTCATCGCCCAAATTTTGATTCCCGGAGCTTTAAAAACACAATGTTTTCCACCTCTTTTTAGACCACCAGACATAAAGCTCATTGGCTTACGACAAGTGTATGTGTTAACTTTATAATCCTTCTAGAGCGGACAAATACATGAAGGGATCATTATTGGTAAATTAATTTGACATTACATTATGTTGGTAGCGATCTCAGTCGTAAGGTTCTGTCTTTCTTGTTCATATTAAATTTAATTTTATATGTTAGGAAGAGTCAAATCATTTTGACTTTATTTTTTTTTAAACCACAAGCTTCTTGCTCCTATTGAACCAAAAAATAGATAATCGCACGTTACCAAGGCATAATATAATTTATTAATGATTGTCCTTGTATAGCTCTACATGATAGTATGATACTACTGTATTAAATTGATTTCAAACAAAATGGATATGTAGACGTAGTTGTATTTTGGATTTAGTGTATGTTAAAACGACCTGGCATATATACAAGCTAGCAAGCATTTTATATAATTTTTTTTAAATATAATACATCATGTATAACAAAGTTAGCAAAGGTTTGTATTATATATATAATACAAATATAAAATTAATCAAATATCAAAATATTTTATAATATAAAAAAAAAATAATCTCTATCTATATACGTAATACATATATACTTATGCTTACTTTAAATGTTTAAGAAAACCACATGATACCTCTTCCTTTACTAGCTGTCAATCTCTTCATTCTCGTGTTCACTTTTTACTACCCCATTTTGTGGGGAATGATCTAAATAAGAAGCAAACATGTTCATTCAAAAGTATCAAAAATATAACTTAACCTAAAAAAGTGAATTCTGAAAGTCCCAAGTTTGCAACGATTATGTAATTAAACAACTAATGTAAATTACACTAAGAAAGCAAGACAAGAAAGTAAACACGTTTAATCATAAGTAGTATTAATTAAACGGTGAATACATGGTTGGTTTACAACGGAAGAAAGAAAGAAAATATTGTTAAGTTTTTGCACACACGAAAACTTAACAATTATACAATTCTACAATGAGAGAAAAACACACTAAGTGACTATTGTAGAATGAACCAACAACTTTGCGGCTAGGTCAAGTGATGCTTTATATAGGGGAGAGAAGACATCACATGACAACCCAATAGATGTTGACACATGAAGGTTGTCAACTATCTATTGGTGTGTATGACTGGTCTTCAGACATCTCTGTTTGCCATCTTGTTTCTTTCCCAAAACGACATGAAAGAGAAACACCTTAGTACCATTTTGGTACAAGGTCACATGGCTCCATCTTGATCTTGCAACACGTGTCCTTGGGACCAGTCTTCTTATCTTCATTTTCCCGCCTATATTTGACTTACAACATGTGACGGTGAGTCATTGAACTTATCCTTTAACTCGAAGATAATAGTGATCGCTGAAGGCTCGCTGATGAAACTTCTCGCTGAGGCTGTCAGCGACTACTTGACTCAGCAAGTAATCTTCAGCGAATCCATGACTCAACAATCTCCCCCTATTCGCTGAGGAGACTTAGCTGAGTATAAGTTACTTCTTAGAAGTACAATAGATAGAAATGAAGGAATGCTGATCTTATTTATTTGACAAACAACTTTACAATAAAAAACAGCATTACAAAGGTTACAAGTCTCCTTAATCCCATTGCGACTCTTGCTTGGCCTCGATGAAAGCTCTATCTTGTTGTCTTTCAGGCTTCAACAACTCTTGATCAATCAGTCTTATAAACTCTGGATCATTGGAAGACTGAGCACAATACTTCCTTATTTTCAAAAGAAAGGCAGAAGGAGCAATTCCAATTTCATTGGTCCTGAAGAAAAGTTCATGACCATGGACATTGCAAAAACAGAAACCTCCCAGCTTTTCATCATATGTACCTTCCATGAAAAGAGTTATGGAAGGCATTTTCAAGTTTAGCAGCGGCTCCTCATCTATATCAGTTTTGGGAACCATTCTGAGTACAGCGGCGAGACGAGAGACTTGGGATCCAGACGCTGATCTCTTTGATCCAACTCTGGGTTGCTGAGGAGGAGGGAAGGGATGTCTTGCAGCGCTGAGCAGAGAGTCTTTGACTTTGTATTTTTGTTCCATTTTGCGAATAAGCTTTATCTGCTCACCTGCCATCTTGATCAACGGTTCATAACTTACAGCTGTCTTATCCTTGATCAGCTTGTAAATTTCGATCCATTCAGTTAGCCCAAGTGTATCCTTAGTAACATTTTTCAGCGTATACAACTTGGGCACTCCTTTTCTTTGTAGGAAAAGATTCATCCCTTGTTGGGTTAGTGAGACCCTGACCGACGTGATCTCTTCTTTCCTTTGCCTTACCTCTCTTGATTTGAGGTAGGTCGCCTGTCCTTCTTCAAAAGTTTTTGTTCTTTTGGCAAAGAACTTTTATTCATTCTTTTTCAAGACTGCCAATCCACCAGATTGCTGGGCCAACCTCTTTGTCTCATCATCAGCATCTTTAAGTTCATCACCAACAACTTGCTCACTTATAAACTTCTGAGATACCTCATCTTCTTTCTTCTTACTTAACCGTTCATGTTGACGAACAACTTCCTCATGAGACAGTTCAGCAGTAGAAGTTGTGGATTTGGGAAAGGCTCCAGACATTAACTTTTCTTGTTGTTCCCTTGCTGAAATGGGAACCTTTGGTGGCTTGCTTTGAGTAACCACTGCTGCTTTACCCTTATCAGCATATCTCTTTTCAAGGGCAGCGTGGAACTCAGCAGTAGGCTTGAAGATAGAAACATTTATTGGTTTTGCTGGCATATTCTCAGCAACAACCTTCTCACCTGTCGGTTCAATAACCTTCTCAGCTTGCTGCCCCTGAATACTTGCTGCCGGTTTAACAACCTTCTCAGCAATTGTTGTTTGCTCCCCCTCAACGTTTGCTGCCGGTTCATCAACCATCTCAGCATTACCAATGTTTTCAGTGAGGGGAGCTTGGGGAAGATTAGATGCTGGATCCTTCTCAATATTTTTCTCCCCCTTGGAAGTAGCTGAGGAACTAGCTACTTCCACTTTATCTTTCTTGAGTAGGCCCAGCATTTCAACCATCATACCTTTCAGATTTCCAACCTCTTTTTCAAGCTTCTTGGTACGGTTGACAGATTCGTCAAGTAGCTTTTTGTCAACAACTATTTGGAAAGGAGTTTGAGAGAAGAGTTTATTTTTGAGAGAGTGGATTTCTTGGGTGATGGAAGTGCGAAAATTATCTTGGTGAGCGGAGAAGGATGAGACAGTGTTTTGTAGTTGATGGAGGTGGGCGGTGAAAAGAATGTTGGATTGAGAGAGTTGCTGAAGAGATGATAAGAGACCAGGGTGTTCGGTGACCTTCGCTGAATGGACTTCAGCTTTCAATTTGTCCAGCGAGGCGGAGATGGCGGAGTTAGAGGTGCTAACCCTCTTCATGCTTTCATTCAGCAAGGATTGATTTCGTCTGAACAGCTGCTCATTGGACTTGGTGTGGGTGACTTGATTCTTGGTGATCCCAGACACCATACCTTGAAGAGTGGTCAGCTCATCTTTCACAACATCATTTCCAGCTATCAACTTTATAAAGTTGTCATGAGCCTCAATATGAACCTGAGCTACTTGGTCTACCAGGCAAGCATACAAGTATCCATGTCTATTCCCTTGACTTTGGCAAATTTGCACCCTTCTCAACAACTCTTGTAACTGACGAGTTTCAACATAATCCAGACCAGGTATATTGACAGCAGTAAAAGAAGTGGTGAGTTCTTTATCAGCAGAAGGGACCTTGAGATCCTTTAGAGAGACAGGATACTTGGAGCAAGGAACCCTGAAAAAATCTGGGTGGTGCAATGGTGGCACTTCCATGATTATTTCATCATCAACTTCTTCCACCTCAACATACACAGCTGGCCTTATTCTTTGAAGGTGACATAATTCCACCCTTCGCTGAAGCTCAGCATCATTCACTTCAGGCACATAGTCTTCATAAAAACCAACTTGTTCAAAGGCAGTTGTGGGCCTTGGAGAGTAGCTTGGTGGAGAAGGCATATCAGCCAACGACTATGGGATATCCTCAAATTCAGTAGGAGGAGAGGAGATTAACAAATATCCCAAGTCTTCTGCCAAGAAGCCACTAACATTGGCCTCTTCTTCACTTTCTTCTGCGACAGCGAGTGTGATTTCAGCATCATCATCTTGGATGTCAAACTCACTGCCCAGATCTTCATCAGTTTCCATTTCACTTGATAATATATTTGTCTCAGTCCCTGCACAGACAGTTTCCAAGACAATAGAAGAAGGAGGGGTGAGGGAACCTTGTGCCTCAGTCTCAGTGTGTTGTTCCACCAAGACATCATCGGCCGTAGAATGTGTTGACTCTAGCATCACCTGTGATCTGGCTACTGTCAACGACTCAGAGGGTAATTGAGAAGAAGGGGAATTATTTGGGGGTGGAGTTGGACTTTGACCTCTAGTGGGTTGGGGTGACCCAATATCTTCACCAACCTCTCCTACAGAAGTTTGAGGTGGCTGCTTGCTGTTCCCATTTAACTCGTCAACAGCCTGTTGGGAGGCTGCTGATGGGGTGGCTTGGGTACTAATGTCCATGGGCGTTGTGGACTTCCTAACCTTGGGGTTGCCCTTTGATACACTCCGCTTACGTTTTGGGACGTCAGCGGAGGGTGAAGATTGTAAATTTTGGGCTGAGGATGCTGCCTTGGATTTAGCTTTGGTCTTTTTGGAGGCTTTGGAGGTCGCTGGGGGGTTTGCCAGCGAGCCAGCCTCTAAAGGCATTTGAGCATCCATAGCGACCGTATCAGCCACTTCATCAGTAGGAAGTGTTGCCTCCCAGTCGCTGTTTTTGGGGTATAAAGAAGAGTTAAGGGAGAAAAGTACCTCTTTTATATGTGGAGTGAGGCGAGCAACCAAGTGTTCAGCTGGTTGCTTGTAAATATTGTTTCCAACCCTTCCTATTGGAATTGTTGAAGCATTTGGTAGCACATACTCATCACCCAGCGCCTCCTTGAAAATAAGGGAGAAGAATCTTGTAAAGGGCACAGTGTGTGACCTATTGTTCATGCTGATCTTGTTCTTCATATCATTGAAGATCAGTTGGGCATAATCCACAAATCGTCCTTCAGCAAGAGCGTGGATTATGGGCATCGATGTAGATGATGCCTGATTGTAAGACCCAGAATTTCCACCCATGCATTGAATCACATGAGTGAACAGAACTCTCCAGATTCCGGGAAGATTGTGCTTTAATGGATTGCTTGGAATCGCTGAAGGGTTTATCAAGTTATAATTGTATCCTATTGAGGGCAACCATGCCTTCCATTCACTTTCACTTAATGGTGTCACAAATTTGTTATCATCGGTTTCTTGTGGAAACCCAAGGGTGAGACAAAGAGAAGCAGGAGTGATGGTGATTGTCTTCTCCCCCTGGCGGACAGACCCAGTGATGGACTTGTCTGCATCATCATAATCACAAGTCCACCAGAATTCTCTAAGAAGATGGACAAAAATATTTTTTGGGTCCGCCATGATGCAATTATTTGCAGGAGATGCATGGATGAAATCCAGCATTGGCTTATACCCTTTTGTACCTTTTGGTACGTCAAGCGAGCCAAGATGATTGTTGGGTTTAACAATCATCTTCGAGGGAGAAAAGGAAACCTTTGAAGATTTATTTACATTAACAGGAGTATAGACTGGAGAATTTAAGTAGGTAATAGGAGTTTGTTCCTGAACTTGTGGTTCAGGAACAGGTGGATTTTGTACAGTGGGGGAAGAAGAAGAAGAAGGGATCTCAACATTTTCATGTTGTTGAGGGATTTGAGATGAAGAAGCCATTGATTTGGTTGAGAAAGAGATTTATGAAAGAAGATGAACAGATGGAGAGAGATATTTGGTTTGAGAGAAATTGAATAGTTATATGGAAGCGTGAAAAATAGAGTTGTGAGAGAGAGGATGTATATATAGGGTATGGTGGTGGGCCAAGATCTTACAACTGGATTTCTCTCTCATCTTTTTCAAGCTGTGGAACAGTTGTAACCAACAACTGTTTCGTACATATGTATAATATATAAAAAGATTTTGAGAGTAACGTTTAAATAAAGGAAAAGAAATTTTGTCCAAAAATAAATACTTGAGTGTGCGCCGTATTGAGCAGTCGTAACCTGTCAGTCAGACTGTCACATACAGACAAATGACGTGATCAGGGCAAAAATCGAGGTGACCTTTCAGTTAGAGTATATAAATCATGTGGTTCAAGATTTTGCCACGTCACCCACATAGTTACTTTGAAAACATTCAATTTTGAAAATATCCTATGTTTTATTAATTGAGAATTTTAATTTCTTAAAAAGGATATTTGGAAAGATTATATGCTGAAGGGTGCTCTGCATGTTTAAAGTTTTTGTCAGCGACTTCACAACTAACGTTGGTCGCTGACTACAGTTTTTGGCAAACTGTCAGCCATCAACGGATTTGATAAGTCTTTACCAGAGCCGTTTGCTAGTGGACTAGATGAAGACTTTTAGCTCTCCATTGCTTTTATTTTGCTTTTTCCCAAAGCAACAGGGATCAACGGATTTTATAAGTCTTTACCAATAACCGTTTGCTATTGGACTAGATGAAGACTTTTAGCTCTCCATTGCTTTTATTTTGCTTTTTCCCAAAGCAACAGGGATCAACGGATTTTATAAGTCTTTACCAATAACCGTTTGCTATTGGACTAGATGAAGACTTTTAGCTCTCCATTGCTTTTATTTTGCTTTTTCCCAAAGCAACAGGGATCAACGGATTTTATAAGTCTTTACCAATAACCGTTTGCTATTGGACTAGATGAAGACTTTTAGCTCTTCATTGCTTTGAGATCAGCGAGTAAGACTGACTTAAGCTCGCTGAATTAGCATACATGACAAGTCATGTCGCTGATTCCCCATTCAACATTCCTAACTTGCTAACAAGCAGTTTGAATCTAGTTTCATCCAATGGTTTAGTAAAGATGTCAGCTAGTTGATCATCAGTTGGAATGAAGTAGATCTCAATGTCACCTTTCATGACATGATCACGAATAAAGTGATATCGAATATCAATATGCTTAGTTTTGGAATGTTGAACTGGGTTGTGTGTAATAGCAATAGCACTTGTATTATCACACATGATTGGAATTTTAGAGTATTCCAAATCATAGTCAGCAAGCTGATGTTTCATCTATAGCATTTGGGCACAACAGCTCGCTGCAGAGACATATTCTGCCTCAGCTGTGGAGATGGAAACTGTGTGTTGCTTTTTACTAGTCCAACTAGTCAGCTTCCCCCCCAACAGTTGACATCCTCCACTGGTGCTTTTGCGATCAAGCATGCAACCAGCATAGTCGGAGTTAGAATATCCAACTAACTCGAAGTTGGAGTCTTTTGGGTACCAAAGACCCAACGTGGGTGTACCCTTGAGATATTTGAAGATACGCTTCACAGCGAGGAGATGAGATTCTCTAGGAGAAGCTTGATAGCGAGCACAGAGACATGTTGCAAACATGATGTCTGGGCGACTCGCTGTGAGATACATGAGTGACCCAATCATGCTACGATAGTAAGTAGGATTCACATACTTACCATCAGGGTCAGCGTGAAGATTATTAGGAGGGGACATAGGAGTTCCCTTTGGAGTGACATGGGTGAAGTCAAATTTATGCAACATATCCCGAATATATTTTTCTTGATTGATAAATATTCCAGTGGGAAGCTGCTTGATTTGTAACCCCAAAAAGAAGGTTAATTCACCCATCATGCTCATTTCGAAAGTGCTAGACATAAGAGAACTGAACTTTCGACAGAGTTTGGTGGACAGGGAACCAAAGATAATGTCATCGACATAAATCTGCACATACAGAACATCACCCTTATGCTTGTAGATAAAGAGGGTGCTGTCAATGGTTCCCCTACGAAAGCCATGGTCAAGAAGGAAGGTAGACAAAGTGTCATACCAAGCTCTAGGAGCTTGTTTAAGACCATATAAGGCTTTATTTAGCTTGTAGACATAGTGAGGATGCTTTGGATCCTCAAAGCCAGGAGGCTGCTTAACATAGACTTCTTCATCAAGATCACCATTTAAGAAGGCACTCTTGACGTCCATTTGATAGACAATGAAGCCTTTGTAAGCAGCATAAGCGAGAAAGAGACGAATGGCTTCAAGACGAGCGACTGGAGCAAAGGTCTCGTCATAATCAATGCCTTCAGCTTGAGTATAACCTTGAGCAACCAATCTTGCCTTGTTTCTGATGACCACACCAGTTTCATCCATCTTATTCCTATAAACCCAACGAGTGCCAATGGGTTCTTTATAGGGAGGAGGAACAAGGAACCAAACATGTTTTCTTTCAAATTGTGTTAGTTCTTCTTGCATGACTTCCACCCATGAGGGATCAGCCATGGCTTCACCAATATTGGCAGGCACAATTTGAGATAGAAAATTGACATAGAGATAAGTATTACTTGTCGCTGAGCGAGTTTGGACACCATTGTGTGGATTACCAATCACATGGTCAAGAGGGTGATCAGCAGTCCATTTGAGTGCCGGTGTGTGAATAGAAGAATGATTCATAGCGGATACTGTGGTGGTAGTTTCACTAGGAGTGGGAGTATAGGAGGAGAGATCAATGGTTAGTAAGGGTTCAGGGTTGCTGACAGGAGGGTCACTGAGAACAGTGGGTACCTCTTGCTGAGGAGTGTCATCCTCAGTGTCTCCTGAAAGAGGATTCGGTGAGGCATCATGAAATGTTTCCTCAGCGGCACCGTCAGCATCTTGAGGTTCAGTTGAGAGAGGAACATTAATGGAAGTGGCATTAACTGTTCGAAGAAGAGGCTCAACTGGATCTATAGAATAAATGTGAGCAGCAATGTACTCATCATTTGGTGAAGGACTTGGAGACTCAGCGATAGGTTGTTCAGCAACATCATGATGTGTCGCTGATACCTCAGACGAGTCAGATAGATCGCTGAGAATTACTTCAGCAGATGACTCATTTGAGAGATCACCTAAAGCTGAACAACTTTCATCAAAAGTAACATGAATTGATTCATCTACTTTTTGAGTGCGAGTATTGAAAACTCTGAAAGCTTTGCTTATAGAAGAATATCCCAGAAAGTAGCCATCATCATCTTTGGGATCAAACTTTCCTAAATGATCCTTATCATTTAGGATGAAAACTGGGCAACCAAAAACATAGAAGTATCCAATTTGAGGTTTCTTGCCCTTGAGAACTTCATAGGCAGTCTTATCATGTCGCTTGACAATAAGACACCTATTTTGAGTATGGCAAGCAGTACTGACTGCTTCAGCCCAGAATTTACTAGGAAGAGATGACTCACTGAGCATGGTTCTTGCAGCTTCAATGAGAGTTCTATTTCTCCTTTCAGCTACCCCATTTTGCTCAGGAGTGCGAACAGAAGAGAAATTTTGTCTAATCCCTTGATCAGCACAAAAAGTCTCAAGAGTGTGGTTTCTGAACTCAGTGCCATGATCGCTTCTGAGTTCTTTGACACGTATGTTGTTGAGGTTTTCCATCTTTTTAATGAAATTAATTACTTCCTCAGCAGCATCACTCTTAGAATGAAGAAAGATTATCCAAGTATATCGTGAATATTCATCCACAATAACTAAGGTGTATCTGCTACCCCTTAGACTTTGGACATTTACTGGACCAAAAAGGTCCATGTGAAGGAGATGGAAACAGCCACTTATAGAGTTGGCCTGTTTGGTTTTGAAGGTGGCTCGGTGGCTTTTACCTTTTTCACAAGCACCACAGAGCCTGTCCTTCTCATAAGTGAGAGTAGGAAGGCCTCGAACTAGATTTTTCTTGGCCAAAGAGTTTATGGTTTTGAAGTTCACATGCGACATACTCTTGTGCCATAACCAGTTGATTTGAGAAGCAGACTTTGAGAAGAAGCAGGTCTCGTTGTCAGTTTTGATAGGAGTGAAATCTACCAAGTAGATATCCCTTTTTCTTGGAGCGACCAAGACCACTTCTTTATTGACATTGATCACTGTGCCTTGATGCTTATCAAGGATAACCTTGTAGTCTGCATCGCACAATTGACTGATGTTGATCAGATTGCGTTTCAATCCATTCACATAAGCAACCTTAGTGAATTTGATCAGCCCATGGGAGAGAGACCCATATCCTTCAGTTTGGCCAGTAGAATTGTCACCAAACACAACTGTGGGACCATCGGTCTCCACGAAGTTATCCAGCAGGTCCTTGGATCCAGTCATGTGCTTTGAACAGCCACTGTCCAAATACCACACTTCTTTTCCTAGCGAGGCCTGCAGGATAACATAAGAAGGATTTAGGAAGAATCATGAGCATCCTCGCTGATAGTATCGTCAGCAGAGGATGTGAGAGGAAGATGAGCAAAGTCATCATCATTTAAAACGAGAGGAAGAGGGGCTCTAGGATCAGCATTTGGATCAACTGGGAAATCAACTAGCTGATGAGCAGGAAGCATATCATGAGTAATCTCTCGAGTGAAGAATTGATCTTCAGAGGTAAAAGTGACAGAGCTTCCAGTGTTTAGAACAACCATGTTAGTGACTTGGCTGTTTTCCCCATATTCAGCCAGTATACTATCACTATCATTGGTAATGATTTCATGAGACTGGGGAAAGGAGATTCGCTGAGCGGCAATGTATTCAGCAATGTTGTCATCAGTGAGAACAACATCTTCACCCAAGCTGATATTAGATTTAGCTGGGGGAGTTCGCTCAGCATTTCAGAGGAGGGATGAGCGGCGGAAGCTGATGGTAGATTTGGCTGAATGACTACTTCAGGAGGATTCCTGGAGTCTTTGTCATTGCAGTCAGCAGCGATGTGCCCTCTTTCGCCACATAAATATCATTTTCTTCCAGCCTTCTGATTTTGAATCAGAAATTCCTTGAGTTGTGAGGATAAGTCGTTGACACGCTTATTCAACTCACAAATCTCATGATTGGAGGAAGAAGTTGATGCTACTGAAGGGCCCTTTTTCTTCCTGAACCGAACAGGAAGAGTTTTGGGAACAGGGCCAAGAATGGACTTGCCCTTAGATTGAGCATTTGAAGAAGAAGGGGCATGATTATTCAGAACAACTCGCTGGCCTCCTTGCTGAGGAGGTCTGACTTGTTGAATAGGTCTGGGTTGCTGAGAACTATGATGACTTAGAGCAACTTGCTGACCTCCTGGCTGAGGAGGTCTAACCTGCTGAACAGGTTTTGTTTGTCGAGGTACAAAATTTCCCTTTGGGACATAGACAGAGTTAGGTTGCTGATAACGAGCATCAGCAAACTTAGCTCGTCTATTCATTAAGTGCTCATGCATGACAGCCTTTCTGCCAGCAGGAGAAGTATTAGAAAAAGATGAGGGCTGAGACGCAAGGCGTTCAGCGACTGCCGAGGGAACGGAATTCTCAGCGGGTTGACTAACAGGCACAACTCGTTGAGGGGTGTTGTAGTCATATAGGACAGCGACCTTGCTCCTTCTAAAGGGTTCAACAATGAACCCACCATTGGGCTTAACAGTGAAAACCTTAGGAGCAAGAGGCTTGAAACCATCACTTGAAATATTCCCTTCAAATGTTTGGGAAGAGGAATATTGAATACGACCCTCATTTGGCATCATGTCGATACTGGGATGGTTTGGAAAGACAGTCTTAGCAAAGCTAGCTCATGAGCTAGTTTCTGCTTGTGACGAGGAAGTGGAAGTGCTGGGTGAGGGAGACTCATCATTCAGTTCAGAATGATAGTCATTCATGTCTTTAACAAAGTAGTTTTTAAGCAATTCCTCATGAGAAGTAAGAGCACTGGAAGGAATCCTCTCTTCAGCAGCAGGCTTCTCGCTGAACATATTGGTGATGACAGCAGCAGTCTCATAATCACCACCAATTATGGCTTTCATTTGAGCAGGAACCTGCAAGCTGAAGATTTGGTCGTGAAGCCTAGAGGTTTTAGACCAGGAGGTGACTATCTTTTCAAGGTCAGTGACCTGATTTTTCAGCTTCTCATTTGAGATTTGAAGAGTTTGGTTGAGAAGCTTTTGGGATTCAAGCTCAACATGGACATTTCTCAAATCTTTGAGCTTGTCAGTCTTATCACTTAGCTCAGCACTTACTGAGTTAAGTTTAGACTGAAGATCAGCACGAATAGATTCGACGTACTGAATATCACAAGTAAGAGATTCAAGAATTTTAGGTTTATCCTCTTCAGAAGCAGAGGAAAAAGTGCATACCTTCTTGATTGTGACATTGACCCACTGACTGGAGCACACTTGATCTTTTGTCAGCGCCTGGCCATCAGCGAGTGCCATAAAGCAGATGGCATCAACAAAGTCCTCGCTGTCAGAAATGTCAGAATCAGCCCAGTCATGTTCTTCAGCAACAAGACCTTTGGCGGGAGCTTTGGCTTCTTCAACATCAGCCATCTTGGCACGAAGCTCATAATACTTTTTTTTGTATTCATCAGCAGGCTTGACTGAAGAGGGCCTCGCTGATGATGAAGAGGGCTTCGCTGCCTGCAAAGAGGGAATAGAAACTTTGCATTCCTTTTGGTAATGGCCTTTACGACCACACCTCCAACATTCTTCTTGAGACTTGTCTACCACTGGTTTTTGGAAATGAGTCGACCTACGACCATTCCATTTTTTTGAATATCGTTTACCAGCGATGAGAGCAAAGTTCATGAAGTCCGAGAACATCTCTTGTCTCTCCTCAAAATCGAGGTCATTGACAAGATCTTGGACGTTAGAGGGGGTAGAATTGCTGATGTCCATGTCAAGATGGACAGGACTAACTTCAGCAGAAACCAGGGCAAGAGGGTCATGAACATTAGAGACACTAGAAAAAGGAGAGGAAGAAGTTGAAGCATATGAACCATCATGCCTCTTAGACTCAGCCTCAGCTCTCAAAGTTTGAGCGTGGACTCTCTATTCAAATTGAAGAGTGCCATAGAGTGACTCTAAGTCATGCTCCTTCAGTTGCTTAGTTGTTCTAAGAATTTGCCTTAAGCCTTGCCATTTGATGGGCAAGACGTCAATGAACTTGTAGCATATTTCAAGCGTATTATGCTCTATGCCCACATTTGTCATATCATTCAAAAGGCACTTAAAGCGATTATACGTGCCATCCAGACTCTCATTAGGGAGAGAGAAGAATCCTTCATAGGCACGTTTCAGATCTATTTTCTTGGTAGCAAGAACATCTGCCGTACCATCGAATCTGGTACACAGATTATCCCACACCAATTTAGAAGAAGAAAGTTTGATGACATATTTCATTATATCATCAGGAAGGGTAGTAATAATGAGATTTCTCAACCGAGCATCCAGATTGACAAGCCTACGCTCGTCATCTGTCCATTGTACTTCTGGTTTTATGAGCTCAGTGACAACTTCAGGAGCATCAGCAGTGGCTCCTGGTGTCCTGGTAACCAGAACCGGTACATATGGCCCTCTGGTTAGAATGGTCATAAGATAGGGTTCAACTCCTACGATGTGTAGGAGCATTCTCTCCTTCTAAGATCCGAAATCATGTGAATCAAATCTGGGTGGGATGGAGACATACCCAAAATCTCTGGTATTAACCAGAGAAGGAACAGAAGATATAATAGTAAGAAAAGAAAAGTAGACAGAAGTTTAAGAAAAGTTTTTAGATGCAGAAAATTAAGTACAGAAAGAAAGAAAGAAAGAAAGATAATCTTGCAAACTTTTACTCAGATCAGATTCGGTGTGTCGAACCACCGCTCTGATACCAACTGAAAGTCCCAAGTTTGCAACGATTATGTAATTAAACAACTAATGTAAATTACACTAAGAAAGCAAGACAAGAAAGTAAACACGTTTAATCATAAGTAGTATTAATTAAACGGTGAATACATGGTTGGTTTACAACGGAAGAAAGAAAGAAAATATTGTTAAGTTTTTGCACACACGAAAACTTAACAATTATACAACTCTACAATGAGAGAAAAACACACTAAGTGACTATTGTAGAATGAACCAACAACTTTGCGGCTAGGTCAAGTGATGCTTTATATAGGGGAGAGAAGGCATCACATGACAACCCAATAGATGTTGACACATGAAGGTTGTCAACTATCTATTGGTGTGTAAGACTGGTCTTCAGACATCTCTGTTTGTCATCTTGTTTCTTTCCCAAAACGGCATGAAAGAGAAACACCTTAGTACCATTTTGGTACAAGGTCACATGGCTCCATCTTGATCTTGCAACACGTGTCCTTGGGACCAGTCTTCTTATCTTCATTTTCCCGCCTATATTTGACTTACAACATGTGATGGTGAGTCATTGAACTTAACCTTTAACTCGAAGATAATAGTAATCGCTGAAGGCTCGCTGATGAAACTTCTCGCTGAGACTGTCAGCGACTACTTGACTCAGCAAGTAATTTTCAGCAAATCCATGACTCAACAAATTCTTTATGTCTATAGCCGGTAAATGTTGAACCGCTAGATGAAAATATATGTAACATGATGAAGGATAACAAAGTAGCATGGATAGTTAGTTTTTAGTCTTACGCATAACAATCCTTCCAATGAAAGTTGATGAAAATACAGCGAAAACATTTAATGTTCTAATACAATTACACAGGGTAAATGACACGTACAATTTACCTCCCGACTTTATTTATTTATTTTTTTTATGAACGACAGCAACGGATAAATAACTAACACCCTCCATGCGGGTGCGCTCACGCCGGTTCGACTACTGGCAACGCCCTAAAGAGTTTGCTCCACATGTGTTAGATGGGTATAGCGTTGCTAAAGCCCCCGTCTCACCACATTTGCATGTGACAAGATTCAAACCTAAAACCCCCAGGAAAAAACCACATTACAGAAAACTCTCCGACCACTGAGCTAACACCTCAATGGCACAATTAATTCCCAATCATCAAGAAAAAGTCTTCCTATATATATAAAGAATAAGAATATTTGTGAAAAGTTTAATGTACTGAATTACAACAATATTCGAGCTCAACTAACATTTGTCATTATCTAACTCTTTGAACACGATCAAAGAATACTTGACCCTAAGAGTATTTTGTGTTCACATATACTTAATTAATCACTTTGAATGTTAAGAGTTAATTTTGGTAATTTGAGATAGTTGTCATTCAGTAATTAGTTGTAATTAGCTAGGTTTTACTAGAAGGTATTCGTCTAGTATATATTTAAATCTGGACGTGTTAAAAGATCAATGCTTTAATAGTTGTATATTATGCCCTAAAAGGTGTATTTTACTATTCACATTAAGCTGTTTATAAAAGGTATAATATATATAGAGGTTGGTTATTGTATAACAAGTATTAAAGTAAGATAAATAAGACAAAATTCTTGACCCTTAAATCATGGTTAATTTGATGCACGAAGATTCACGAAGCACAAGTATTTATATTGATGCACGATGATTTTCATGACGCACGGTGATTTTCAATTGAAAAAAAACCTATTTCTGTCGTTCCCAAAAAAAAAAAAAAAAAAAAACCTATTTCTGTCGTTCCCAAAAAAAAAAAAAAGAAAAAAAAACCTATTTCTGTCGTTCCCAAAAAAAAAAAAAAAAAAAATGAAAAAAAAACCTATTTCTGTCGTTCCCAAAAAAAAAAAATGAAAAAAAAACCTATTTCTGTCGTTCCCAAAAAAAAAAAAAAAAAAAAAATGAAAAAAAAACCTATTTCTGTCGTTCCCAAAAAAAAAAAATGAAAAAAAAACCTATTTCTGTCGTTCCCAAAAAAAAAAAATGAAAAAAAAACCTATTTCTGTCGTTCCCAAAAAAAAAAAAAAAATTGAAAAAAAACCTATTTCTGTCGTTCCCAAAAAAAAAAAAAGAAAAAAAACCTATTATTTTATTTGTTTTACTTTAATATTTGTTTTATTTTACATAAAACCTATATGATATAATTACGTGATCTTGACCATATATATATATATATATATATATATATATTGAAAGGTCAATTTCATAATTAATTTTGTAATATAATTTGTAATTCTTTGAGTCAATCAAAAAGCATTAAATATTGAAATATAATGTTATGTTTGTGTTATATTATTTTGTTCCTGATGATTTACACCTACATGGACTAACAAAAACAGTTATAATAAAATAAAAGAAATTAGTACATCAAATCTAAATAACTTGTACGAATTGTCATAATGTGTATCGAACTTAATTCATATACATTATATGTAAAGAACATTCAAATTTTGGGGTTGCCACATATACCTGAATACATACAATGCACAAGATTTGAAAGTTCATTACATACAATGCACAATTGAAGTTTTATACACACTATGACAATTCGTGTAAATTTATAAAGGTATAATATATATAGAGGTTGGTTATTGTAAAACAAGTATTAAAGTAAAACAAATAAGACAAGATCTTGACCCTTAGATCATGGATAAATTGATGCACGAAGATTCACGAAGCACAAGTATTTATATTGATGCACGATGATTTTCATGACGCACGGTGATTTTCAATTGAAAAAAAACCTATTTCTGTCGTTCCCAAAAAAAAAAAATAAAAAAAACCTATTTCTGTCGTTCCCAAAAAAAAAAAAAGAAAAAAAACCTATTATTTTATTTGTTTTACTTTAATATTTGTTTTATTTTACATAAAACCTATATGATATAATTACAGTGAATCTTGTAACATATATATATATATTGAAAGGTCAATTTCATAATTAATTTTGTAATATAATTTGTAATTCTTTGAGTCAATCAAAAAGCATTAAATATTGAAATATAATGTTATGTTTGTGTTATATTATTTTGTTCCTGATGATTTACACCTACATGGACTAACAAAAACAGTTATAATAAAATAAAAGAAATTAGTACATCAAATCTAAATAACTTGTACGAATTGTCATAATGTGTATCGAACTTAATTCATATACATTATATGTAAAGAACATTCAAATTTTGGGGTTGCCACATATACACGGATACATACAATGCACAAGATTTGAAAGTTCATTACATACAATGCACATGAATTAAGTTTCATACGCACTATGACAATTCATGGAAAGTTATTTACATTCTAAAATACTAATACCTAAAAGGAAATAAATAAATAGCATTCAATGTCGTATTTTATGCGTTTTAGATCCTAACATATGATTATTATATGTTTGAGCATCTATTCATCCACTGCTCATTCACTGATATGCTTTGGTGCGCCATTAGGCAATGGTGCCACCTTCCAACAGTAAAACCAACCGACATCAGGAATCTACTTCAGCTTCATAGTTTAACCACAACCAACCCGCGGAAAGGTCATCTCATCCAACTAATTATCCTAGCGTTTTGCTGGGTAATTTGGAAATCAAGAAACGATCGTATCTTCTCCGACAAGGCCCCTTCTCTGCGATATGCTATCAAAGAAGTTAAAAGTACCAGCTTTTCGTGGCTCACTCATAGAATGCACTCGCTCGACATAAATTGGTCTCAGTGGAATAGTTTTAGCTTTTGAATCTTCAACCTTTAATTTATGAATTACCTCTCTGTATTGTATTTTTCATCCTCAAACCCTCTTGTAAAAAATTGCAAAAAAAAACCTATTTCTGTCGTTCCCAAAAAAAAAAAAAAGAAAAAAAACCTATTGTATTTTTCTCAAACCCTCTTGTAAAAAAAAAATGATTATTATATTATATACACTACTTTTACGGGGAAAAAAACTCATCATGAAAAACCTCATTCTATTATACACACTCTTTGAGTTATTTCCTACCTTGAATAAACCTAATTTCCTTTAAAAAGAAATTTAAAATTAAAACATTTCAAAAAATAAAGAATAAGCCTAAATTTTTAGACATATATCAAACATTTTCCTAACTTAAATATATCTTTTTTGTTTTGAAGATACCGGTTATCTTCACTTCTATATAAAACAAATTACCTCTCACTTTTTTCACTTTTCAGTATTTAAGACACCTAAACTACTATTATCCTTTATTCATTAATTGTAATATCTTCGCTTAAATTTACAGCATACATCCCTCAACCCTTAAAATAACTACATTACCACCATTTATATCAATTACTTTTACAATAATAACCACATCACTGCCGCCACCGCCACCGCCACCCGTCTCCACTATTATCACCGCCGCTGCATTTCGCAAGTATCCGTCTAGTATATACGAGACTTAAACGCAGAACTAAACAAAACAAAGTAATCAAGATAATCAATAACTAAGTGACTTTTAACTTTTATAACGAGTTAAAAACGTGTTATCAGGATTACAAAGATTGTCATAAAAACAAAAGTCAAAATTTTTTATTAGTGGTCTTAATTGTATAGTCCCAATAAAAAACAAACCTACATTTAATGTCGAACGCGGTTTTAGAGATGATGATGAATATGATAGATATATCACACATACACTAAACACACAACAGTAGTAACAAATGGGGGTGGGGGTGAGCTGACTTTAGTTTTAAGCTTCTGTTGAATTGGCCTGTCTGTGTAGCTGTGTGCCAGTATAATGCATGAGCTTTGAGTAAATGCACTTCCTTTGGGTCTTTGCTGTCACACCCCACTCCCCCCTTTTGACTCTTTTAGTCAGCCTCAATCCTCACCATTCTTTTTTTTCTTTCTCTATATATATAACTATATAACTACATCTATAATAATCTTATACCCTCTTATTACTACTATACCAATACCAATGTCTCATCTCTTTCCAATTTACAACAAAACATAATAATACTACATACATATATATCCTTAGCTACTTCATTCCTTTATATTTACAACAACTAAAAACATATATAGTTTCAAGAGCATATATAAAAGAAGACTAAGACCAATTTTTTTTTCTTAAAGATTATATATTGTTATTATTAGATCAAGAAATTAAAGGAAATGGGAAGACCACCATGTTGTGAGAAAACGGGTTTGAAAAAAGGGCCATGGACTCCAGAAGAAGATGCTCTTTTGATTGATTATATCAACAACATGGCCCTGGTAATTGGCGTCAAGTACCTACCAACACTGGTATGTATATACACATATATATATATATATAGCTAGATATATGATCTATATTGATTCTAGTTAAAAAATGTTAATAACTAGTTTTTTTATTTTTAGGACTGAGAAGATGTAGCAAGAGTTGTAGGTTAAGATGGACAAATTATTTGAGGCCTGGAATCAAAAGGGGAGATTTCACTGAAGATGAAGAGAAAATGATCATTCAGCTTCAAGTGCTCCTAGGCAACAAGTAAGTTTTTTTTAGTTAATTTAGTTATTTATACATATTTTATTGGATTTAAAAAAACATGTACAAACTAACTAACCTAGCCCAAAAATCTATGTGTATATATTACATAAAGTATTGATCTTTCTTGTAGTGGGTAGAAATTATTTCAATAATCTAGGGTTTTGGTATTAAAATTTTTTCAAAGTATATTTTTTTTTATGACAAGTGAATTTTACCTCATACGCGTATGATGTGTGCTAATCGCACAACGAAAGGGTCCCGCACTAAACGGATCTTAAATAGCCTTTCTCACCATACCACCTTCTTAATTAGAAAATACCGTCGAGGAGAACCTACCAAGGTTCGAACTCGAGACCTTGGAGTAAACTTCCCCGGGGCCCCGCATAGCAGGTTTAGTGAAACACCCCTGGCCACTGAATAATAATAATAATAATAATAATAATAATAATGATGATAATGATAGAAACGGACAAATGGTCCATGAATGCAAATTAATATATGAATGAATAATAATAATAATAATAATAATAATAATAATAATAATAATAATAATAATAATAATAATAATAATAATAATAATAATAATAATAATAATAATAATAATAATAATAATAATAATAATAATAATAATAATAATAATAATAATAATAATAATAATAATAATAATAATAATAATAATAATAATAATAATAATAATAATAATAATAATAATAATAATAATAATAATAATAATAATAATAATAATAATAATAATAATAATAATAATAATAATAATAATAATAATAATAATAATAATAATAATAATAATAATAATAATAATAATAATAATAATAATAATAATAATAATAATAATAATAATAATAATAATAATAATAATAATAATAATAATAATAATAATAATAATAATAATAATAATAATAATAATAATAATAATAATAATAATAATAATAATAATAATAATAATAATAATAATAATAATAATAATAATAATAATAATAATAATAATAATAATAATAATAATAATAATAATAATAATAATAATAATAATAATAATAATAATAATAATAATAATAATAATAATAATAATAATAATAATAATAATAATAATAATAATAATAATAATAATAATAATAATAATAATAATAATAATAATAATAATAATAATAATAATAATAATAATAATAATAATAATAATAATAATAATAATAATAATAATAATAATAATAATAATAATAATAATAATAATAATAATAATAATAATAATAATAATAATAATAATAATAATAATAATAATAATAATAATAATAATAATAATAATAATAATAATAATAATAATAATAATAATAATAATAATAATAATAATAATAATAATAATAATAATAATAATAATAATAATAATAATAATAATAATAATAATAATAATAATAATAATAATAATAATAATAATAATAATAATAATAATAATAATAATAATAATAATAATAATAATAATAATAATAATAATAATAATAATAATAATAATAATAATAATAATAATAATAATAATAATAATAATAATAATAATAATAATAATAATAATAATAATAATAATAATAATAATAATAATAATAATAATAATAATAATAATAATAATAATAATAATAATAATAATAATAATAATAATAATAATAATAATAATAATAATAATAATAATAATAATAATAATAATAATAATAATAATAATAATAATAATAATAATAATAATAATAATAATAATAATAATAATAATAATAATAATAATAATAATAATAATAATAATAATAATAATAATAATAATAATAATAATAATAATAATAATAATAATAATAATAATAATAATAATAATAATAATAATAATAATAATAATAATAATAATAATAATAATAATAATAATAATAATAATAATAATAATAATAATAATAATAATAATAATAATAATAATAATAATAATAATAATAATAATAATAATAATAATAATAATAATAATAATAATAATAATAATAATAATAATAATAATAATAATAATAATAATAATAATAATAATAATAATAATAATAATAATAATAATAATAATAATAATAATAATAATAATAATAATAATAATAATAATAATAATAATAATAATAATAATAATAATAATAATAATAATAATAATAATAATAATAATAATAATAATAATAATAATAATAATAATAATAATAATAATAATAATAATAATAATAATAATAATAATAATAATAATAATAATAATAATAATAATAATAATAATAATAATAATAATAATAATAATAATAATAATAATAATAATAATAATAATAATAATAATAATAATAATAATAATAATAATAATAATAATAATAATAATAATAATAATAATAATAATAATAATAATAATAATAATAATAATAATAATAATAATAATAATAATAATAATAATAATAATAATAATAATAATAATAATAATAATAATAATAATAATAATAATAATAATAATAATAATAATAATAATAATAATAATAATAATAATAATAATAATAATAATAATAATAATAATAATAATAATAATAATAATAATAATAATAATAATAATAATAATAATAATAATAATAATAATAATAATAATAATAATAATAATAATAATAATAATAATAATAATAATAATAATAATAATAATAATAATAATAATAATAATAATAATAATATTAATAATAATAATAATAATAATAACAATAATAATAATAATAATAATAATAATAATAATAATAATAATAATAATAATAATAATAATAATAATTCTCTTAGTGGTGAAAGCAAGACTACTTCTAATTCTGGTGGGATAGATTTGTCTCAAGCATTTGAATCACTTTTCGGGTTTGATAGATCTTTTGGATCTCCAAACAATTCAGATTTTTCGCAATCTAATACTTCGCCTGAAGCAAGTATTTTCCAAGGGGAAAGCAAGGAAGAGCTTCGATTTATGATGTTTGAGAATTGGTTGCTTGATGATATAACAGTTGGTGGTGGTGAAGTTGATCAAGGAAAAGAAGATTTATCTAACTTTTCCTTTGATGAAAACCCAGATTTTTTCGATTAGTTGATTCGTGTGTTAGTAGGTTTTTATTTGAAACTTATTTGTTATAATCAATCAATCTTAATTGTTTCCTTGATTTTTTTGGTGGGGAGGATAAATTAATCATTTGACTTGAGAGATATGATGTAATTCAAATTGTTTCAAGTTTGCAAGAAATGTAACAAAGATTACATCAATCTTCTATAATTTTATGCATTTAACAAACTACCTTCTGTAATTTCATTAATTATATAATGGGGTATTAGGTTTGTCATTTTATTTTTTGGTTAATGTAAATTATTTCGACTCAAAGTTGAATAATTCAATTGGTAAATAATGCCCGCGCGCCATCGCTTTCTGTGATCTTTTGTTAAGATTCATAATAATGTATTTTTTTTATAAGGATTAGCTATGGGGTTGATAATTAAGAAAAAACATATATATTGATCGCTAATTGCATCCAGACTTTCTTTGTGAATAAAAAATTTCATTAAATACACTTTATTTATAATGAAAAATTGAATATATTAAATGCACAAATTAATTAAATCATCATGTATATAAATCTGATTGACAACAATTAATACGTATTAATCCCTTATCATTGATCCAACTTTATAGGTAAAGTAGAATCAACTTTAGTCATTAGATTAAATCCAATAGTCAAGATTAGAATTTAATGTTTAAATATTGACCATTCGAATTAATCCAATAGTTAAAGTTGGATCAACTTTAGAGGATCTCAACCAATTTTTCTTTATTAAAAAATTTAAAAGCGGTTATTATCAAAAGTCAAAACTCAATATTCGGGATTTGATAACTAATGCCTTTTGAAGCGAGTATTTATTAGTACGCATTAAATGAACTACGCGTTCTAGATTTATTATTCATTTTAAAATGGTAAATATTAAATTTATTTAATGATTATTAAACATATTTTTAGATTTATTGAATAAGCATTAATTTCATTGATTGATATTTTAAGAAACTCGGAGTTCATTCAATGCACGTTAGCCAATGTCCCGGAGGCATTCGTTAGCAATCCTATATTAAAATTATATTTTTTTGGGTATAGTGATCAATTATATACTCAATAGCACTAAATTAATCAAGTTAGGAGCTTAAAATAGTAAATAATATATGCAGTCTTAAAAATTTGTCGAGCATCTTTTGGATTCATGACAAAAATATGAATTAATTAGCTTTTGAAGGAAAAGTGTTGAGTCAAAGATTCGCTGAAACACTTGGTCGCTGATGGTTCTTTATCAGCGACACATCAGCGAGTCCAGTGACTCTTGTCAGCGGATGGTTTCCTTTCCAAATTGTGAGTCAAGGCGGGAAGAATTCAAATCAGAAGAAGATAAGAGTCACATGGTGGTTCATCCAACTGCATTTTACCTTGTAAGGCAAAGATGCAGGTGGACCAAAAGAGAAAGGTTTCTCTCTCATACCCGATTTGATAAAGAAGACAAAGGGTGTCTGTCGCAAGTACTTCAAGCCAATAAGATCTCGACAACCACCAACCTATCACTATCAAGCAAGGCTGTGTTGCCCTAATTCCTCCCTATATAAAGCAACACAGCCGCAACACAAACACTTTGTGTTTGTCACCATAAAGTGTGTGTCACTTATTCTCTTGTAAATTGTTTAAGTTTTCTAGTTAGTCTAAAACTTAACAATTGTATGCTCATTTATCTTCTTGTAAGACAAGTTGTAATATCGACCATGTATTCACTGTTTAATCAATGATACATATGATTAGACTTGCATAGATTCTTGTATTTGAACTTTACTATTGTTCTTGTTCTTTACTTTATCTTATTTACTTTCTTGTCTAGTTAATTAAATATAAGTATTGCAAATCGTGGACTGTCAAGTGGTATCAGAGCCACTGTTTCTAATTCATTGAAACAAGATCTGTTTGCTTACTTATATTCTTGCTTATTCTGCACTTTTCTGTTCTTTCTTCTCTTTTTCTTAAAAACAAGAGTATGACTGCAGTACCCACCCCTGTGAATACACGTGACTTTGGTTATGTGTCTATTCCTCCAAGATTCGAGCATGATGACTTTGGAGCTTGGAAGGAAAGAATGTTACTTCACATTGTGGGTGTTGAACCCTACTTTATGACCATTCTGACCATAGGTCCATATGTGCCACTCTGGTACAATGTAACATCCCGAACTTTTATTTAACGTTTGACTAATGCCGTTAAGTCAATTTGGGGTGTCGTTAAGTCTTTGCTTAATATTTGAATGTAGTTATGTGTGGTTAACGTAGATAAAGTAGTTAAGTTTAAAAGTCTAAATTTTAATGACGAATAAAAGTGTGATTAATGTCGCTTAAAGGCTATGTAGTGCCTTTTAATGAAGGACTAATGTTGTATATGGTCAATAATGCAGTTTGTGGCCAATAATGAAGGGTTTAGAAGTCCAGGGACTGATTTTGACATAGGTTGAAATCTAAAAACGGGATTAAGGCTTTGATGGGTGTAATTAGGGTTGATTGAGCAGCCATTAGCAAATAATAACTCATACACAAAGTCTCTCTAATATTTTCTTGATTTCTAAAGCAATTAATCTAGTTTTTGGGTCTAACGATTGGGTAGTTTGGTGTTGGAATCGATCAGCCATCTAGCAAGCAGGTAATCATTGAATCGTTGGTTGTATTTTCAGGTTTAGGGGTTGGTTAATTATGAAATAGATCTGATTAAAATTGGATTATACACGTAATTAGGGCTTAGATGGTGTTTTGGTCAATTAACGTGCAAAACGATGTTAAACGAGTCTATAATCGATCTTGATGATCAAAATATGTTTAATTGTGTCGAAAACATGTTTTGGGTGAAGCCAAAGTTGATTGATTTCTGGAAAAATGAAGAACGAAGTCGTTTTATGAATTCTGGTCGAAAATAAGCTTAAATCCGTTTGCTGATGCCAAATTCGTTCATGCAAATCTAAATTCGTTGTTTAAATTCGTTTGAAGCCAAATTCGTTGGTTAAATTCGTTTGAAGCCAAATTCGTTGGTTAAATTCGTTTGAAGCCAAATTCGTTGGTTAAATTCGTTTGAAGCCAAATTCGTTGTTTAAATTCGTTTGAAGCCAAATTCGTTGGTTAAATTCGTAAAGAAGCTATTTTCGTAAAGTAGATCGAACGAAGTTTAAGTTCGTACGAAGGTTATCTTCGTAAGGTGTAATTCTGGAATTTTACGTAGTCAGTCTTAAGTTCGTACGAGGGTCCATTTAAGGTCCTAAATGACTTATACTTTATATGTTAATGTAGGATAGGTGTCGGGGAGTACTGATAAGCACTATTAGCTATTTGTTTGCACGCGTACGCTACTACCAGGTAAGATACACTACTTTGATACGCTGGGGGATCAACTAAAAGCTGGTTTCAAATCGTAAACACTTCCATTCGGTACCTTATTATAGCATGTGGGCACATGGGTTACTTGGGAGGTAATATGGGTTATGCAGTTGACCATGAGACCTGAGATGCAGTCCCTATTGTAGTGTAATGCAGTATTGCGTAATGTAATATGTAGTTATGCAGTTGATGTTGTTTAATGAAGTGTCTTGATATGTATGATATATAGAAATGAAGTTGATGTGTGATATGCATGTTGACTTGTACGCCTAGTTCACTAGACTTGCTAGGTTGCTATGTCACTTGCACGTTTAAGGATCCAAACGTAATGAAGTTAAAGTGTGTGAATGTCTAGGAATATGTGTTACCTAGACTATATGTGTGTGAATGTTTGGGAATGCAGGGACCCAATCTATATGTGTGAAATTGAGCTCATAAAAACAAATGCAGTGAAGAGTGTTAAGCTTAACCCGTACTAGCCTTAGCCGGGCGAGTGCGTAGATGCAGTTGTTGCTTGGGTGGCTCCTCGCAACGTGGTCTTTATAACGCAGGGCGAGTAATACGAGGGGTTTGACCAACCTACATATACGGATTACTCAAGGATTGGCTTGCCATTCCTTAACGACGTAAGATGAGTAGTCTTTTGACTAATCATCCAGTCGGGTGTGATGCAGGGCACACTTATATGCAGTTAACGAAGATACGTGTGACAATGTGTGAACTAATGCAGGATAGGCACATTTAGGATGATTATCCTAATAGAAACGAAGTTGAAATGCAGTATATGTGTGAACGTGTGATGTGTGTTGTGCCTAATAAAACTTGTCTAATAATAAAGATTGTTTTAATTGGACAAATGCTTTTAAATTAAGTGTTATCTTACTTAGCTATTCTTATAGCTAACACTTGCTTCTTAATGTGGTTGTTCCCTCAGGTTTAGCTTGATGGAAACTAGATGCAGGACGTGTGAGCTTGGGTAGATGCAATGCAGGAGCCTTAGCTACCCTTAGACGATGCTTTCTTTAGACATTCATTACATTTCGTATTTAATGTCGAATTTATGTAGTGATGTGTGAACGGTTGTTTTATGTTGGGCAACCGTTGGGTTTTCATTTGAACTATTGTTTGATATGGCATGTAACACCAAATAAATGCAGAAACCGAAATGTTTCTATCGGTTTTGACTTTTACAGTCTTTACTTCCGCAATTTAACACCGTTAGGTGAAAAGTTTTTGAAAACCCATATTTTTAAACGACGGGTGTTACATACAAAGAACACCAGGAGCAACTGCTGATGCTCCTGAGATTGTGATTGACATGGTCAAACCAGAGGTACAATGGACTGATGATGAGCGAAGGTTAGTAAACCTCGACTCCAGGTTGAAAAACATGATTGTCACCACTCTTCCTACTGACATTATGAAGCTCATCATCAAATATCCCACTTCTAAAGAAGTCTGGGATAGATTGTGTAGCATGTATGAAGGTTCTGTTGATATTATTGCTACAAAAAAGATTGACCTCAAACGTGCTTATGAAAATTTCTTCCCTCTCCTTGATGAACGTCTTGACAGCACTTATACCCGATTCAAAGGGTTGCTGAATGATATGACGAATGTTGGCATCACCCATGATAATTTTGAAGTGTGCCACAAGTTCATTGCACTACTAGAAACAGGGCTATCCTTGACCCGCTTTTCATGACCCACGCTAATAGATGACGCGCAAAGTGAGAAGTCATAAAATAAGGGTCATTACGAGTAAATTTACTGTTGGGGATGACGCGTTTTCAGAAGCGTCATAACATATGGGTCATAATCTGTTAAAATTTAGGTTTATAGATGACGCTCGTTTTGCTTCGTCCTAAATAGGGGTCATCGTTTTTTTTGGCACGATTCCCTAGGCACGATTCACCGTTTACTATCCCCATAGTTCTTGATACTCTTTTAGGTTTTCCTATCAAAACTAAAATCAAAATTGGCGGCCTATTTCCCTCTCCAATTTTCACATCCGCGCCTCATCTAAAACCTTAAAAAAAATGGCGGCCATTTTCAAGGGTTTCCCTCTGTAAATTTTGAATCCCCCATCTATAGATCTGAAATAATGGCAGCCATTCATTTACTTTATTTTCCCCATCTAAAGCTCAAATAATGTTGGGAGTTCATAGTCACAAATTGTCAATCATACATATTCAAGTTGGTTCTGCAATTTAATATCAAACTTACAATTGATTCATAGAGCGCCCTCAACCTTGTAATAGGTGAATGTTTTTGTTCCTTTGACTGCTTAGTTATATTGATTTTTCACTTTATTTATCGTCTATTTATTAAGGGTTTTTTTTATTGTTTGATTTTTGTGTGATATCAATCATGGTAGTGGATGTGTATGTCTATGTTTTACTAACCATTGCAATTTCAGTTATCATTAATGGTTTAAATATAAAACGCAATTTGACTGCTATTCCCCATACGTGATATCAATCATGGTAAGTCCTTCCAACTCTATTTTAATATTGATTATTAATTTTGCAAAGATTGATGTTGTAAATCACCATCCTTGAAGTAGTTTTTGATTTAATTTTCTTTGGGTATTGGTTTATTTTGTCTATTAATACAGATTTATACATATTGTTGGTATGAAAAGGCTTATAAATAAATGTGTATATATTTTCTTAGCAGTTCATGGAAGTCTCAAAGGTATTTGTTTTTGTTTTTCTCATTCCTTGCAATATTGTAGATTTGTAGTTATTGAAGGTGCGTGTTCAAGTCTTAGATAAGTTCTTGATTTATTTTGTTTCGTTTCCAAGTATTTCTTAGGTGATATTTTTGTTGGATGATTCTTGTCTGCCTTGGTGAGTTTCGTAAGGATGGGATTGAGTTTTGCTTGCTGCAATTGTATCTCTTTTCAAATGGAACATATTCTCCATCAAATTCTTTTAGGTAATCATCAAGTTCTTAAATACTTGAGCTTTTGATATGGGTATGAATCTTTAAGTGTTCTCTCTGCCACCACGACTATTTGGAAACTGAAAAAAAATTTGGTGGAAACTTGGCTCAATATTGACCGTTGATGTGATAGGTTTGATAAAATGGGCAGACTAAACCACCTTCTGTTATAAATTGTTTGTTGTTCAAAAGTAAGTAGAATTTAGGACTTCTGTTTAAATTAATTTTGATCTTCCAATCTTGTAAATTTCGAAACATCCTCATATTATTACCGTTTTATTAATGTCTTAAACTTTCTGTTTGCTTGTGCAGGAAATTGCTAGTTATTATTTCAAAAAAGAATGAAGTCTATGTATTTCAAGTACAGATTTGCAGAAGTGGCTCATATGCTTCAAAGTTTGAGTTAAGTAGTAATATCCAGTTTCTAAAATGTTGTTTTATTTTTGACTAGATTGGTGGTGATAGCAATGAGTACATGGATGCGGATTTAGACGATATTCGAGAAGAATGGGCAATTTATGTGTCGAATTTCATTTTTAAGTAGAAAGTATTGTAAACCGCATTTAACTAATTATCGGTATCTATTTGGACATGAATCGTTATGTAATGAATTGGTGACGCATGGTTTTGATATATATGAAATGCGTTAATTTTGTACTATTATCAGGTTAATTTATTGCCAGGTTTATTATGTATATAATCAGGTTTTAAAAAACAGAAAAAATAAAAAAAATGATTTTATAGGTTATGACACGCAAAAACATATGTCAGAAAAGTGGGTCATAAAGGTTATGACTCTCTATTACGAAGGACAAAAAGGAGAGTCATAAATGTGTGTCATACGTGCGCGTCATAGACGGATGACGCACAAATGCGGGTCATGAAAATTTATGACTGGTCCATCCTTGACGCGCTTTTGCGCGTCATCTGACCCCTTTATGACGCGCATTGCGCGTCAAGAATAGCTGTTTTTCTAGTAGTGTTGATAGTCTCCCTATCAAATGGAAAGGATTAAGACAAATTCTTAGAACCACAAAACGACTTCAAGATCTTGATCTTGAGTCTCTCTTTGGTATGCTTCAATTTGAAGAAAGAGCTCTTGCTCAAAACCTAAGAGCAGCTGCTGATGCACGACGAAGTGCTTGTTCCTCTTCTTCTTCTACAAATTCTTCTGCTTACTCTGTGACTGACCCCTTGCCCTGTCTGTCTCAATGACTGACCCAATAACTTGCCTTAATATTGTCTCAATGTGCTCCTCTTGCCCTTGTCCTTGTCTCAATGACTGACCTTGTCCTTAATATAATTTCTCAATGACTGACCCTCTTGCCCTTGTCTCAGCAATCAAGACCGATCACTCCCAAAAGGATGCATCAGTCTCAGCAGTAGGGTCCTTCTTCTTCCTCTCATCCTGCTGTCAAACAAGCTTGGAGTGTAGTTAAGGGATCACAAAATCCCTCTACTTCTCAATCTCAGGATCTATTTTGGGTCCTGCTTCTAAGATGCCTCAGCTGACACTTAAGCACAAGCATAAGTCAAAGCAAAAGAAAAGGGAATCTTCCGCCTCTGACCCTCAAATTAACGAGCTCACTCAGCGAGTTAATGATCTCTCTTCTCAGCTGAAAGAATTCCTCATTCAGAACCAAAAGGGCAGCACCTCTGGCAAAAAATGCTATCTATGTGGCAGCAGGGGTCATGTTGCCTCTGAATGTGATGATGACAATGGAAGGGATGCTCCTGAAGTTGTCATTCAGTCCAATCCTCCTTCCTCAACTGTTGCTTCTTCCTCTACTAGGATCAGCGAGGGGTCTTCTTCTGCTGAACCAGAAATTAATGTAGGAGATGCAACAGTTCTCACTGAAGAAAACATTGCTGACTTCATTTCAGCACAACATGTATCCATTCCTCATTCTCAAAGGGTTATACCCAATGAGTTTGGTGAACCAGCTATCATAGTTGAGTTCAGTGATACAAATGTTGTCTGCAACATGGTCTTTCTTGATAGTGGCAACACTATAACACCATTCGATGGTGATGAATCATCTTATGGCACCTTTCCTCGAGATTCTCTTCCTCCTTACCCTTCTACTCCACTGGACAAACTGAAGGATATGGTCTTCTCTCAAATGGTCTCATCAAGTTCACTAAGGTTGCTTATGTAAATGGTTTGAAACATAACCTCATCAGCATAAGTCAACTATGTGATGCTGACTACAAAGTGATTCTTGATAAGCATCAAGTCACTGTTGTCAATGTAAACAAGGAAGTCGTCTTGGTCGCTCCAAGAAAACGAGATGTATATCTTGTTGACTTCACTCCTGTTAAGACTAACAGTGAGACTTGTTTCTTTTCTAAGTCAGCAGCTGAACTAAATTGGTTGTGGCACAAGCGTATGTCACATGTGAATTTCAAAACAATCAACTCCCTGGCCAAAAAGAACCTTGTTTGTGGCCTTCCTCATCTTTCTTTTGAAAAAGATAGACTCTGTGGTGCTTGTGAGAAAGGTAAAAGCCATAGATCTACCTTCAAAACAAAGCAGACCAATTCTATCAAAGGCTGCTTTCATCTTCGTCACATGGACCTTTTTGGTCCAGTGAATGTCCAAAGTCTAAAGGGTAGCAAATACACTTTAGTTATTGTGGATGAATATTCACGATACACGTGGACTATTTTTCTTCGTTCCAAGAGTGATGCTGCTTAAGAGATTATAAATTTTATCAAGAAAATGGAAAATCTCAACAGCATAAGGGTTAAAGAACTCAGGAGCGATCATGGTACTGAGTTCAGAAACCACACTCTTGAATCCTTTTGTGCTGATCAAGGGATCTCACAAAACTTCTCTTCTACTAGAACTCCTGAGCAAAATGGTGTTGCTGAAAGAAGAAATAGAACACTGATAGAGGCAACACATACCATGCTCAGTGAATCTGCTTTGCCTAGTAAATTCTGGGCAGAAGCTGTCAGCACTGCCTGTCATACCCAAAATAGATGTCTTATTGTTAAAAGACATGACAAGACAGCTTATGAGGTACTAAAAGGCAAGAAACCTCAAATTAAATACTTCCATGTCTTTGGATGTCCTATTTTCATCTTAAACAACAAGGATCACCTTGGCAAATTTAATCTTAAGGCTGATGATGGCTACTTTCTGGGATATTCTTCCATCAGCAAGGCCTTCAGAGTATTCAATACTCGCCTTCAAAAGGTAGATGAATCCATTCATGTTACCTTTGATGAAAGTTCATCTGCTCTTAAGGACATCCAACCCTCTTCATCTGAAGTCATTTTCAATGAGCTCGCTGATCCTCTTACTGAGGAAGCTGACTCATTTGTTGATGCTTCTTGCTCGCTGCCTGATAATAATCAGCAGGCCACACAGGATAGTTCAGCTGATGCTGAACAAGAGCAAGTTGCTGCTCATATCTACTCGATTGAGCCAGTTGAGCCTATCTTAAGATCAATCCATGCTGCATCAGCCAAACCTAGATCACTGGCTGATGACGAGCATGCTGATGACTCTGCTGAGGAGGAGTTTCATGATGCATCAGCTAATGCTGATGATATGGAGTCAGCTGATGACTCCAACATCAATGATAACTCAACTCAGTCGAATGGATCAACTGATCACACACCTCCTGAACCCATACTTACCATTGACTTCTCTTCTTACAATGATCTCGCTTCTGTTCCCCTATCTCAAACTTCCGCTGACACTCCGCTAGGTTCATCAAGTGTTCCAGCACTTAAATGGACTTCTAGTCATCTAGCTCACCAAGTCATTGGTGATCCTTCTCAAGGGATCATTACTCGATCAGCAACAAGATACACATGTCTCTATGTGAATTTCTTGTCAATGATCACTCCTAAGAATATAGGAGAAGCAATGGATGATCCTTCTTGGGTAGAGGCCATGCAAGAGGAACTTACCCAGTTCCAGAGACAGCATGTCTGGTTTCTTGTTCCTCTACCTGCTGACAAAGAGCCCATTGGAACTAAATGGGTTTATAGGAACAAAATGGACGAAGATGGTGTTGTTACCCGTAACAAGGCTAAGCTGGTTGCACAAGGATACCTTCAAGAAGAAGGTGTCGATTATGATGAAACATTTGCACCAGTGGCCCGTCTAGAAGCAATTCGCTTATTCTTGGCACATGCTGCTTACAAAAACTTCACTGTATATCAGATGGATGCAAAGAGTGCGTTCCTAAATGGAAAACTCAATGAGGAAGTATATGTTAAGCAGCCACCTGGTTTTGAAGATCCTGCCAAGCCACACCATGTCTATCATCTGTATAAGGCACTCTATGGTCTCAAACAGGCTCCTAGAGCCTGGTATGACACTCTATCTGAATTTCTTCTTTCCAATAAGTTTCAGCGAGAGTCCATTGACAGCACCCTCTTCATCTATAGAAAGGGTGCTGATGTCCTTTATGTTCAGATATATGTGGAGGGGGGGGGGGGGGGGGGGGGGGGGGGGGGGGGGGGGGGGGGGGGGGGGGGGGGGGGGGGGGGGGGGGGGGGGGGGGGGGGGGGGGGGGGGGGGGGGGGGGGGGGGGGGGGGGGGGGGGGGGGGGGGGGGGGGGGGGGGGGGGGGGGGGGGGGGGGGGGGGGGGGGGGGGGGGGGGGGGGGGGGGGGGGGGGGGGGGGGGGGGGGGGGGGGGGGGGGGGGGGGGGGGGGGGGGGGGGGGGGGGGGGGGGGGGGGGGGGGGGGGGGGGGGGGGGGGGGGGGGGGGGGGGGGGGGGGGGGGGGGGGGGGGGGGGGGGGGGGGGGGGGGGGGGGGGGGGGGGGGGGGGGGGGGGGGGGGGGGGGGGGGGGGGGGGGGGGGGGGGGGGGGGGGGGGGGGGGGGGGGGGGGGGGGGGGGGGGGGGGGGGGGGGGGGGGGGGGGGGGGGGGGGGGGGGGGGGGGGGGGGGGGGGGGGGGGGGGGGGGGGGGGGGGGGGGGGGGGGGGGGGGGGGGGGGGGGGGGGGGGGGGGGGGGGGGGGGGGGGGGGGGGGGGGGGGGGGGGGGGGGGGGGGGGGGGGGGGGGGGGGGGGGGGGGGGGGGGGGGGGGGGGGGGGGGGGGGGGGGGGGGGGGGGGGGGGGGGGGGGGGGGGGGGGGGGGGGGGGGGGGGGGGGGGGGGGGGGGGGGGGGGGGGGGGGGGGGGGGGGGGGGGGGGGGGGGGGGGGGGGGGGGGGGGGGGGGGGGGGGGGGGGGGGGGGGGGGGGGGGGGGGGGGGGGGGGGGGGGGGGGGGGGGGGGGGGGGGGGGGGGGGGGGGGGGGGGGGGGGGGGGGGGGGGGGGGGGGGGGGGGGGGGGGGGGGGGGGGGGGGGGGGGGGGGGGGGGGGGGGGGGGGGGGGGGGGGGGGGGGGGGGGGGGGGGGGGGGGGGGGGGGGGGGGGGGGGGGGGGGGGGGGGGGGGGGGGGGGGGGGGGGGGGGGGGGGGGGGGGGGGGGGGGGGGGGGGGGGGGGGGGGGGGGGGGGGGGGGGGGGGGGGGGGGGGGGGGGGGGGGGGGGGGGGGGGGGGGGGGGGGGGGGGGGGGGGGGGGGGGGGGGGGGGGGGGGGGGGGGGGGGGGGGGGGGGGGGGGGGGGGGGGGGGGGGGGGGGGGGGGGGGGGGGGGGGGGGGGGGGGGGGGGGGGGGGGGGGGGGGGGGGGGGGGGGGGGGGGGGGGGGGGGGGGGGGGGGGGGGGGGGGGGGGGGGGGGGGGGGGGGGGGGGGGGGGGGGGGGGGGGGGGGGGGGGGGGGGGGGGGGGGGGGGGGGGGGGGGGGGGGGGGGGGGGGGGGGGGGGGGGGGGGGGGGGGGGGGGGGGGGGGGGGGGGGGGGGGGGGGGGGGGGGGGGGGGGGGGGGGGGGGGGGGGGGGGGGGGGGGGGGGGGGGGGGGGGGGGGGGGGGGGGGGGGGGGGGGGGGGGGGGGGGGGGGGGGGGGGGGGGGGGGGGGGGGGGGGGGGGGGGGGGGGGGGGGGGGGGGGGGGGGGGGGGGGGGGGGGGGGGGGGGGGGGGGGGGGGGGGAAGCTGACTAGTTGGTCTAGTAAGAAACAGCATACAGTTTCCATCTCCACTGCTGAAGCAGAGTATGTATCAGCAGCGAGTTGTTGTACACAAGTCCTCTGGATGAAAAACCAACTCGCTGACTATGACTTAGATTTTTCTAAGATTCCCATAATGTGTGACAATACAAGTGCAATTGCTATCACACACAATCCTGTTCAGCATTCTAAGACCAAGCACATAGATATTAGGTATCACTTTATTCGTGACCATGTCATGAAAGGGGATGTTGAAATTTACTTCATCCCCACTGATGACCAACTTGCTGACATCTTCACTAAACCCTTAGATGAAACCAGATTTAAGTATCTGGTCAGCAAGTTGGGAATGCTGAATGGAGAATCTGCGACATGACATGTCATGTCTGCTGAAGTTAATCAGCAAGTTTAAGTCTGTCTTGCTCGCTGAACTTAAAAGCAATGAAGAGCTTAAAGTCTTCATCTAGTCCAGCAGCAAACGGCTCTGGTAAAGACTTACCAAATCCGTTAGTCCCTGTTGCTTTGGGAAAAAGCAAATAAAAGCAATGAAGAGCTGAAAGTCTCCATCTAGTCCAGCAGCAAACGGCTCTGGTAAAGACTTACCAAATCCGTTAGTCCCTGTTGCTTTGGGAAAAAGCAAATAAAAGCAATGAAGAGCTGAAAGTCTCCATCTAGTCCAGCAGCAAACGGCTCTGGTAAAGACTTACCAAATCCGTTAGTCCCTGTTGCTTTGGGAAAAAGCAAATAAAAGCAATGAAGAGCTGAAAGTCTTCATCTAGTCCAGCAGCAAACGGCTATGGTAAAGACTTATTAAATCCGTTGATAGCTGACAGTTTGCTAAAAACTGTATTTTTTTTTGTCAGCGACCAACATTAGTTGTGAAGTCGCTGAGTGAAACTTTTTTTTTATAAGGTAACCAGATTTTCTAATTTGTCAGTGGATATACTTCGATCTCAACTATTTTAACGTGTGAGCATATCCACCAAGTATCTTTATTAATATTTTATTGGAATTTCAAACGGTTACCTCGATTTCCTCCCTAATGGGCAACTTGTACAGTGTATACGCCGTAACCACTCGAGTACTTTTGAAATCGTGGTACAAGTTGTCACATCAAACCCTTTTTATACGTTACTCACATGCGTATATTAAACGTATTTTTCTATTTAAATATTAGTATTTTATTTTATTTAATATGCAAAACCATTTTTTTATTTTAAATATATTAAATACGTATAATTATATATGGCGTATGAGAGAGAGTATGTGTGACGATTCACTTTTGCAGTCAAGGGGCCCACAACCATACCACATATATACCCAAATATCTTCACTCTCCGTCTTCTACGCTTTCATTTTCATTCATATTCCCTTATTCTCTCCCAAAATCAATCAAATCTTCTCTATATCTCCTTCCAAACTGTTCATCTTCTTCTTCTTATTTCAAGTTTCTTGTTTCAATGGCTTCCTCTTCTGAACATCAACTCCCTGAACAACAAAATCCTGAAAATCAACCACAAAATCAAGATCCTGAAATCTCTTCGGAGGATCTTGAAATTCAAGAGGCACTCAAAGATGTTCCAGCCTATTGATACTCAAAGGTGTTTGACCCAGAAGGCATTGTGGCCTCAAACAAGGTTTCTTTCCAACCCCAGACGCTAGTTATTAAACCCAATAACTATATGGGCTCACTTGAAGTGCCTTCGGGCATAAAAGGGTATCAACCCATGCTTGATTTTATCATAGCATGTCCAGTGAAAGATGCTATTTACATGGACCCACAAGATATGTGTGTTCATCTTCTGAGGGAGTTTTGGTGGACATGCGGCTCTGACATTGGAAATAGTGCTATCACTGGTACAGTCATGAAAAAGGAACACACCATCTCTATCAATGAAGAACTGATAAGAAAAGTTCTTCATCTCCCTTCTCAAACTAAATAAAGATCATTCGCTGATCTTGTTTCTGCTGAAATATGAAAGGAGTGGTTGCCCTCCATTGGATATGGAACTAATTTGGTTCCAGCACAACCAACACCAAGTAATCCCACCAAAAAGAACCTGCCTGGAGTATGGAGGTTATTATTCGCTCATGTGATTCAATTTCTTGGTGGAAATAGTGGCTCATTTGATCAAGCCACTGCTGCTTCTATGCAAATGATATATGCACTGGCAAATGGTCACTTTATTGACTTTGCCACTGTAACTTTTGAAGACCTAAAAGCCAAGGTTCAAGCCAGCAGAAGGTCTAAATCAGTCCCCTTTGCACGATTTTTGTCGCTCATTTTTAAGCATGAGCTGAAGTAGAAGTACTTGCCATTTGGTGCAACAATTTGCTCACCACCAAGGATTGGCCATTCAGTATACAAGCAACCTGCTTGTGATGCTGAATTCTTTGAAAGAAGTATGTTGTGCTCACTCCAGCAATGAAACAGGTACTATTCACTTCCTATCCCTCTATCTATAAAACGATAGGTGCTAGTGGGTCAGCATCACAACCTCATGTGGTTGCTGGCACACTTCCTGAAAACACCTCTGGAGCTGGTTCGCTGGTAAACCCCCCAGCAACCTCCAAAGCTCCCAAGCAAGCCAGTAAATCAAAAATTAAAACAAGGAAAACAACTATTTCCACTTCACATCCTGCTGCTGTCCCAAAACGGCAACAGAGAGTACCAAAGGGCTTACCTACTAAGGTTAAGTTGTCCTCACTGCCCAAGGACACTAGAAACCCAGCCAGCCCATCAGCAGCCTCAAAAAAGGCTGCTGACAAGAAAAAAGGGAGCAGCCACCTCAAACTTCTGTAGGTGAGGTTGGTGAAGCACAAGGGTCACCCCAACCCAATAGAGTTGAGTCAAACCCTGAGATTATTCTCTCTTCTTCTTTACCCTCTGAGTCGTTGTCAGCAGCCAGATCACAGGTGATGCTAGAGACAACAAAATCTACGGCTGATGATGTTTTAGTGCAACAACACACTGAGACAGAGGCACTTCATTCTCCTGCCCCTATACACTTTTCTATAGCTGAAAGGGAGGCAACCACTGCTGATGATGAAGAGCATGTTTCTGGTTTTAATGGATTAAATGAAGGGGCTGGTAATGATGGTGAAAATGTTGAAAGAGGTAGTGTCGATGGAGGGGTAATTACTGTTGTAAATGTTGGTGATGAAAATGAAGAGGATGTTGCTAGTTTTGAAGTAGAGGATGCTGATGATGAAAGTGATATTGATTTGGAGGATTTTGTGGTCGATGACTTCCAGCTTGACTCCTATAATCATGATGATGAAAAAGAAGCCAGTGACATGGAAATCGAATATGATAATGTGGTGATCTCTGAAGAAATTCATGTCACCGAAACTACAATTGTCACTGAAGATGCTGAACCAGTGACTCACACTGTCAGGCCTCAACCTCTGCCAATGCCACCAGTGAACACCATGCTATCTCTAAGCATGCCTTCTTCATTTCAAGCTGTTCCTGGTTGCAAGTCTGTAGTGCCAAAAGAGGTTGAGCCCCTCCCTGCCAAAGACTTGGGCATTTCTTACTCCACCAACTCATCCAGCAGATTAGAAAGGGTTGAGCATCAGCTGAATGATCTCACCAAAGCTGCCACTCTTGCTGTTAAATGGAAGGATCTTAAGTTCAATTTCACTGGACTCACTCCAGACTTGAAGACTGGAGCTCTACTGAAGAATTTTCCAGAAATAATAGAAGATCAGTGAGCATCTTACTTGTATAGGAAATCTGGAGTCCACCAGATTTCAGCTCACTGGACTTCACTCCAGTCCAGATCCATTCCACTGAAGACATTCTCACTGAAGTCGAAGACTGAAGTTTGAAGAAAGAAGACTGACAAATGGCGGGGCCCACTGACAGTCTTACCAGATCTACGACTGGAGCTTTGTCAGTGTTCTAGACCTTACAAGTCTGAACACTGATTACGAGGAATTGACTTTTGCCTTTACACACTTTTACCCGGACAATTCATTTGTCTATTGATAAAAGTACAATACGTGTGTAAAGGTGGTTGGTTAAAAGGATGACAAGTCACATCAACATGACTTTATCCTTGTACTTTAACCAATACAGTTAAGGAATTAAAGTTGTTTCCTTAACTGCATACAACCATATTTGTACGGCATAAAAAATTCACTGATGAATTTATTTGCCTATAAATACCAAGTCATTTACCTCGTTCCAATTTATTTTTTGCAATTTTGGTGAACTTGTCTAAATACTCTCGATCGCAACAAGGAATACTTCACAACTTTAAGTGTTTCGATCAAAGGAGATTATTTAGCAAGTATAGATCATTTGTAATTCATAGGTTGTTAGGATACTTACAATTCTTGTAATATCTTGGTTCCGCAACAACCTTGTATTTTATTTAACATCATAAATAAAATACACTTGAAAATTACATTGTGTTCCACCTTTACATTATTTATTGTTTTAAGTCTTGTATTACTTTATTTATATTCTTGCATTTATATTTAAGTAATACTAGTCCATTCTAGTGCATACTTGACTTGTTGTATTTTACACTAGTGGGTTAAACCATCAAGTGAGGGACTTACAAGTGGTATCAGAGCAGAAGGCTAACATATTTGCCTAGATCTGCTTCTTGATGGCCAACCCAGAAAATACACAAGGAGGTTTCAGTCTTGGTCCTGATCCTAATCTAAATGATCAAAATGAACCACCACCCGTTATTAACAATAATCCCCCACCTCCTCCTACTCCTGCTTCTCCATATGTGCATGTGCACTACTCAAACAATCATGTTCCTAAATTCAGTGGGAACAGTGATGAATTTGGGACGTGGAAAGCTAGGATGATACTCCATGTTACTGGAATTGAGAGGAATATGATGAAAATCTTAAATGAAGGACCTTATATTCCCACATCTCCTCTCAATCCTCTACTTGATCCAACTGGATCTAGAAGAGGAAGGGAAAAAAGGGAGGAACATTGGTCTGAAGAGGAGAGGAGATTGGTAAATTTAGATACCATTCTCAAAAACATGATCCTCGGGGCTGTTCCAGAAACCCTAATTCCTACACTGGTTCTTTTCCCTAGTGCTAAATCCATGTGGGATGAACTGGTTAACCAGTATGAAGGAGGTGATGACACCATTGTCACCAGAAAGGTCTCCTTAAACAAGAAGTATGAGTCATTTTTTGTTCTCCCCAATGAGTCTCTCACTGGTACTTACACCAGATTTATGAGCATTATTAACCAGTTGAGAGGACTGGGGGTTGAGAAAGACAAGGATATACTTCTGGAGAAATTTTGTGATATTTTACCCACCAAATGGTCTGATATGATCCTGGTCTTAAGACAAGGTAAAACTCTGCACTCTCACACTCTATCAACCTTATTTGGAGCCTTCAGATTTACTGAAGAAAATCAAGCTCAAAGAGTTGAGGCTGAAAAAGATGCTTTAAATCATACTTCCAGTAGTTCCACAGTGGTCAATCATACTGAACCACCTGTGCTGCATTAATGTCTTCCGAGAATGTATTTTCTATGAAGAAGATGATGTCTGAACTAATGGAATCTGGAGTGACAAATAATATCTCTCCCGACTGTGATGAATCTGACAACGATGACCTGGTTGCAATGATTGCTAAAATGTTTAACCGTTTCAAAGCAAGAGCAAATAGGCCCAGTGGACAACATGCATCCAGTACTTCTACTGATAAGACTAATCTGACATGCTTTAAGTGTGGCAGAAGAGGTCACTTCATGAAGGAATGCAAGTCCAGTCAGTTTATATCCTAGTCTGGTCCATCCACTTCTTATCAGAAGCCTGATGATAGCTACAAGTCGAAGTACAAAAAGCTTAAGGCTCAAATTGCTATCATGTCACAAGAAAAAGATAATAATAAATGCATGATTGCAACCACTGAAGAAAAATGGGTTCCCTCTGATGATTCATCAGTTGATGAAGAAGAGGAAAGAGACTGCCGTTACATGGCTCTGGCAGATCAAGAGCACCTGGTGAAGGAAGATGTCACATCTGGAAGATGGGTGGACATTGTGATCAAAAAGGTCAGTGATTATGATATTGAAACTGACCCTGAACTAAAATTGGACATAGCTGAAGCTCTTAATTCTGATTTAATCTTTGTTGAAACTGTTAGATCTGACAGTGTCAATGGTCTAGAAACAGATTTTTCTGAAATTTCATCTTTAGAATCAAAATTAAAAGAACTTCAAGATATTGAACTGGCATTTCAAGCACAAGTTTTGGTAACTGAACAACTGGTTCAAGAAAAACAAGACCTGGAAATTATTTTAGAAAAAGAAAAACAGGTCATAAAATCATGGCTAGAAACCAGAAAGCCATATGATGCAGCAGTAAATCAATTTCCAACTCAAAAACGAGCTTATCTGGACGAAAATACCCATGTTGCATCACTTGTCCCAGTTATTGACCGTTTACCAGTGGAGGTCAGTCCAAGTACCATCTATGATGAGCCTGTCACTCCCAAAGCCAGTATTATCCCAGTTCAACATCCAGAGGTTAAGACTGGAGCATCAAAGATGACTGCTCCAGTTAAAAAGGTCAATCAAAAGAAACCTTTGCCTCAGTCTGCTTCGAAGGAACCTTCAGTTCCAAAGAAAAAGAATGTTTCCCTTCCTAAGCCTAAAGTCCAATCATCTGGAAAGGCTCAGGTGTCATCTGAAGAAACCATTTTGTTAAGGTTAGAGAGCCAGTTTCAACTACTGGCTCGTCAGGTTCAAAGTTGTAATGCAAGATTGAACAATTTTGAGGGTACTTCATCTGGCCCTAAACAAAATTCAAAACCTTTTTCTAAGAAAGATAAAAATGTATCTCCTGTTGAGAAAAAGAAAAGGGTTTCAAAACTGTCAACTCCAGTAGTATTTTCAGAAAAATCTACTGTCCAAGAAAGTGAACTCAACCAGATACCCCCAGGGACCTACAAGGGAGGGTCCAGTGAACCCATCAGTCGATGGGTTCCCAAATCTAACTAATCAATACGGTGGATGTGCAGGACGATCGAAAGAAATATATTTGGTATCTTGACAGTGCTGCTGGCAGGACAATGGCCGGATGTAAGACCCTGCTGGAGGAGTTCATAATTTCTGATGGACCCTCCATTACTTTTGGAAATGATGGTTGTGGAAAAACTGAGGGGTGTGGTGTTCTGAACAATGGACAAGTCAAATTTAGACGAGTTGCATATGTGAATGGTTTGAAATATAACCTGATCAGTGTCAGTCAACTAGGGGTGAGTACGTTTCGGTTTGGGTCAGTTTTTCATATGAAACCAAACCGAACCATAACATTCGGTTTTTAGAAAATTAAAACCGAAAACCATTGGTTATTTCGGTTTTTGGTTTTTTCGGTTTTCGGTTCGGTTTTTATGGTTTTTTCGGTTCGGTTTTTATGGTTTTGGTCGGTTTTTCATATGAAACCAAACCGAACCATAACATTCGGTTTTTAGAAAATTAAAACCGAAAACCATTGGTTATTTCGGTTTTTGGTTTTTTCGGTTCGGTTTTTATGGTTTTCCGGTTCGGTTTTTCATATGAAACCAAACCGAACCATAACATTCGGTTTTTAGAAAATTAAAACCGAAAACCATTGGTTATTTCGGTTTTTGGTTTTTTCGGTTCGGTTTTTGTTTTTTCGGTTCGGTTTATATATTTTTGGTTCGGTTCGGTTTTTATGGTTCGGTTTTTCATATGAAACCAAACCGAACCATAACATTCGGTTTTTAGAAAATTAAAACCGAAAACCATTGGTTATTTCGGTTTTTGGTTTTTTCGGTTCGGTTTTCGGTTTTCGGTTCGGTTTTTATGGTTCGGTTTTTCATATGAAACCAAACCGAACCATAACATTCGGTTTTTAGAAAATCAAAACCGAAAACCATTGGTTTTTTCGGTTTTTGGTTTTTTCGGTTCGGGTTTTTCGGTTTTTATGGTTTTTTCGGTTTTCGGTTCGGTTTTTATGGTTCGGTTTTCGGTTTTTATGGTTCGGTTTTTCATATGAAACCAAACCGAACCATAACATTCGGTTTTTAGAAAATTAAAACCGAAAACCATTGGTTATTTCGGTTTTTGGTTTTTTCGGTTCGGTTTTTTCAGTTTTTATGGTTTTTTCGGTTTTCGGTTCGGTTTTTATATATTTTTGGTTCGGTTCGGTTTTTATGGTTCGGTTTTTCATATGAAACCAAACCGAACCATAACATTCGGTTTTTAGAAAATTAAAACCGAAAACCATTGGTTATTTCGGTTTTTGGTTTTTTCGGTTTGGGTTCGGTTTTCGGTTTTTTCGGTTTCGGTTTTTTCGGTTCGGTTTTTCGGTTTTAATCGGTTTTTAACCACTTGTGGGTTTGAGCCAACTTGAGCTAAAAAAGTTTAAAGTTTATACCATATGATTATGATACAACATCGATAACTTATCCAAACAATATCGGTAACAAAAACAATACAAGAATGACGATAAATCCATTAAAATAAGTTGAACAAACTTTAAATATTTATTTCAAATAACCTTCGTATATAACTATTTATACATTTTACGTGTTGTTTCAATATGCAATTGATTGAACCGAAACGATCTTGTTGTGTAGTTTCACATAAAACATATAATTAATATTGTTTTGTATACTAACAAAATCAAATATATTAACATATCTAATGAGAATGAGTATAAAATGATATAAATACAAAATAATATAAACAATATATATTTTTGGTTCGGTTCGGTTTTTATGGTTCGGTTTTTCATATGAAACCAAAACCGAACCATAACATTCGGTTTTTAGAAAATCAAAACCGAAAACCATTGGTTTTTCGGTTTTTGGTTTTTTCGGTTCGGTTTTCGGTTCGGTTTTTATGGTTTTTTCGGTTTTCGGTTCGATTTTTGCTCACCCCTACAATCAACTGTGTGATGATGGCTATCAAGTATTGTTCAATATTGCTCAGGGCATTGTATTCAACAAGGACTGAAAGGTAGTATTGATTGCTCCCAGAAGAGTAAATGTGTATGTAATGGATATGGAAAGCTCTCCTTGTAACAATCGCGATCCTTGACTCTTTGACTTATGTGCAATTTAACTAACTATTGAGTTGGCCAATATAGTTCAAGTACAATTTGGAGTTCATTTAGGTGCAATATGTGCATATAGATCAATTTATCGTTCAATTTGGGACTTATATGCTAGTCGAGGTCATTAGTCGTGCTAATCGATGCTTACAATTTGAAAACACATGAATTAACTAGTATATGAAATATGGATCCTCTATGGGTTATACCCAAGGCCCAGGAGTTGTGCAGCTCGCGCCGCGAGGAGTTGTGCAGCTCGCGCCGCGAGGAGTTGTGCAGCTCGCGCCGCGAGGAGTTGTGCAGCTCGCGCCGCGAGGAGTTGTGCAGCTCGCGCCGCGAGGAGTTGTGCAGCTCGCGCCGCGAGGAGTTGTGCAGCTCGCGCCGCGAGGAGTTGTGCAGCTCGCGCCGCGAGGAGTTGTGCAGCTCGCGCCGCGAGGAGTTGTGCAGCTCGCGCCGCGAGGAGTTGTGCAGCTCGCGCCGCGAGGAGTTGTGCAGCTCGCGCCGCGAGGAGTTGTGCAGCTCGCGCCGCGAGGAGTTGTGCAGCTCGCGCCGCGAGGAGTTGTGCAGCTCGCGCCGCGAGGAGTTGTGCAGCTCGCGCCGCGAGGAGTTGTGCAGCTCGCGCCGCGAGGAGTTGTGCAGCTCGCGCCGCGAGGAGTTGTGCAGCTCGCGCCGCGAGGAGTTGTGCAGCTCGCGCCGCGAGGAGTTGTGCAGCTCGCGCCGCGAGGAGTTGTGCAGCTCGCGCCGCGAGGAGTTGTGCAGCTCGCGCCGCGAGGAGTTGTGCAGCTCGCGCCGCGAGGAGTTGTGCAGCTCGCGCCGCGAGGAGTTGTGCAGCTCGCGCCGCGAGGAGTTGTGCAGCTCGCGCCGCGAGGAGTTGTGCAGCTCGCGCCGCGAGGAGTTGTGCAGCTCGCGCCGCGAGGAGTTGTGCAGCTCGCGCCGCGAGGAGTTGTGCAGCTCGCGCCGCGAGGAGTTGTGCAGCTCGCGCCGCGAGGAGTTGTGCAGCTCGCGCCGCGAGGAGTTGTGCAGCTCGCGCCGCGAGGAGTTGTGCAGCTCGCGCCGCGAGGAGTTGTGCAGCTCGCGCCGCGAGGAGTTGTGCAGCTCGCGCCGCGAGGAGTTGTGCAGCTCGCGCCGCGAGGAGTTGTGCAGCTCGCGCCGCGAGGAGTTGTGCAGCTCGCGCCGCGAGGAGTTGTGCAGCTCGCGCCGCGAGGAGTTGTGCAGCTCGCGCCGCGAGGAGTTGTGCAGCTCGCGCCGCGAGGAGTTGTGCAGCTCGCGCCGCGAGGAGTTGTGCAGCTCGCGCCGCGAGGAGTTGTGCAGCTCGCGCCGCGAGGAGTTGTGCAGCTCGCGCCGCGAGGAGTTGTGCAGCTCGCGCCGCGAGGAGTTGTGCAGCTCGCGCCGCGAGGAGTTGTGCAGCTCGCGCCGCGAGGAGTTGTGCAGCTCGCGCCGCGAGGAGTTGTGCAGCTCGCGCCGCGAGGAGTTGTGCAGCTCGCGCCGCGAGGAGTTGTGCAGCTCGCGCCGCGAGGAGTTGTGCAGCTCGCGCCGCGAGGAGTTGTGCAGCTCGCGCCGCGAGGAGTTGTGCAGCTCGCGCCGCGAGGAGTTGTGCAGCTCGCGCCGCGAGGAGTTGTGCAGCTCGCGCCGCGAGGAGTTGTGCAGCTCGCGCCGCGAGGAGTTGTGCAGCTCGCGCCGCGAGGAGTTGTGCAGCTCGCGCCGCGAGGAGTTGTGCAGCTCGCGCCGCGAGGAGTTGTGCAGCTCGCGCCGCGAGGAGTTGTGCAGCTCGCGCCGCGAGGAGTTGTGCAGCTCGCGCCGCGAGGAGTTGTGCAGCTCGCGCCGCGAGGAGTTGTGCAGCTCGCGCCGCGAGGAGTTGTGCAGCTCGCGCCGCGAGGAGTTGTGCAGCTCGCGCCGCGAGGAGTTGTGCAGCTCGCGCCGCGAGGAGTTGTGCAGCTCGCGCCGCGAGGAGTTGTGCAGCTCGCGCCGCGAGGAGTTGTGCAGCTCGCGCCGCGAGGAGTTGTGCAGCTCGCGCCGCGAGGAGTTGTGCAGCTCGCGCCGCGAGGAGTTGTGCAGCTCGCGCCGCGAGGAGTTGTGCAGCTCGCGCCGCGAGGAGTTGTGCAGCTCGCGCCGCGAGGAGTTGTGCAGCTCGCGCCGCGAGGAGTTGTGCAGCTCGCGCCGCGAGGAGTTGTGCAGCTCGCGCCGCGAGGAGTTGTGCAGCTCGCGCCGCGAGGAGTTGTGCAGCTCGCGCCGCGAGGAGTTGTGCAGCTCGCGCCGCGAGGAGTTGTGCAGCTCGCGCCGCGAGGAGTTGTGCAGCTCGCGCCGCGAGGAGTTGTGCAGCTCGCGCCGCGAGGAGTTGTGCAGCTCGCGCCGCGAGGAGTTGTGCAGCTCGCGCCGCGAGGAGTTGTGCAGCTCGCGCCGCGAGGAGTTGTGCAGCTCGCGCCGCGAGGAGTTGTGCAGCTCGCGCCGCGAGGAGTTGTGCAGCTCGCGCCGCGAGGAGTTGTGCAGCTCGCGCCGCGAGGAGTTGTGCAGCTCGCGCCGCGAGGAGTTGTGCAGCTCGCGCCGCGAGGAGTTGTGCAGCTCGCGCCGCGAGGATCATAGCTCGCGCCGCGAGTTTTGGTGTCCCTCGATCATAACTTTTCTCGTGCCGTATCTCGCGCCGCGAGGAGTTGTGCAGCTCGCGCCGCGAACCAGGAAACTCGTGCCGCGAGTTTGTATCGTTTTCATGTCAGATTTTCAAACGTGCATAACTTTTGATCCGTAAGTCCAATCGAGTCATATGACCTATCGTTGAAATCGTATAAGAGTCTAGTTTCTTGTGGTAACATTCATTTGACATGAATCTTCCTCCATTTCTAAAAATGTTGGGTCAAAGTGTCTTGTTCTAAGTTTAGAGTTGTCCTTGATGACAATATGTTATATATTGATAGGTTGTGGACGCGTGGCGGTTGTGGGTCATTTATAGCTCGATATTAACTTGTTGTTTTGTTTGGAAATCAAGGTGAGTTTCGTAGCTCCCTACTCAACTGAGATTCGGGCTGAAAAGTGTACAACTTTTGTGTGTTGACTTGTTTGAGTGTGCAATTATATGTTTGCCTTGATTTATGACATAGTTCAATTGTGCATACACTTGATTTTCTTGATTGATGACATGACTTGATTGTGCATAGGCTTGAGTGTCTCGGGTGATAACATTATGGAGGACAAGAGGACAATTGAGGGACAATGTGTGCATGCGTGAAAACATAGGACTTGTTAGGATACTTGTTGATATCATTATTACTTGTTCTTGTATACTCCGCGTATTCTAAATACCTTGATGTAGTTCGTTATGTGATACACATGTGAGGGTCATTGATGGACATGGTTGTTATGGAGACATTGATTGATTTATGATGAGGATAGTTTGTACATACATGGAAGACGATGATGACATTTGTGATTTACATGTTGTGTGATGGTTTTTTAGATGTGCAAATATGTGTTTCATGGTATGGTTACTGTATATGTGTGTTGAGTTGTTTTAGGTTAGTTGTGTATATATGGAGGCCGGTAATGCCTTTGAAAGGTTGGAGATGTGGTGGGAAGGCTGCGGGTGACCCTATAAATAAGCATCAAAGGCCTTTCAAAAGTAGTATCGAACGAAGTATATACGCATAGTGTTTTGGTTATGTGTGGACATTGATGGTCATGGATGAACAACTTATGTGCAATTGAGTATAATGAGATGCATGATGTGCAATTGAGTACAATGAGGTGCATGATGACAATACAAACGGGTACTTTCAGTACTTGATGACATGAACGGGTACTATACGTACTTGTTAACAATTGAATGACATGAGAACAATTGAGGGGTATAGATGAACATGTTTGACATTTTAGAACTTGGTGGATACTGGTTGATGTCGTTATTCTGTGTTCTTGTGCATTATACGTGTTCTAGCTATTGTATAGTTTGTGCAATGGATACATGTGGGACTAGTTTGCGCTATGAGCCAACCTAAATTGAGTACTTGTGCCCTTTGAGGACTTACTGTAAGTGTGTTCCTTGCTCATTATCCTTGTTCATATTGTGAATGGCCTTGACATTAGATCCTTGTCATTTGCTCCTACGAACTCACCAACCTAGTGTTGACCTTGTTTAGTACACTTTTCAGGAAATCTCGGGAATCCAAGAAGTGATGGTTGATTGATGCTTGCACTAGGAATTGGGCTTGGACTTACATGGATCCAGGATTCATTCGCCCTATTTTATGCATTTTGTACTTGATTTTGATGTTGGATTCACCGAATCCCTTTTCTTTTGTTCATGTAGTTCATGTTCTACGATAATCCCATGCATACGCTATATCTTTTCGGTAATATTTCGAGCCTAGCTCGGGGTGTTACACTCCTTCAGAGCAGTGTTTCTATACTCAAGCTGATGAAGATACAAACTGGTTATGGCACAAGAGGTTGTCCCATTTAAATTTCAAAAATATTAATAAGTTGTCTAGAAAACAACTGGCAGATGGGATACCTTCAGTTTCCTTCAAAAAGGAAAGGCCATGTCCAGGATGTGAGATGGGAAAGCAGAAACGTGCCAGTTTCAAGACTAAGCAGAATTTTAGCATATTTGAACCACTTCATATGCTTTACATGGATCTTTTTGGTCCAGTGAACGTTCAGACTGGTGCTGGCAAAAGATACACCCTGGTGATTGTTGATGAATTCTCCAGATTTTGTTGGGTGATCTTTCTTAGGTCTAAAAGTGAAGCTGCTGCGAAAAGTGTGTCAGTTAAGAAGTGACAATGGAACAGAATTCCAGAATGCTACACTAGAGTCATTCTGTACTGACACTGGCATCTCCCAGAATTTTTCATCAGCCCGCACTCCAGAGCAGAATGGAGTGGTGGAAAGGAAAAATCGAACGCTGATAGAAGCTGCCAGGAGTATGCTTGCTGAATCTGGTCTTCCTACCAGTTTCTCCCCCCCCCCCCCCCCCCCCCCCCCCCCCCCCCCCCCCCCCCCCCCCCCCCCCCCCCCCCCCCCCCCCCCCCCCCCCCCCCCCCCCCCCCCCCCCCCCCCCCCCCCCCCCCCCCCCCCCCCCCCCCCCCCCCCCCCCCCCCCCCCCCCCCCCCCCCCCCCCCCCCCCCCCCCCCCCCCCCCCCCCCCCCCCCCCCCCCCCCCCCCCCCCCCCCCCCCCCCCCCCCCCCCCCCCCCCCCCCCCCCCCCCCCCCCCCCCCCCCCCCCCCCCCCCCCCCCCCCCCCCCCCCCCCCCCCCCCCCCCCCCCCCCCCCCCCCCCCCCCCCCCCCCCCCCCCCCCCCCCCCCCCCCCCCCCCCCCCCCCCCCCCCCCCCCCCCCCCCCCCCCCCCCCCCCCCCCCCCCCCCCCCCCCCCCCCCCCCCCCCCCCCCCCCCCCCCCCCCCCCCCCCCCCCCCCCCCCCCCCCCCCCCCCCCCCCCCCCCCCCCCCCCCCCCCCCCCCCCCCCCCCCCCCCCCCCCCCCCCCCCCCCCCCCCCCCCCCCCCCCCCCCCCCCCCCCCCCCCCCCCCCCCCCCCCCCCCCCCCCCCCCCCCCCCCCCCCCCCCCCCCCCCCCCCCCCCCCCCCCCCCCCCCCCCCCCCCCCCCCCCCCCCCCCCCCCCCCCCCCCCCCCCCCCCCCCCCCCCCCCCCCCCCCCCCCCCCCCCCCCCCCCCCCCCCCCCCCCCCCCCCCCCCCCCCCCCCCCCCCCCCCCCCCCCCCCCCCCCCCCCCCCCCCCCCCCCCCCCCCCCCCCCCCCCCCCCCCCCCCCCCCCCCCCCCCCCCCCCCCCCCCCCCCCCCCCCCCCCCCCCCCCCCCCCCCCCCCCCCCCCCCCCCCCCCCCCCCCCCCCCCCCCCCCCCCCCCCCCCCCCCCCCCCCCCCCCCCCCCCCCCCCCCCCCCCCCCCCCCCCCCCCCCCCCCCCCCCCCCCCCCCCCCCCCCCCCCCCCCCCCCCCCCCCCCCCCCCCCCCCCCCCCCCCCCCCCCCCCCCCCCCCCCCCCCCCCCCCCCCCCCCCCCCCCCCCCCCCCCCCCCCCCCCCCCCCCCCCCCCCCCCCCCCCCCCCCCCCCCCCCCCCCCCCCCCCCCCCCCCCCCCCCCCCCCCCCCCCCCCCCCCCCCCCCCCCCCCCCCCCCCCCCCCCCCCCCCCCCCCCCCCCCCCCCCCCCCCCCCCCCCCCCCCCCCCCCCCCCCCCCCCCCCCCCCCCCCCCCCCCCCCCCCCCCCCCCCCCCCCCCCCCCCCCCCCCCCCCCCCCCCCCCCCCCCCCCCCCCCCCCCCCCCCCCCCCCCCCCCCCCCCCCCCCCCCCCCCCCATACTCCCCCAGTAACTCCAATTGTCTTCTGTGAATCTGATTCTATCAACTACAATAAAGATTCAGAAGATAAAGTTTCCAGTCATCCTGATCTGGAACCTATTCAGATTAAGAAACCTCCCAGTAGTACTTCTTTCTATCCTTCAATAAGTTTCAAACTACCCTCTGAACTTGTTATTGGATCAGATGTTCATACTACTCCCCCAGTATCAGACTCAGTTGAAATTGAACCAGTACTTCAAGAAATGCCTTCAAATGAAGAATTTCATGATGCAAATCGTGATCTTAATGATTCAGATGAAGATGTTGAAGTCGTCTGGCAAGATCCTCCTCCTGAAGCAACACCAGAGGAGAATCAACTGAATTCTTGCACTGATATTGTTATTCATAACAATCCTGGTCAATACTCTAGGTGGACTAAAGTTCATCCTATTGACCAGATCATAGGAGACTCCAGTGAGGGGTTCATACCAGAAGAGCCTCCAGTGAACAATGTTTGTACGTCAGCTTCTTATCACTGATAGAACCGAAGAAGATTGACGAGCCTATGGAAGATCCAAGCAGGGTGATAGCTATGCAAGAGGAGCTTCACCAGATTGAGAGGAACAAGGTATGGTATCTGGTTCCTCCTCCATTTGGTAAGAAAGAACCAATTGGAACTAGATGGGTCTTCAGGAACAAGGTAGGTGAAGATGGTCATGTTGTCAGAAACAAGGCCAGATTGGTTGCACAGGGGTATTGTCAATCAGATGTTGATTTTGATGAATCTTTTGCTCCAGTGGCTAGACTTGAAGCGATCAGAATTTTCTTAGCATTTGCTGCTCATCATCAATTCAAGGTCTACCAGATGGACGTAAAGAGTGCATTTTTAAATGTAAAATTAGAAGAAGAAGTTTATGTCAAGCAACCACCAGGCTTCGTTGATGAAAAGCATCCCCACTGGGTATATCGTCTGGACAACATACTTTATGGTCTCAGACAAGCCCCACGAGCCTGGTATGATACTCTGACTAAACATTTGTTGAAAAATGGTTTCAAAAGGGGTGCAATCGACAGTACCTTGTTCATTCAGCGTGAAAAAGGTAATCTTTTACTGGTACAAATTTATGTTGATGATATTATTTTTGGTTCTACTAATGAAAATATGTGCAAGAAATTTTCAAAAATAATGGCATCTGAATATGAGATGAGTTTAATGGGTGAATTAACATATTTTCTAGGACTTCAGATTAAACAAACCAGAGATGGTATTTTTATTAATCAAGAAAAATATGTTAGAGATCTTTTAAAGAAATATGATATGAACTCTTCACCATCTAAACCTACTCCAATTGCTGCACCACTTACTCTAGACTCTGATCCAGATGGAAAACCAGTGAACACCACTGTCTATAAAGGCATGGTTGGTTCACTGATGTATTTAACTGCCAGTAGACCAGATATAAAGTTTTCAACATGTTTATGTGCCAGATATCAGTCTAATCCAAAAGAATCTCATATGCTTGCTGTAAAGCACATACTGAAATACCTTAAGGGTGTCCCCAGTTTGGGCCTTTGGTATCCCAAAGGCCCAGGCATGGATCTAATGGGTTATTCAGATTCAGATCATGCAGGTTGTAAGATAGACATGAAATCCACTACTGGTGGATGTCATTTCCTTGGTGGCAAAATGGTCAGCTGGACCAGTAAGAAGCAAACTTCAGTTTCATTGTCAACTGCTGGAGCTGAGTATGTGTCTGCAGCTAATTGTTGTGCTCAGATACTCTGGATGAAGAACCAGTTGCTTGATTATGGTATTAAGTATTCAAAGACTCCAATCTTTTGTGATAATACCAGTGCCATTGCTATCTCAAACAATCCAGTCATGCACTCCAAGACAAAGCACATTGATCTCAGGTATCATTTTATTCGTGATCATATTATGAAAAATAACATCGAACTCCATTTTATTCCCACTGACAAACAACTCGCTGACATTTTTACCAAACCATTGGATGTAAAAACCTTTGAATATCTTGTTGGTGAGTTGGGAATGTTGAACCCTTAAATCTGGAACCTTGTTATGAACGCCTTTGTGACACTGGCAGGGTTCTTTGATTTTCCAGATTTATAAATCTATGCCAGCTTAGCTATCGAACGCCTTTGTGATACTATCTTTGCATTTATAGATTTATGGATCACCATTCCAGGGGGAAGACTCAAACCATATTTTTGTCCTTAAAATGTTTTTAATTTCAGGGAGAATTTATTTTCCCACTGGAAGAATTTTCTGGAAAATATTACTGGTACTTTACTGGAAGACCTCCAGTGTACCATCAGTAAACCTTCACTGGCTAATCCACCAGTGATACTGGAGTGTCCAGTCAACCTCCAGTTGCACTGAAGTGAGTCATGGTATGTTAGTCATAATATTTTAATACTTGGTCCTTGTGTGTGCCCCGTAAGCAAACCTTTTGAATGGATAGTTACTGTTTATCCTACGTGGCATGTCATTTTTCAAACTAAATGATGGTATTTTTACCTTGGGAAGACAAAAAGTGCAAGTTGGTTATTTTTTTATGGGCTGTCAAACTGTCATACATTTATGTGTGATGGGATGCATTAAATGCGGATTTCAAAACCGATCAAAATTACTTTGAATAATTTCAAATTAACCGTTTTGAATTCCATTTTCTCTCTCCTCTATAAATACCCATATTTACTTTTTTTTCACTTCATTTCGAAAGTATTTACTCCCAAATTTCCTTCATTTACTCTCTTCTTCATTCAATTTCCAATCATCATCAATAAATTCATCAAATCTAACCCTAAAAAGCTTAAATCATCTTTCTTTCTTTCTTTCTTTCTTTTCTGGGTTATTTGTTTGCATAAAATGGCCCCTCAACAATCCAACTCCAACAAAAATCTTCTTTCTGCCAAATATGCTCCTGTCACCGCCGTGAGAAAAGCCCCTCACATTACTCTAGAGGCGGAGGCTATCCGAATCAATATGAATAATTGGATGGCCAAGTTATCAAGCACCCATGAAGCCACATCTATTATTGGACGACTGAATGCCTTTTTCCTCAGTTGTCCACTTTATGGTGCCCTAACTCTCAACCCAGGAAAAATGTACCATGAATATCTTTGTGAATTCTGGTACACAGCTGTATATGTGGAAGCAGATGAATCAATCCACTATACACTAAAACAAGGCACCAGGGCCTTCACCCTCACCGTTGATTCTCTCAGAGATGCTCTTCGATTGAATTATTTTGCAGTGAATGAACTGGCTATTACACTTCCCTCTGGAATTAATATGAGGGATGTGTGTAGGCAGATGGGGCTTACGGATATATTGGATGAGCATGGTCAGCTTCAGAGAAAAGGCACAATCTACATGAGCAAGCTGACAGACTCATGGAGATTTTTCTTCACTCATTTGGTTGAGTATTTGGGAGGCAGCTCTGGAGGTTTGGATCAGATAAACCAGACACAACTCCAGATCGCTTACTGCCTTTGGTTTGCATATAGGGTGGATTTTGCTCAGATTTTCTTCGATGATCTTGTTGAGCGTCTGAAAGGTAAGGGAAGAAAACCCCATGTACCATTTATTCGTTTTCTCTCTCTTATTTTCAAAAGAGCTCTTGGTAATCAGTATGATTATCAGTCAGATCATTTTTCTGTTTATGAATATATGAGGGATCTCACCCAATTAGTTTCAACACCTTGTGAGATTGACATCCCTCAAAATATGATTCACCATTTTAGAAATGATTTAACCGACGCATCATCACCAGATGAGCCGGAAGAGGCTCCAGGCGGGCTTCAAAATAATGAAGAACCCACTGGAGTCCTCATTGCTGAAATGGGGCCACCAGAAACCCAGGTGGTTCCTGACCCTCAGCAGACTGCAATTGTACTACCAACAAACCCCCCAGACGACCACGAAATGATAAACCTCGTCGTCTTAGGAAAGTGGGAGATTTGGTCGCTCCCAGTAGTGCCGTTGCTAGCCATCCAGATTCCTCCCAACAGGAATCTGGAGATGTCATAAGGGAAAACCTACAAGCAACCACTCCCAATCTTCTTTTAGGGGCGAGTGGTGAAGATACTGGAAGGACAACCCATCCTTCAGTAGAGTCCGTGTCAGGACAAACTATTTTACAAAGCCAAATTTCTGACACAACTCTTGCACAAACTGAAAGGATTACTGGAGCCTCACCTATGGTAATCCCAGTTTTAAATTATGCGGCTGGTGATATTATGAATGTAGATGGTACTTTAATTGTTGAACAAGAAACTTCAGTTGTGTCTCTTGGAGAAGAAAATGTTAAGCCAGATGCTCAAATTGATTTGAACAGAGAAGTAGGTGATCAGGTTGTTGGTGAACCTGCAGTTTGGGATGAAGCAGAGTCACCCATGTCAGACAATAATAACTTTGACTCAAACATGGATTTTCTGGGTGATGATGTGGCAATGGAAGTAGAAGCTTCCAGTAATATTGTTACTTCAGTCACTCCACCTCTTCTCCATACAGATATGCCACCACCACCAGAATCAGCAAATATGCCTCCACCACCAGAATCAATGTTTGCACCACCTCCACCACCACCATCTTCACTTCCTCCAAGTACTCCTTATTTCAACCCCAGTTCACTTCGTATTTCATCAGTTCAACCACCACCAGTAGAGACACCTTTAGATTTTCCTGATAATCGTGTGCTGGACTCCACTGTTACAATATCTGAGACATCCACTGAAGGAGTCCAGGCACAAGTCTCTTTGGTGACCGGAATTGCTTCTGATCTTACTCCTCCTAGTGGACTCTCCAATTCTTCTTCCACCGAAGTCCAAGGCCTTTTGAATAAGGTGGCGGACCTAGAGAGATCACTACAGTCTTCTTCCCAGGTTATTTCTGAATTTAAATCTTTACTTTCAAATAATCTTGCCTCAGAAATGAACTTGTTTGCTGGGAATGAAAAGCTTGTGTTTGAAAAGCTGAATGAACTGGTACTGGCCACTAATCACAATTCAGAAAATATTAAAGTGGCAGTCCAGGGATTGGAGGAGAAGCTTGTATCTTCTGTTCAGAAAGCAGTAAAAGCAGAAATTGTACAACCTCTTGCTGTTCTGAAAGAAGAGGTCCAGAAGTTGACCAAGTCAGTAAGCAGTCTGGAAAGTAGGCCAACCCTTGACCAGAGTTCCATAATCAGCAACATCAGTGATGACTGTACTAAGAAGTTCAGACACAATATGTTGAAAGAAATCACTGAAGAGATCTCTGGGTCAGTTCTAAGAAGTATTCAAGATGGGCTGTTACCTCAGGTGGTGAAAATGATTGGAAATGAAATGCCCAGGCACTTGTCTTCAGAAATTGAAATTATCAAAAAGGAAGTTGTTGAGCTCAGAAAGACAGTAAATATCACAACTCCAGTGGCAGGTAGAACTTTTGGGTCTTCAGATAGACATATGCTTGAGCAGTTGTGGAATGACCGCAAGTCAAAAACTGGTGGTCATTCCAAGGGGGAAGAATCTGCTACTGCTGCTGAGAAAATTTCTGAAGAAGTGTTGGTTAAAAAGAAGGATCTTGCTAGTGCTATTGAAAAAGCCTTTGGCACTGAAGCCATTGTGCAGGTAGAAGAGGCTGCTGGTACTGATGCCAGTGAGCCCCAGTTTGAAGAATTCCCAGACATCACTACCACATGAAGAATTTAAAATGTAAGAAACATGTGGTGTCTGGAGGTGAAATTGAAGAAGGAGTGGAAGAGGAAACCACTGAAGGTTTCCCTGAAAGAGTGCCAGTGGATGTTGAAACTTCTAAGAGACTGGAACAACAAGGTATTTTGATTGAAATCTTTAAAAGATCTCAAAGAGATGAACTGCTGGAGCATAAAAGTCAGATGGCAAAAATGGGGACTCTTGATTCCTACAATGCTGGCAGACTGGGAATACATGTTGATATTTATAAAAAGATGAAAGATGATCCCAGAGTCAATCAATGCCTTGATGTTATGGATGACGTATATGTTCGTTCCAGATACTCTGAAGATGAGCAGAAGTTTGATGCTGAAACGTATGGACGATCTGTCCAGGAATTAATTGAGTTAAGAAAGATGGAGTTGGTTGAACTTAAGAAAAAGGTCAGGTCAAATGCTGCAGCTCTGGAAAATGAGTACAGAAAGAAGCTGAAGGGTGGACCCAAGCTTCCAGCCAGACAAACCAAGGCAGCCAGAGATGCAGATCTAAGTACCTTCATTCCACTGGACACCACCAAAAAAGTTGATCAGGTTCAAGCTCAGAAAGTGTTGGAAAATCTGAGAGTGTCCAGGGAAACTGAAGATATGATCCAGGTTGCCAAACAGAAAGCCAAATATGATGAACTGATGAAGTTCAGAGCAAATGCAAGAAGGATCATAGGTGCTGAGATAAAATTGGCCAAAAATCATGAAAATTTGACCAAGTTTGAGGTTAAGCTGACCAGAGAGGGTAATTTTGTTGGTGAAAGGAAGAGTACTTCAGTCCAGGTGGTCTGATGTGACTCCAGATGTTAAAGCATTTTTGAAAAGAATCGAGAAGGTTTGGAAGAGAAACAACAAATGGAGATAGCCTTGGGCATGCGCTCTCCAGATGCTTCACCTTCACCAAAGAGAAAGGCTACTGAAGAAACTTCTGGGCACGTTCAAAAGAAAAGAGCCTGACTCTCTATCATTTACTTGTACTTGTACTTTATTTTTAATCAAAATTGTAACTTGTTATTTGTTGATGTCTTGTAAATATAGTTGCAATTTTTGATTCACAAGTAAGTGATCAGATTTAGTCTAAGTTAGAACTAAAAGATAAAACTGGAATACTAATGATCTATAAAGTGTTTCCAGTAACTTAAATTTTTAGACTAAGTTAAAAACAAGTGTTTTTCAAGCATACAAGTTGTATAGATAGAAGCTTGAAAGACCTTGCATTATTTCCGGACAAATAGGGGGAATTTGTTAAGTTCAGTTTCACTGGACTCACTCCAGACTTGAAGACTAGAGCTCTACTGAAGATTTGTCCAGAAATAATAGAAGATCAGTGAGAATCTTACTTGTATAGGAAATCTGGAGTTCACCAGATTTCACTTCACTCCAGTCCAGATCCATTCCACTGAAGACATTCTCACTGAAGTCGAAGACTGAAGTTTGAAGAAAGAAGACTGACAAATGGCGGGGCCCACTGACAGTCTTACCAGATCTACGACTGGAGCTTTGTCAGTGTTCTAAACCTTACAAGTCTGAACAATGATTACGAGGAATTGACTTTTGCCTTTACACACTTTTACCCAGACAATCCATTTGTCTATTGATAAAAGTACAATACGTGTGTAAAGGTGGTTGGTTAAAAGGATGACAAGTCACATCAACATGACTTTATCCTTGTACTTTAACCAATGCATTTAAGGAATTAAAGTTGTTTCCTTAAATGCATGAAACCATATTTGTACGGCATAATAAATTCAATGTTGAATTTATTTGCCTATAAATACCAAGTCATTTACCTCGTTCCAATTTACTTTTTGCAATTTTTGATTCACAAGTAAGTGATCAGATTTAGTCTAAGTTAGAACTAAAAGATAAAACTGGAATACTAATGATCTATAAAGTGTTTCCAGTAACTTAAATTTTTAGACTAAGTTAAAAACAAGTGTTTTTCAAGCATACAAGTTGTATAGATAGAAGCTTGAAAGACCTTGCATTATTTCCGGACAAATAGGGGGAATTTGTTAAGTTCAGTTTCACTGGACTCACTCCAGACTTGAAGACTAGAGCTCTACTGAAGATTTGTCCAGAAATAATAGAAGATCAGTGAGAATCTTACTTGTATAGGAAATCTGGAGTTCACCAGATTTCACTTCACTCCAGTCCAGATCCATTCCACTGAAGACATTCTCACTGAAGTCGAAGACTGAAGTTTGAAGAAAGAAGACTGACAAATGGTGGGGTCCACTGACAGTCTTACCAGATCTACGACTGGAGCTTTGTCAGTGTTCTAAACCTTACAAGTCTGAACAATGATTACGAGGAATTGACTTTTGCCTTTACACACTTTTACCCAGACAATCCATTTGTCTATTGATAAAAGTACAATACGTGTGTAAAGGTGGTTGGTTAAAAGGATGACAAGTCACATCAACATGACTTTATCCTTGTACTTTAACCAATGCATTTAAGGAATTAAAGTTGTTTCCTTAAATGCATGAAACCATATTTGTACGGCATAATAAATTCAATGTTGAATTTATTTGCCTATAAATACCAAGTCATTTACCTCGTTCCAATTTACTTTTTGCAATTTTGGTGAACTTGTCTAAATACTCTCGATCGCAACAAGGAATACTTCACAACTTTAAGTGTTTCGATCAAAGGAGATTATTTAGCAAGTATAGATCATTTGTAATTCATAGGTTGTTAGGATACTTACAATTCTTGTAATATCTTGGTTCCGCAACAACCTTGTATTTTATTTAACATCATAAATAAAATACACTTGAAAATTACATTGTGTTCCACCTTTACATTATTTATTGTTTTAAGTCTTGTATTACTTTATTTATATTCTTGCATTTATATTTAAGTAATACTAGTCCATTCTAGTGCATACTTGACTTGTTGTATTTTACACTAGTGGGTTAAACCATCAAGTGAGGGACTTACAAAGGATAAGGAGTCTGGCAGGCTGGTTGATACATTGACCAGCTAGTACAACAAGAAGGACGAAAATAGCACAAGTATTGAGACACTGAAAGAAAAATCTGTCTTCATGGCAGCTGCTCAAGACAAGATAAATGCTTCAATGAATATTATTCGTCGAGATTAGCAAGTGCTTAAGTCTGGTGCTATTTCGCTGCTTAAACTTACTAATGCCTCCAGCTACTCTGCAAAAAAGGCCGCCTCCACCAGCTCCAATGTTGCTTCTGAGATTCACAAGCTCAGTGAGCTTATCTCTCCTCTGGTCTCGAAAATTGAAGAACAGAGCAAGGTTATTACTTCTTTGGAAAAGCACGTTGCTGAAATTCCCAAGACTATTGCCTCGTTCACTGAAGAAGATAGACTCAGAAATATCAAGTTAGAGCAAGAGATGGCTGACATCAAAAGCTTGTTAAGCCAGCTGGTGAACAAATCATCCACCACACATGCTGACGTGGAAGTTGCTGCTGGTGACGCAACTTCCAAGGGGGAGAAAAATGATAAGGTGGTTGATGATAAGATGACGGAAGTTAAAGTTGAAGAAACTGAAGCTGAAAAAGATTCAACTGACAATGAAATCATACTCAAGGTGCAAAGTGTTGAAGAAGCCCCTGCTGGTGCTGAGGGGGAGAGACAAATTGTAGTAGCTGCTGCTCGGGGGGAAAAAGATGATGAGCAAATTGACCAAAATAACCGCAAGCAGTTAAAGCAGCATGGGAAGCTGGCATGGCTGTTTAGATGGCCACTGATAGGTCCAAGGAAACCCTTCCAATCTTTCACAGGCGTTTCCTTAATAATGCTGTCATCACTCCCATGACTGAATCTCAGCGTCAGCGACTTGCTGAAATTCAGCACAAGAGACCTTCAACTTCCCATCCCGCCGCTCAAACATCTGTCCCAGCGGCAGCAACCTCAGCAGGTCACAAACATCAAGTAATTGACATTCTGGCCTTGACTGCTGAAGGAAAGACTCAAGAAGAGGCCATCAAAGAGCTGGATAGAATAAAAGAGAATAAGGATAACAAAAGAAAGAAGCTTGAATACATCAAGCAGCTGGCTCTTCTTGAGAAAGATGAATTAGATGGTGAACACCGAATGCTTTTGAAAACTGGCGGTGCTGAAGCTGTATATAAACAAAAGCATATAGAAGTTGAAAACTGGCGGTGCTGAAGCTGTATATAAACAGTGCATCTGGAGGTTGACTGGACACTCCAATATCACTGGTGGATTAGTCCAATAAACATGTACTGATGGTACACTGGAGGGACACTCCAGTAAAGTACCAGTGAAAACCATTTTTGAAAGACTGGTAACCTCAAACGTGCACTTTAACTAATACAGACAAATGAGAGGGACACATTTACAAGGAGACATTAGTCACCTCAAACACGCACTTCAACCTGTCCAGTTACCAGTGAGAGGGACACATTTACAAAGCACCAGTAATATTTTCTGAAGAGTTTGTCCAGTGAGAAAATAAATTAATAAATTCCCCCTGAACTTAAAACATTTTTAAAAATATCTTTCAAGTCTTTCCCTGGAACATTGTTCCAGAAATCTAATAATGCAAAGATAGTACACAAAGGCGTTCAATATCTGAGCAGTCACCAGATTTAAGGGTTTAACATTCACAACTCACCAACAAGATATTCAAAAGTTTTGACATCCAGAGGTTTGGTAAAAATGTCAGCGAGTTGTTTGTCAGTGGGAATAAAATGGAGTTCAATGTTGTTTTTCATAATATGATCACGAATGAAGTGATACCTGAGATCAATGTGCTTCATTCTGGAGTGCATGACTGGATTGTTTGAGATAGCAATGGCACTGGTATTATCACAAAAGATTGGGGTCTTTGAATATTTAATACCATAATCAAGCAACTGGTTCTTCATCCAGAGTATCTGAGCACAACAACTGGCTGCAGACACGTATTCAGCTTCAACAGTGGACAATGAAACTGAAGTTTGCTTCTTACTGGTCCAGCTGACCAGTTTGCCACCAAGGAAATGACATCCACCAGTAGTGGATTTCCTATCTATCTTACAACCTGCATGATCTGAATCTGAATAACCCATTAGATCCATGCCTGAGCCTTTGGGATACCAAAGACCCAAACTGGGGACACCTTTAAGGTACTTCAGTATGCGCTTTACAGCAAGCATATGAGATTCCTTTGGATTAGACTGATATCTGGCACATAAACATGTTGAAAACATAATATCTGGTCTACTGGCAGTTAAATACATCAGTGAACCAACCATGCCTCTATAGACAGTGGTGTTCACTGGTTTTCCATCTGGATCGGAGTCCAGTGTCAGTGGTGCAGAAATTGGAGTTGGTTTAGATGGTGAAGAGTTCATATCAAATTTCTTTAAAAGATCTCTAACATATTTTTCCTGATTAATAAAAATGCCATCTTTGTTTTGTTTAATCTGGAGTCCAAGAAAATATGTTAATTCACCCATTAAACTCATCTCATATTCAGTTGACATTATTTTTGAAAATTTCTTGCACATGTTTTCATCACTAGACCCAAAAATAATATCATCAACATAAATTTGTACCATTAACAGATTACCTTTTTCATGAAGAATAAATAAGGTATTGTCAATTGCACCTTGTTTGAAACCATTTTTCAACAAATGTTTAGTCAAAGTGTCATACCAGGCACGTGGGGCTTGTCTGAGGCCATAAAGCGCTTTGTCCAGACGATATACCCAATGTGGATGCTTTTCATCAACGAAACCTGGTGGTTGTCTGACATAAACTTCTTCTTCAAGCTTTCCATTCAAGAAAGCACTCTTTACATCCATCTGGTAGACCTTGAACTGATGATAAGCAGCGAATGCTAAGAATATTCTGATCGCTTCAAGTCTAGCCACTGGAGCAAATGATTCATCAAATTCGACATCTGACTGGCAGTAGCCTTGTGCTACCAGTCTGGCCTTGTTTCTGATTACGTGGCCATCTCCATCTACTTTGTTTTTGAAGACCCATCTTTTTCCAATTGGTTCTTTCTTTCCAACTAGGAAAGGAACCAGATACCAGACCTTGTTCCTTTCAAACTGGTGAAGCTCTTCTTGCATAGCAGTCACCCAGCTTGGATCTTCCATAGCCTCGTCAATCTTCTTTGCTTCCATCAAAGATAGAAAACTAACGTATAAGCATTGATTACTAGAGGCTCTTCTGGTCTGAACTCCTCTACTGGAGTCACCTATGATCTAATCAATAGGATGAGCTTTTGTCCATCTGGAGTACTGACCAGGATTGTTACTGACAACAATATCAGTGCAAGAATTCAGTTGAGTTTCCTCTGGAGTTGCTTCTGGAGGAGGATCTTGCCAGACTACTTCAGTATCTTCATCTGAGTCATTTAAATCACGATTTGCATCATGAAATTCTTCATTTGAAGGCATTTCCTGAAGTACTGGTTCAGTTTAGAATTCTTCATAAGAAGACATTTCTGGTACATTCTCAACTGACACTGATACTGGGGGAGTAGTACGAACATCTGAACCAATATTAATTTCAGAGGGTAGTTTGAAAATAATAGAAGGATAGAATGGAGTACTACTGGAGTGTTTCTTTTTCTGAACAGGTTCCAGATCAGGATGACTGGAAACTGTGTCTTCTGAATCTTCTTTATTGTCGTTTATAGGATCAGATTCACTAAAGACAATTGGAGTTACTGGGGGAGTGTCAAGGGCTGGCTTCTTGTTGATTGCAGCATTTGATTCATCAAATGTGACATGAATTGACTCATGGACCTTCTCCAGTCTCTTGTTGTAGACTCTGAAGGCCTTGCGAATGGCTGAATAGCCTAAGAAATACCCTTCATCAGCTTTGGCATCAAATTTGCCTAACTGACTGGAGTCATTTAGGATGTAAACTGGACATCCAAAAACGTGAAAATAACCAATATTTGGTTTTCTATTTCTTAAGACTTCATAGGCTGTCTTTTTGTGTCTTTTGATGTACACTGATCGATTCTGGGTGTGGTAAGCAGTTGCAATTGCTTCCGCCCAGAAACTGGTAGACAGACCAGATTCAGCAAGCATACTCCTGGCAGCTTCTATCAGCGTTCGATTCTTCCTTTCCACCACTCCATTTTGTTCTGGAGAGCGGGCTGATGAGAAGTTCTGGGAGATGCCAGTGTCAGTACAAAATGACTCCAGAGTTGCATTCTAGAATTATGTTCCATTGTCACTTCTTAACTGACACACCTTTTGACTGTACTTGAGCTCAATTTGCTTGATAAGACTGATGATTTCAGCAGCAGCTTCACTTTTAGACCTCAGAAAGATCACCCAACAATATCTGGAGAATTCATCTACGATCACCAGGGTGTATCTTTTACCAGCACGAGTCTGAACATTTACTGGACCAAAGAGATCCATATGAAGCATATGAAGAGGTTCAGATATGCTGAAATTCTGTCTGGTCTTGAAACTGGTACGTTTTTGCTTACCCATCTCACATCCTGGACATGGCCTTTCCTTTTTGAAGGAAGCTGAAGGTATCCCATCTGCAAGTTGTTTTCTGGACAACTTATTAATATTCTTGAAATTTAAATGGGATAACCTTTTGTGCCATAACCAGTTTGTGTCTTCATCAGCTTGAGTATAGAAACACTGCTCTGAAGGAGAGCTTTCCATATCCATCACGTACACATTCCCTTTTCTGGGAGCAATCAACACTACCTTCCAGTCCTTGTTGAATACGATACCCTGAGCAATATTGAATAGAACTTGATAGCTATCATCACACAGTTGGCTTACACTGATCAGGTTATATTTCAAACCATTCACAAATGCAACACGTCTGAACTTGACTTGTCCATTGTTCAGAACACCGTATCCCTCAGTCTTTCCACAACCATCATTTCCAAAAGTAATGGAGGGTCCATCAGAAATGGTGAACTCCTCCAGCAGGGTCTTACATCCGGTCATCGTCCTGCCAGCAGCACTGTCAAGATGCCAGATATATTTCTTTCGATCGCCCTGCACATACACCAGATACTTATCAGTTAGATTTGGGAACCCATCGACTGATGGGTTCACTGGACCCTCCCTTATAGGTCCCTGGGGCAATCTGGTTTAGTTCACTTTCTTCAGCAGTGGTCTTAGTTGAAAAGACCACTGGGTTGATAGTTTTGAAACCTTTTTCTTTTTCTCAACTGGAGAAATAGATTTAACTTTCTTTGTAAAAGGTTTCGTATTTTGTCTAGGGCCAGATGAAGTACCCTCAATAAAGTTTAATCTTGCATTAAAACTTTGAGATTGACGAGTCAGTGTTTGAATCTGGCTCTCTAACCTGGACAAAATATTTTCTTCAGATGACACCTTAGCCTTTCCAGTCCTAGGCTTAGGTAGGGGATTGGTCTGAGGCAAAGGTTTATTCCGATAAACCACTTTAACTGGAGCAGTCATCTGGAATGCTCCAGTCTTGACCTCTGGGGATTGAACTGGGTAAATATTAGTCTTGGGAGTTACAGGCTCATCATAAACAGTGGTGGGCCTGAATCCCTCTGGTAATCGATCGATTACTGGTATTAATGATGCTACATGAGTATTTCCATCTAAGTATGCACGTTTTTAAGCAGGAAATTGATTTACTCCAGCATCATATGGCTTTTTGGTTTCTAGCCATGATTTAATTACCAGTTTTTCTTTCTCTAAAATGACTTCAAGATCTTGTTTTTCTTGAATCAATTGTTCAGTTACCAGAACCTGGGCTTGAAATGCCAGTTCAATGTCTTGAAGTTCTTTCAATTTTGATTTTAACGCAGTTATTTCAGAAGAATCTGTTTCTAGACCATTTACACAATCAGATCTAACAGTTTCTACAAATATCAAATCAGAATTAAGAGCTTCAGCTATGTCCAGCTTTAATTCTTGGTCAGTTGCACAATCATAATCACTAACCTTCTTTATAACAATGTCTACCCATTGTCCAGATGTGACATCTTCCTTCACCAGGTGCTCATCGTCTGCCAGAGCCATGTAACAGCAATCTCTTTCTTCTTCTTCATCAACAGATGATTCATCAGAAGGAACCCACTTCTCTTCAGTTGTTGCAATCATGCACTTATTATTGTTTTCAATTTGTTGTGCCATGAGAGAAATCTGGGCCTTAAGCTTTTTATATTTCAGTTTATAGCTATCATCAGGCTTATCATTTGAAGAGAATGGACCAGGCTTGGATACAAACTGGTTGGACCTGCAATCTTTCATGAAATGACCCTTTTTGCCACACTTAAAGCATGTCAAATTGGTCTTATCAGTTGAAGAACTAGATGCAAATTGTCCAGATGGCCTATTTGCTCTTGCTTTGAAACGGTTAAACGTTTTAGCAATCATTGTAATAAGGTCATCATCATCAGTTTCATCACAACAGTCTGGAGAGATTTGACTGGACTCTCCAGAATCCATGAGTTCAGATACCATCTTCTTCATAGAAAACACATTCTCAGAAGATATCAGTGCTGTACTATGTGGTTCAGTAAGACTAACCACATTAGGACTACTGGAGGCATGGTTAAAAGCATCTTGTTCTGCCACCACTCTCTGAGCTTGATTTTCTTTAGTGTACCTAAAAGCTCCATATAAAGTTGAGAGAGTGTGTGTGTGCAGAGTTTTACCTTGTCGTAAGACCAGGATCATGTGAGACCATTTGGTGGGTAGAATGTCACAAAATTTCTCCAGAAGTATATCCTTGTCCTTCTCAACCCCAAGACCTCTCAACTGGTTTATGATACTCATAAATCTGGTGTAAGTACCAGTGAGAGACTCATTACGCTGAGCAAAAAATGACTCATACCTCTTGTTTAAGGAGACCTTTCTGGTGACAATGGTGTCATCTCCTCCTTCATGCTGGTTTAAAAGTTCATCCCACATGGTTTTAGCACTAGGAAAAAGAACTAGTGTGGGAATTAGGGTTTCAGGAACGGCCCCGAGGATCATGTTTTTGAGAAGGGTGTCTAGATTTACCAATCTTCTCTCCTCTTTAGACCAATGTTCCTCACTCTTTTCCCTTCCTCTTCTAGATCCAGAAGGATCAAGTAGGGGATTGAGAGGTGATGTAGGGACATAAGGACCTTCATTTAAAATTTTCATCATGTTCCTCTCAATACCAGTGATATGCAAAACCATCCTAGCCTTCCACGTACCAAATTCATCACTGTTCCCACTGAATTTAGGAAAAGGATTATTTGAATAGCGCGCATGCACGTGTGGAAAAGCAGGAGTAGGAGGAGGAGGTGGATTAGTGTTATTAACAATAGGTGGTTCATTTTGATCATTAATATTAGCATTAGGATCGGGACCAAGATTAAAACTTCCTTGTGTATTTTCTTGGTTAGCCATCAAAGAAACAGATCTAGGCAATGTTTAGCTTTCTGCTCTGATACCAAATGTGAGTCCCTTAAGTTCGATGGTTAACCTAGAAAGTGTAAAATAAAACAAGTCTAATAATCACTAGATTGGACTAGTATTACTTGTAAATAAATGCAAGAATATATAAACAAAGTAATACAAGACTTAAAGCAATAAACAAGTAAAGTGGAACATTATGTATTTTTCAATTGTGTATTTTATTTATGATGTTAAATAAAATACAAGGTTGTGCGGAATCAAGATAATACAAATAAGTATGTATCCTAACAACCTATGAATTACAAATGATCTATATTTGTCAAATAACTCTTTTGGATCGAGATACTTAAAGTTGTGAAGTATCCCAGTTTAAGATCGAGAGTATTTGGACAAATTCACTTAAATGCAAAATGTATGCTTAAAAGTATTTTTCTCAAGGAAATGACTTTGTATTTATAGGCAACAAAATTCACCAGTGAATTTTGTGCCGTACAAATATGGTTGCATGCATTTAATGATCCGACAAGAACATTAAATGCATTGGATAAGGAATAAGGATAAAGTCACATCAAATGACTTTGTATCCTTTTATCCAACCACCTTTACACACGTATACTTTGGTAAAGAACAAGTGAAATGTTCTTTGGAAAGTGTGTAAAGGCAAAAGTCAATTACTCGATATCAGTGTTCAGACTTGTAAGGTCTAGAACACTGACAATCCTCCAGTGTACAGATCTGGTAAGACTTCCAGTGGACTCCGCCATTTGTAAGTCTTCTTTATTCTGACTTCAGTCTTTGACTTCAGTGAGAATGTCTTCAGTAGAGTTGATCTGGACTGGGGGTGAAGTCCAGTGAGCTAATCTGGAGAATACGTCAGATTTCCTATACAAGTATTTGCTCACTGGTCTTCCATTATTTCTGGACAAATCTTCAGAGGGACTCCAGATTCCAAGTCTGGAGTAGGTCCAGTAGAACACGTTTCTAGACAGATCTTCAGTAAGGCTCCAGTAGTCGAGTCTGGAGCGAGTCCAGTAAATCTGGACCTAACAAAAAGGCTTTCTTAGAAGAAAAGGAGAAATGGTTAAAGCACATGGAGTCAAGGAAAAGGCCAGCAAGGATTGTTGTTGCTCAAGCTTTTCTTGCTGATATGGGACTGAAAACAAACTTGAAAATCTTGAGAGAGGGGGCAGACAAACCAATTACTATTGAAGGGATCAAAATGACCAGTCTGGGTGCCTCTGAATGGTTTGAAGTTCACATGCTAGTCAAAGATAAGACTGCTAGCAGCTATGCCCCTCTTCAAAAGATGCTCAAGGAATATTTTGAAAAGGCTAGAGAATATGAAACAAAGTTCAGAGCAAATCTACCAATGCTAAGGCAATATTTTGGAACACCAGCATCCATCTTCTTGTCAGCTGGCAAGAAAATTCAAAGAAAAAGAAAACCTGAATATCGGTTTGCGCTAGCTGACCTTCCTCCAATCTCTGGTGATGGTCTGTTGAATACCAGACTTCCACCCAGAAGTTTCTTTGAACAAGGGAGAGTACTAGAGAACCCAGCTGGTATATTCTACACCAACTTCAGGAATGATCAGTTGTTCTTTCGTCTGTCAGAGATTGAGAAGGCCTCGACTGGATTCCTCATGAGCATAAGGAAAAGGTGTGCCAGCACTACCAACGATAGAAAGTTCATCAGCAAGATTGATGAAGAACTGCTGAAGCAACACAGAAGAGATGATTTGAGGATTGCTAAGCAAGAAGATGCTTGGGAGATTGAGGCTGCAAATCTCTAAATGTCTTATAACTTAATGTAAATGCTTGCTTTGTCAGCATGTAACAATCAATTGTGAAATATAAGACATCCTTTTATCATACTTGTATTAATTTCAAGTACAAACTACTCAGCAAGTCTTCTCAGCGAATAGGGCGAGATTGTTGAGTCAAGGATTCGCTGAAACACTTGGTAGCTGATGGTTCTTTATCAGCGACACATCAGCGAGTCCAGTGACTCTTGTCAGCGGATGGTTTCCTTTCCAAATTGTGAGTCAAGGCGGGAAGAATTCAAATCAGAAGAAGATAAGAGTCACATGGTGGTTTATCCAACTGTATTTTACCTTGTAAGGCAAAGATGCAGGTGGACCAAAAGATAAGGGTTTCTCTCTCATACCCGATTTGGTAAAGAAGACAAAGGGCGTCTATCACAAGTACTTCAAGCCAATAAGATCTCGACAACCACCAACCTATCACTATCAAGCAAGGCTGTGTTGCCCTAATTCCTCCCCTATATAAAGCAACACAACCGCAAGACAAAAACTTTGTGTTTGTCACCATAAATTGTGTGTCACTTATTCTCTTATAAATTGTTTAAGTTTTCTAGTTAGTCTAAAACTTAACAATTGTATGTTCATTTATCTTCTTGTAAGACAAGTTGTAATATCGACCATGTATTCACTGTTTAATCAATGATACATATGATTAAACTTGCATAGATTCTTGTATTTGAACTTTACTCTTGTTCTTGTTCTTTACTTTATCTTATTTACTTTCTTGTCTAGTTAATTAAATATAAGTATTGCAAATTGTGGACTGTCAAAAAGTTCAATGGTCCTTTAGCCCCAATAATCGACAACTCATATGAGTATAGTTTAACTCGATCTTATCAGACATCTATGAGCCATGTAAAGAATAAAATCAAAGATACATAACTCCGTTTTTTATTTTTAAACAACATTATTTGTATTAATAAAACCTAACAAGACGCTAAAAAATTGCAAATTACAAAAATGTGAATAATAAGATATATATATATGGATCACATGCTTTAGCTCTTGGTGTAGTAATAATCTCATGGAGAGGTAGGAGGTTATGCCTCTTTAGAAGGTCTCAGGTTCAAACTTAAACATAAATATGTAATTATTAATTTGAAGTGTTAGCTTACAGTAGTTTAATTGGTTTATTTCATGAAATTCATCGTTTAAAAAAAATACATAACTTAAGGATGTTGGGAGTTGGGACCTATACTTCTAAACATAAGTTATAGTATCGCCAAACACAAAGATAACTGGAATGTAAACTCAACTTTCATTTGTTTCATTGTATGAAATTAATGTGTAAAATTGAACAAATCGTGTAAACAATGTGCTAAATGTTGATGTGGAGGTCACTCAATGAGCCACGTATCAGATGCCAGATGGTGTCAGGTTAGTATTCGGCCGATTTCTTACACGATTAGTTCAATTTTGCAAGTTAATTACATAAAATGAACCAGATGAAAATTGTTTTCATACAATAAAAAATATGTACAAGTTACATACATCCCAAAATATATACTTAACTTAAAAGGAAAAACCACATGAAGTAATTTAATATGCACGAGAAAGATTGATTTATTATAAATTAGCAATGAGCTTTTGGTTTTCATTTATTTTCTGTGTGGGTTTATTTAATATATTAATTGAGAAATAGGATAGACAGTGAAGAGTATGAAGAAATATGTGGGCAGAAAGGATGGAATTGAATGTCCTTCAAAAACCTGCAACTTCGGTCTTTATTGCATACATGTGAAAGTGTTTTCATATTTATAGCTCTTTTAATAAAATAATTATTTTAAGTTTTGGTGTAATTATTATAAAAAGAACTACTTCCCTACTTGAGTATAAGTCCTGTTTGATCTTACATATTCTTTTTCATTTTGATCGTTACATAAGACTATCCATTGATCATCCAAACACATCCAACTATTCAAAAAGGAAAAATGAATTATACAACTCAATGAGCAAGAGTGTGATTAATTCAGTGAGCAAGAGTGTAATTAACAACCATCATATTAGAACAATTGGATTTTATGATAGTTAAAAAAAAAAAAAAAGATGAATTAAGAAAATCTAAAATCAGGTCAAGTTGACTATGTGGTAATACAATTAGCTACAAGGTCTGGTGCATTGGAACCCATGGTTATCAATGAAATATTTATTCCATAATTATCGAGCATTATGTTAAGGGTAATGATCAATCAAACTAAACTAAAAAGTAGATTAAAAGTCAACTTAAAACATTTGACACATGACAATTGTATTTCATTAATTTTCTCTCGTAATCTTTCTTTCTTTTTTTAATTATGAATGTCATCAAAATATTAATAAGTTCATTTCTAGGTCATTTATTATGTTGATCTATCATTTTCTTTATGTTAATATTAAAATTTGCTTGTTTAAAATAGCTCAATATACATGGTTGTAAAAATCGATCGATACAATCGATTTTTCGAAATCGGACCGTGTATCGATGGGATACCGCCTACCAGTACGAGTTTGACATACTCAAACTAAAAATCGATCAACATCATAGGTTCGGGTCAACTTTTGTCCAAGAATCGGCTGTACCAAATCGGGTCGACATAAAGTCAAACAATTTTTTTATTTAATAAAGAGATTATTTGATTAATTATGTTATTATTTCTACACATAATGTTTAAATTGAATAATTATGTTAATGTTTTTTGAATTTTTTTGTATATTTTTAATTTGTTATACACATAATTTTAAAAATGATATTTTAATGCAAAATCTCAATCCATTTTTTTTCCGATTCGATCTGATTAATCAAAAAATCCTAAATCCTCTCTCGCTGATCCGATCTCGATTCTTGAGTTCCGGAACCTTGTTAATATAAGAATCACACTATTTAAAAAGTCACTATTTCTGAAAAGATACAAATTAACTTTGGGTCCAATAACTATTGAAATAAGAAACGATTTAAAAGCCCACATCCGATGTTAAACGATATACTCCAATGATCCAGTAATAGTTATCCAACAGATATAAACTCCATGATCCAGCAAGGCAGCAAGTCACCATAATTGTACAATTCATATATGTCAGTTATCCATAAAACATTAACATCTACATATATATGCACAAAACATATTTTATCATTGTTCATGGTACATCAAAAACTTATACTTTAAACATATATGATATTTCGTGGTTTATAAGTGAATATATGAAATTTTTTGGCAATTTCATATATCGACTTTAATATGATAGTAAACTAGATTGTAAATTAAAATACTGACATTGTTTTTTAAGGACAACTGAAACTAAAAACTTTCAAGCATAACAAATAGTTTTATGTGTTGTGATAGTCTTTATTAATACATTAATCAACACATATAGTTAGAATGCAAAAAATCAAACTATGACATTTAAATATAGGATGGAAGAGGTAGCATTTTAGTCCAAAAAATCTTTTTATTTACCTTTTTTCTTGTGTAAAAATGAAGTCATAACATGCTAATAGTGCCCAAGATACAAAGATTTTTGGACCAACTAATTGGGCTATAGAATAGATGTTCTTCATGAGCTAGTAACATATTAAAACCCAACAAAAATATTGTATACGTATGTAATTTGAATATTAGAATAACAGAAAATGACACTAATGGAATTTATCAAGTAATTAAGAGATGAATATTAATTAGGACCACATATCACAACACAAAGTCACAACTGCTTTGATATGATGCTCTATAAGATGATAAGGATACTGTGGTCCTCGAATATTTGATGCTAACCCTACTATTTCACATTATTACAACATTTTTTCTTAATATGTTTATACACAATTGTGACGCCCGTACTGCACCAATATATATAGTTACTAGCTAGTATGTCGCAGCATAACGAACAAGCATTGTAAAAGATTCACAATTTCATAGCAATCACAAACATACATATATACTAAATTTGCCGTTTAAAGTGTATATTGTGAAATTCTTGTTCTCCAAGGACTGAAATTAGCATTTAATTGTGCTTGGTTGGGTTTGGCACCTCTCAAAGAAGCCGTAATTTAACAAGGTTTTCAAAAGGCCAAATATAGTGAATTTGCGCATGAGTTTGTTTTGTTAGTATCTCAGTTTTGAAACTTAGAAATCATAGAGCCATTATTATTATTATCGTATAAATAATACATGGTTTATTCAATTAGAGTAGTAGCAAAGGAAAAGATTGAAAAGTTCTACACATACCATTAATTCCCCTTATGAGAAACAAAGGCAGAAAAAAGACAAGGTCATAGACCTACCATGCGATGCTTTTACTCATAATTGTAAGCTAACGTATTCCGTCTTCCATTGCATCTTTTCTCGATCAACCATACATCTATAAGACATTGAGGTCTTGGTCTGGTATTTTCCCTTAAGGGGTTTCATCCTGAGAGTCATGGGTTCGAATCTTGCCAAAGATATTTAGAGAGGGAGCTTTTGTAATGTTATTCTCATTCAAGACATAAAAGAGCATAACCCTTTAAAGCATTACCAGAATTCAAACTCAGGGTATACATCTATAACGGTGGATACTTTTTCGTTTAATCACACATGCTTTACTCACCACACCGTAGTTAACTTAAAGAGAAAAGAAGACATAATGATGAATAGTGTTTTTTTGAGTGGTTTATGGTTATGACGGTAATTTATCGAACAAGTATACCGGTGTTGTGAACGTCGGGTTTTGACACAAAAGCCAAAACGGGTTGTGGCATCATTGAATTTTACATAAGTACATTTTACAATAATCTTATAAAAAATATATATAAGTAAAAAATGAGTAAAATGTAAAAAAATAGATTTTTTTTGAAATAGCTATGTTATTAATAAAATGCATGTCAAAATATTCGTAAATGAAAAATTAAGATCACCATCTTTTTATAACTTTATAAAGAAAAAAAATTAGAAAATGGAAGATATTAAAGAAAAACTAAAAAGATCATTATCAAGTATAATATTATAAAAAGAGTTAATTACACTTTTGGTCCCTGTCGAGGGTTAAAAATTACCGTTTTCATCCTTACCTTTCATATATTACCCTTTTGGTCCAAAAAACTTTGCTCCGTCAACGGTTTTGGTCCAATTCTCGAAACGGACGTTAAAGGCCCATCACGTGATCTGCACGTGATGGGTATTTCCGTATTTTGGCCCTTTTATCTCCCTTTTATACCCAAAATAAACCCAAATTTATATATTTTCTTGAGTATTTTTTTACCCAACTCTTTTTCTCTCTTGTTTCTCTCTCTTAATATCTCTCTTCAATTCATCTGGCTTTCATCTGGGTTCCATAACACAATGCCAATTTGTTCATGTGGTAAGGTTGCTGTGATTCACACATCTTGGACTCCACAAAACCCATGTAGGAGGTTCTATAGTTGCCCTAAAAGACGATCTTGTTGCACCCAATTTATTGGATGGCATGATCCTGTTATGTGTGAACGTTCGATGGACATCATTCCTGGGTTATTAAGGTCAAAAAACGCACTGGAGGTTGAAGTTAAGATGAAGAATCAACAAATCAAGAAAATAAAGTTGTATCTTTTGGTTTCTTTTATTGTTATTTTTTGTTGCTTATTAAGTAAATCTAGGTTAGGGTTCCATTGTGGTAGTTGCTAATGATGTAATTTGGGTTTTATATGACAGTATTGTAAAATCAATTACCTAAGAATGTATGAATTTTTGTATATGTGTTGAATTTGTCAATTTTGACTCCATGTTTGACTTTTGATTAAGTATACTTTGTCTTGACTTTTATGACTTGTTTTGAGTATATATGTGTGAAATAAACAGACATTAAAGATAGCTAAATTTTACATTGATACCTAAATTGACAATTGCACAAGCATAAACATAGATAGCTTAATACTCATAAACAGACAACATAGATAAAGTTACATTGTTTCAAAAGCATAAACTTAAACAGAAAGCAGAAAGCATAAGCATTGTTTCACAAGCAGAAAACATCACAGGCATCATCCAAATTACATCAGTTTTGAAAATACATAAACTTAAACACACAAACTTAAAACACACATAAACATAAGCATTGTTTCAAAAGACATAAAGTTTAACACACATATCCTTTCCATTACTTGTTGACAGTCTTCTTGATTGCAGTCTTCTTGTTCTTCTTTGGAACACCTCCTGGAAAGGCCTCAAGTATTATGCTCCTTTTTGTACGTTTCCAGGTGATTGAGGCTGACTTGATGATTGAGGTTGCATTGACTTTTGAGGCTGACTTGATGCTTTTTGAGGTTGACTTGATGATTGAGGCTGCCCAGATGCTTGAGGCTGAGTTGATGATTGAGGCTGCCTAGATGCTTGAGGCTGAGTTGATGTTTGAGGCTGCCTGATGCTTGAGGCTGAGTTGATGATTGAGGCTGCCTGATGCTTGAGGCTGAGTTGATGATTGAGGCTGCCTAGATGCTTGAGGCTGAGTTGATGATTGAGGCTGCCTGATGCTTGAGGCTGAGTTGGATGTGCTCTTTGATTGATAAAAAAAATTATTTAGCCTTATAAAATCAACACATGCATCTTTAAAATATGAACTTTATACTAAATATTTTTTGAAAAAAAAAATAATAAAAAAAAACTCACCATATATGTTAGCATAATCAATATCTTCAATGTCTTTTCCATCTTCAACACGAATTGCAGGGTCGTTAACCACCATTTTTTTTATCTTCAATGCCTAGACCATTTGATTATTGCTTCGAGTTTATTTGTAGGTCTGTAAGTAATGGAGGGAAATAGAGCGATGTAAAGAGAGAGAGGTTAAAGAGAGAGAGAGAGAGAGTGATTGATTTTTTTACAGGGATGAAAATTGAAGTAGTTGGGATTAATTTTGGGTATAAAAGGTAGATAAAATGGCCAAAATATAGAAATACCCATCACGTGCGGATCACGTGATGGGCCTTTAACGTTCGTTTCAAGAATTGGACCAAAACCGTTGACAGAACAAAGTTTTTTGGACCAAAAGGGTAATATATGAAAGGTAGGGATGAAAACGGTAATTTTAACACTTGACAGGGACCAAAAGTGTAATTAACTCTTATAAAAAATTATATAGATGTCTCCAACCAAATGCTAAATCTTGTGCAATGATGACAATTTTGAAAGAGTTACAAATTGGGTTGTTTGGACGCCCAGGTCGGAGACAAAAGGTGAATTTTCATTTGTTTTTTGTCTGATTTCTCTAAAAGTCAACATCCCAAACTTTTTAATTAACGGTTGACTTGAGTCGTTAAGTCAACACTACGTGTTCGTTAAGTCTCTAGGAGATTTAATGCTTAGATGTGTTTAATGTGCTATATGTGTAAGGCTTTAATGCCTTAATGATTGATGTACTAATGTGTTTAAGGTATATTTATATGCCTTTAGAGGTGCTTGAAGTGTTTAATGTGTTGTAAGTATTCCCTATAGGTGTTTTGAGCTAAATATGAGCCGTTTGGAAGCTTAGGGACTAGTTTTGACAAAGGGTTAAACCCAAAAACGGGTTAAGGGTCTATTAACTTGTCATTAGACTCATAATACATAGATTATAATTTTCCTTTGAAGACCTAGTCGTCCCCTTAGTTCTATAGCATTATATTGTTCGATTTCATCGTTATTCGGTTTATTCGGGAGTGTTTTGATCAAGCTTTTGCATCCTCTTGTAATCGACAGGTATTTGAAGTATTATTACATTGATTTCATGTCCTTTCAATCCCTTGATTCAATTCATATCTGGTCTAAGTCATTAGAGGGTTGTTTGATGTCGAAATCATGCGTTTTAATCGATTCGGTAACCTAAAATGTTTGTTATTGTGATGCAAATCAAGTAGGGGTTAATCAATGATTTCATTTCATCATTATGGTCTTAAAATGATGAATTTTGAGGTACAAAAGTCGTTCATAAGGTTTGGGGTCGTTTGGGGTGTGTTTGGTTAAGTTTTGGAGGTTAAACAAAGTGTTGTGTGCAGAATCGGGGGCTGCTGTGCCGCAGTCACTAAACTGCGACGCAATAGGACAGCAGCGACTTAAGTTGCGACGCAATTTGCCCACTGCGACACAATTAACGACTGAATTTGTAAATGACCATAACTTTTGAACCGTAACTCTGTTTTTTGACAAATAAGCTATCCACGGAATCGTGAGAGAGTCTAATTTCTTATGGTAATGCTTTTAAAAGATGATTCTAATGTCAAAGTACCTAAAAGGTTGAATTAGTGAGTGAAGGTCAAGTTTCGTCGAGTTCTGTGAGCTCTAAAGTACTAATCGAATCTTCAATGCATCAAGCATTGTAATGGGACATGTTTATAGGTGTTTAGGTCTGAGTTATGACCATAATTGAGTGGGTATTGTTTAGCTCGTCTAATGGTCGCTTAATGATTATAGGTAGTCGGGAATACTTGCTTTGCACGGTAGCTTAGTTATCATTTGTTGTGCGCTTCTTCGAGGTAAGATACACAACTTTGTCACGCTGAGGGTTCAACAAAAACATAGTTTTCATATAATAACTTCCCCAAACGGTATCTTGTTTGCTTATGGGTATTCGGGATTATACGGGAGGAGATATGGGCTATGTAGATGAATATTGAAGCCTGAAATGCTACCCCAATGATATGAGATGATATGTATTGTTATGGTATACTATCAGATGATATGTATTGCTATGGTATGCTATGAGATGATATGAATTGTTATGATATGCTATGGGATGATATGCAATGATACACGATATGAGATGAGATGTGATATGTATATGTGCATGTGTAGATGTGAAATGTGATGATCGCGTGGCTTGTTCATCTAGTTCACTAGACTTTATAAGTTGCCATGACACGTGCACGTTTAAGGGCCGAAACGTTAAGATGAAACTATATGATGAATGTTTAGGAAATGTGCACACCTAAACTATATGAGATGTGAAATCGAGCTCGTAATTTAGATGAAAGTGTTAAGCTTAACCCGTACTTGCCCTTGCCCGGCTAGTGCGTAGATGTGGTTGCTTGGGTGGCTCCTTGCAACATGGTTTTAGATGTGAAGCTTAATTTGGGAGGTTTAACCAGCCCCATTGTCTTGAACATGCGGATTACTCCGGGATTGGCTTGCCATTCCTTAACGACATTGATGTACCGCCGAAAGGTTTGTCCATCTAGTCGGGTGTGAGGTTCCATGTATGGTCCTGTGACCGCCTACACACAAACTTACACCTTATACGAGATGCGTGACTTATGTCACAACTACAAAGATGTTTAGATGTTATATGTGAAGATGCAAAAGATGACTAGGCACCTTTAGGATGACCCATCCTATATGAAAGATATTTAATGTAAGATGTGATATAATAGATGTGATGACTTGTGATGATATGTGCCTTTAAGATGAAATGTGACTTTTCTATAATGTTTAAATGGACAAATGTTTTATTAATGATGTGTTATCTTACTTAGCTAATTCGTTATCTAACACTTGTTCTTTTTAAATGTGTTGTGCCCTCAGGTCCAACATTAGTGAGCAGGTAGATGTGAGAAGTGTGAGGCATGGGTAGATTGCAATGAGGATGGCTATAGTTTACCCATAGTGGCTGCTCGCATTAGACATTTGATTTATGTTTAGACATTAATGACTTGTATTTACATTGTTGTCGGTTGTTTAATGTTGGGCAACCAATGGGTTTCCATTTGAACTTATTTTGATGATATTGCTAGTAACACCAATTAATAAATGAACCAAAGAGATTCTTTTGGTTTGGTCTTTTAAAGTTACTTCCGCTTTCTTTGACGCTGCTAGGCGAAAATTTTTGGAAATCCATATTTTTAAACGACGGGTGTTACAAGTGGTATCAGAGAAATGGTTTAAGTGAACCAATGACTATAGGTATGCCATAGGAATTGGACTTAAACCGATAGAGGACAAGTTAGGCTTAAGTAGGTATGCTTAGCCTTTGAGATGAAATGCCTTAGGACGGGTTTGGGATGAGAGAGAGTGTAGGATTAAGGCTATGTGATGATTGTTTATTGATATGTGAATGTGTGTTTTAGCCTTTATTCTTCCGTTTCTCGCTTCTCCGTCGCTAATTATTCTATTGCTACGATAGACGGTCCTTGAGGTGATCTTCTACTTCTCTAATTGAATTTGATAAACTTGTGCGTTACATTACGTGGGAAGTTGTTGAGATGGACAAAAGTTGGAGGATTAGGTGAAATGGTATTCTATGATTGTCGAACCCACGAGGTTAGTGACAAGGACCACAATGGAAAATATATATGTTGTATGCGTGATAAAGGTCGCGTGAATGGATTTGGTGAAGAAAAGATGATACACAAATGCGGTAACGAACATGTAAGTGAAAGGATACAATTACAATTATGGTTTGGAACATAATTGCAAGCGTATCACGGCGCGAGCGTGTTTGTATGGCCATGCTTGTGTTGACCGGAGTAGAAAGTAACGAAGTTGGTAAGATTTCTATGAAGTGTTGTGTTATGTTGTTGAGCCCACGGGCTTAAAGGACATGGACTTAAAGTTTGACGAGTAGAGTTGCTGCCGGATACTTGAAGGGTTATAAGTAGGTGATGCATTGAAGGGTTACCGGGCACACGTATGGAAGGATACAGTTACAATTCCGGTCGCGAACGCAATTGTAAATGTATCACGATATGTGTGTGTTTGTGAGACTGTGTCTGTGTTGATCCGAATGAAGTGAAGATGAGAATGATGGAATTACTGAATGGTATCATATTTAACCACGCGAAGAGTAGACACGTATAAATGGAATAAAGAATGATGAAGCTGAAGCAAGTAAAGAAGTTAACACTAAGGTTAATTGAACCCTTTAACCATGAAGCTCCTCCATTCTATGAACACTATGTTATGATGTGAGGCTACATTCGAGCTGCGAAGTGTTAAAGTTGTGATTGGGATTAAGGTTTGGGGTTTGAAAAGAATTCGTTTAAGGGATTAAAACTTGGGGGTACTTGGTCGAACTGGATGATATGCGGTGCACCAAAAGGGGGTGCGGCGCACACCTGCCCAGTTTTGGAATTGGGTCTTCTGAAGGAACCCGATATGCGGCGCATAAATCTTCCATGCGGCGCATATTTTGTGTTGCCCAAATGCTTGGTGTTTTCTGTGACAAAAATAGGTGAAATATGCGGAGCATAATTCTTTTATACGGCGCATAGGTGCCCTAATGTGGAATATGCGGCGCATGCACCATCCATGCGGCGCATGTTATGGTCTGTTTTGGATTTACGACTCGTTTAGTTTTGATTTCGCTACAGGATGATATATGACGATTGGGACGAGTATCTACAGGTAGAGATTCTTCCTTATATCGCATGAGTGTAAAGGTGATGTTGATATCTTATATTTGTACAAAATCTTATGTATGACTGCTTCTCAAGATAAAGAGTTTTTCCTTAAGAAAAGTTAAGAGATAAGATGATGGAGTTGATTATGGTTTCTTAAAGCACAAGAAGTAAAATTTTCAAGAACATTTGATCCCGAATTAATCATGTTTCTCGCCTATGTGATTTACTCATGTAAGGCAAAGATTATATTTCTAAAGTGAGGCCACTCGTAGTTTTGAGATGTTCTATTAATGTTCCCGGTTTCGTTGCGATCGTGAGGTCGAGCCTTCAAGTGATGTGTGTCTAGTGCTACTTTCAAGCAAACGCACCTTCCGTTTTGTTCTCCATTATAGGAAGAAGTTAATGTTTTCGATTGTGGGATGTATTTCTTTTATAAGATAGATTTACGATGTTGCTACCATTTGTTGATGATGAAAGTCCTGATAAAGTTATTCTTACACTGATTATGACCCTATTGAGTTTCTCGAAATACCTTCATGATAACGAAAGTCCTTGTTGTGTATGAATTTAAGGAATCAAGTCTAAAGTTTTCTCTAGATCGTTTAGTCATTACGTTTAACAATCAAAATCTTGCCTATTCTAAGTATGACGAAGAACATTATGTTTGCGTAAAGAGCGTTATTTCGATTTTCAACTCGAAGAGGCTTACTTTAAATTCGTCAAAAGTGAGTAAAAGTTAAGGGAGCAGCTGACGCTTAATGTTGAAAGGAACAAAGTTCTATTTATTAGCTAAGTTCGTGGTTGCGAGGTTATGGTGAGTGCTTGACTACGGCGAATCAGCTCAAGATAATGTTCTTTGAGACAAAGAATGTAGTAGAACGGGAGCATAGTCAGAAGAGTCGAGATGAACCATCATGAAGCAATACGTTTAAAAGTAAGATTTCGGTATCCGAGAACGAAATGACCAAAAGTTGTACTTGAGGAGGCTTATGAACCGTGGTGACTTGCTTATTTGGATGCCGCCTGAAATGTGATACGACCTATTATGATACGAGGTGTAGTAAATCTTATATATTGACGCGTGATAGGTTAAAAGCCAAGACTAGACACCGAAAGTTTTGTTACAAAATAATTATTTATTGATCCTTTAACGGAAGTGAGGAGTCACGTTATGGATTAAGAGACAAAGTTGCGTGGGAAGCTAAAGGTAATAATATGATATGAGCCATTAGTAGACAGGTTGTCCAAGAATGTTTATTTCTTGGTGAACTATTGCACCGTTTCATTGGACTTGAAAGAAAAGATGTATGTTAAAGAAGTTCTCTTAAAGTGTGAAAGCTAATTGTTGAATGTTTCAAATTGAGACGGCCGTTATGTAAATAATTTTCAAAGATGTTTTGGCAAAGTATGAAGGGAATGGTGATCTCAGATGATGCCTATCACTCCTAGATTGATGGGAAAGAGAAAGAATGATTTAGAAACTCAGGAAAATCATATGATTGTGCGATGGTGCATCGAGATTTATTGTTGTGTTCATATGCAACCATGGTTATGCCATAGGCGTTGGATGTCACTTCATGATACGACATGTTATTGAAAGGAAAGTTGTGGAGCCAAAGATCATGAAGATAATAGTTCATAAAGTTGGAATCGTTAAAGAAGTGTCCGGATTAGCTCAAAATTGACTGAAGGTTTTGTGGTGAGCAAAGAAAGCTTATTATGAACAAAGTGGGTATTACGGTCTAACCATAAGACTCTATTGAGGGATATGTTATGCATCGAAAGTTATGGCGAGTCGACCCTTCGTTCAATGAATCATGTGAGTCATAGTAGCAAGTTAATAAGGATATGTGTCGGAAGGTCTTATCCGCTAAATGAATAGTCTTCGCTGAATGTAATGTGTGTATTACTCATGAAGGTTGAAGAAATGAGGTGATTACTTGTTTCGATTTAAAGATTGAACTAAAGAAATGACGAAACGGCTGAAATGTAAAGTGAAAGTAGAAAAGACTATGTAAGAAGCTAAATGAGTTTGGCTATGCTAAGTTAAAGAACAACCCAAGGGAATCCTGAAATGAAATGATAAAGTTAAGGATACGGATAAGTTAATTATATAGGAGTGGCGAAATGATTCTGAGGACAGAATCCTTTTAAGGGGGAGGTAATTGTAACATCCCAAACTTTTTAATTAACGGTTGACTTGAGTCGTTAAGTCAACACTACGTGTCCGTTAAGTCTCTAGGAGATTTAATGCTTAGATGTGTTTAATGTGCTATATGTGTAAGGCTTTAATGCCTTAATGATTGATGTACTAATGTGTTTAAGGTATATTTATATGCCTTTAGAGGTGCTTGAAGTGTTTAATGTGTTGTAAGTATTCCCTATAGGTGTTTTGAGCTAAATATGAGCCGTTTGGAAGCTTAGGGACTAGTTTTGACAAAGGGTTAAACCCAAAAACGGGTTAAGGGTCTATTAACTTGTCATTAGACTCATAATACATAGATTATAATTTTCCTTTGAAGACCTAGTCGTCCCCTTAGTTCTATAGCATTATATTGTTCGATTTCATCGTTATTCGGTTTATTCGGGAGTGTTTTGATCAAGCTTTTGCATCCCTCTTGTAATCGACAGGTATTTGAAGTATTATTACATTGATTTCATGTCCTTTCAATCCCTTGATTCAATTCATATCTGGTCTAAGTCATTAGAGGGTTGTTTGATGTCGAAATCATGCGTTTTAATCGATTCGGTAACCTAAAATGTTTGTTATTGTGATGCAAATCAAGTAGGGGTTAATCAATGATTTCATTTCATCATTATGGTCTTAAAATGATGAATTTTGAGGTACAAAAGTCGTTCATAAGGTTTGGGGTCGTTTGGGGTGTGTTTGGTTAAGTTTTGGAGGTTAAACAAAGTGTTGTGTGCAGAATCGGGGGCTGCTGTGCCGCAGTCACTAAACTGCGACGCAATAGGACAGCAGCGACTTAAGTTGCGACGCAATTTGCCCACTGCGACACAATTAACGACTGAATTTGTAAATGACCATAACTTTTGAACCGTAACTCTGTTTTTTGACAAATAAGCTATCCACGGAATCGTGAGAGAGTCTAATTTCTTATGGTAATGCTTTTAAAAGATGATTCTAATGTCAAAGTACCTGAAAGGTTGACTTAGTGAGTGAAGGTCGAGTTTCGTCGAGTTCTGTGAGCTCTAAAGTACTAATCGAATCTTCAATGCATCAAGCATTGTAATGGGACATGTTTATAGGTGTTTAGGTCTGAGTTATGACCATAATTGAGTGGGTATTGTTTAGCTCGTCTAATGGTCGCTTAATGATTATAGGTAGTCGGGAATACTTGCTTTGCACGGTAACTTAGTTATCATTTGTTGTGCGCTTCTTCGAGGTAAGATACACAACTTTGTCACGATGAGGGTTCAACAAAAACATAGCTTTCATATAATAACTTCCCCAAATGGTATCTTGTTTGCTTATGGGTATTCGGGATTATACGGGAGGAGATATGGGCTATGTAGATGAATATTGAAGCCTGAAATGTAGATATGGTTGCTTGGGTGGCTCCTTGCAACATGGTTTTAGATGTGAAGCTTAATTTGGGAGGTTTAACCAGCCCCATTGTCTTGAACATGCGGATTACTCCGGGATTGGCTTGCCATTCCTTAACGACATTGATGTACCGCCGAAAGGTTTGTCCATCTAGTCGGGTGTGAGGTTCCATGTATGGTCCTGTGACCGCCTACACACAAACTTACACCTTATACGAGATGCGTGACTTATGTCACAACTACAAAGATGTTTAGATGTTATATGTGAAGATGCAAAAGATGACTAGGCACCTTTAGGATGACCCATCCTATATGAAAGATATTTAATGTAAGATGTGATATAATAGATGTGATGACTTGTGATGATATGTGCCTTTAAGATGAAATGTGACTTTTCTATAATGTTTAAATGGACAAATGTTTTATTAATGATGTGTTATCTTACTTAGCTAATTCGTTATCTAACACTTGTTCTTTTTAAATGTGTTGTGCCCTCAGGTCCAACATTAGTGAGCAGGTAGATGTGAAAAGTGCGAGGCATGGGTAGATTGCAATGAGGATGGCTATAGTTTACCCATAGTGGCTGCTCGCATTAGACATTTGATTTATGTTTAGACATTAATGACTTGTATTTACATTGTTGTCGGTTGTTTAATGTTGGGCAACCGATGGGTTTCCATTTGAACTTATTTTGATGACATTGCTAGTAACACCAATTAATAAATGAACCAAACAGATTCTTTTGGTTTGGTCTTTTAAAGTTTACTTCCGCTTTCTTTGACGCCGTTAGGCGAAAATTTTTGGAAATCCATATTTTTAAACGACGGGTGTTACAGTGTGGTTCGTCTAACACTTTATATTTATATGTATATATTTGTTACTAATCAATCAAAAGCTGATGAGGAAGATATTGGAGTCTAATGTTTGAAGTGCTTGTGCCGGTACGTGGTATACTCGCGATCGGAAAAGAAGGGGTGGCTGGAGGTGGTTTTGGACGCTGACGATGGTTTTGCTCCGCAAAAGAAAAAAAGGGTATGAGGTTTAGAATGAAAAGAAAAGAAAGGGGTGCCTTAGAGTTGGATTATCACTATTTTTCTGTGTTTATAATTTATAATTTCTATTTTAAATCATTAAATCGACGGTTTGATGGTACCGGTATTACCGGTTTTTGTATATACTGACCGGTTTTTTCTCAAAGCAGTACACTCAAATTCCCGCTGTTCGTTGAACCGCCCAAGCCTCCAGTGTCCGGTTAAACTGGTCGATTTGAACCGGTTTTAACACGTTAATTACTACCTTAGCTCTTTTTATTCCGCCAAACATCCAAAACGAATGTAGTATCACTTGAAGAAAAAGAAGTTCTCATATCATCTTATCAAATAATTTTTTTCTCTTTAACTTCATTGGTTAAACTAGACACACATGTTAAAGACTTGGTTGAACATAATTGAATGTTTTTGAGTTTACCGGTCTTAGTTTCTCTAATATCATTTAGGCACATGTATACATACAGACATATGCTTTATGCTCTTAAAGAACGTAAAATCTCCTTTCATATCATTAAAAATCCAATCACTACATTTGTTCAAATTGAGTGATGATAACTTCATAACAATTCTAAAATAATAGTTGTATATAAAAAAAATATAGGGAATTTATTATTACTCGTTCAAATTAGTTCTATTTAACCTAGAAACGTCAATACGTCATGCGACATGTATTGCCTCTTAAATCTTTCTTTCGTATGTTTTATTTTCTACACTAATCACAATTTTTACATCTATTCTAATGTATGTTTATGTATATATTTTTTTGGTGCCCTGCCCATGCTTGCCGATTAGAGGGATGGTTGAATTGGGGTCCTATTTGCCGCACACGGACAACAGTAATCAATGAGTATTATTTGGGTTGTTAAAGCAATTAATGTGCATGTCTAATTGACGAAAATGCAAAAAATATAAATAAATAAAAATCGGTAAACATTTAACGACCTTAAAATATCAAAATATATATCGGCAGTGGGTCATATGGTCTAGGATCCATGTGGATATCCTGAGAAATGTGAATGAAATATATTTCAATACTAAACATGAGTAAACAAACTAATAATTAGCTGAACCTAAAAGTTAAAATGCATCAAATACTTAGGAGTAACATGTATGAATGTATGATTGAAGATTTGAAGTCACTCAAAACAATAATTCAATATCATAATCGTACACAACAGACTTGAAGACCCCTGGTTCTAGAAGGCACGTGAGTCCGAACATTATGTTGAATGTGCGACATCATTTAATTTTATCTTTTTCTAATATGAGTTAATCTATTTGTTGACTTTGGTATCTTTAAAAAAAAAAGTCTGGATTCCATCTACAATATGGGTAATATTAAGATTATTTAAGGATAGTTAAAAAATAAGACACATTAAATATTAAAAAAAAATCCTAAATACAGCCCTACTATAAGGATGGGGACGGGTATTTGAATGTAATCCAACTTCCCAACAGAGATGGGAATTACAAGGGGGAATTGGGTATGGGGATGATACCCGCCTTATTGTCATTCCTAGTCACTTGTTTGAACCCGTTTGGCTCCAATAATTAAATGAGAATTTAACCCGTTCAATAGCTTAAGAATAGTTAGCTTGACTCAAGTCACTTATTTGAACTCATTCTGCTCAAATAAGTAAATGAGTAATTGATTCATTCGGCTTGAATAACTTAACGAGTTTTTAAACAAGTTGAGTTGAATACAAGTTTTATGGAACTAGGCACGTATATCTAATCTTTCGACTCGACACCCTCGATAACTCAGTTGATTGATCGACTCGTTTACACCTCAAAACCAGATGTTGGAAGTCTTGCAAGTCATGCAAGTCTTTAAAATTAGGGGTATAAACTGTAAAATGGACTTGGGAATTTGAGAAAAGAATAAAGTGTGATCAAGACATTGGAATATCGTCTCATAAATAAATTATTAGAAGAAATATTTTTTAAAGAAAAACGTGAAAAATCGTAGTCTTAATCCACCTTATCATCATGACAAACCATCGAAGTATATTTGTATTAAAGCTCACCTACAAATGATACCCCCACTAAATCTAGATTTGTTCATGTTTATTCAATATATTTTGTATATACTAACACATATCATTTCTTGAGTTTTTTTTATTTTAACAGCAAAATAATATATTAAATAAAATATATTTTGACAAAACATCAAAAGTAAAAATTACATTACATCAAATATATAAGACTAATATGTCATAAAAACAATACTAAGCTATCATTTCTTTTGGGTTATTTCCTTATTTACATTCAATTAAACCTTATCCTAAAATGGGATTTATAGTCCCAAAGGAGATGCGGTTTGAATGAGAGAATGACATACTAACACACGTAGTAATAAATTAAGAGTATTCATTCATAAATCTATAATAAATTTTACTATATACTACAAATAAAATATGATACTGTTTAATGTTAATAAATATATTTTGGTGAAAAGTTATTTTAAGAACCCTTAAAAAAGCAGGAACCTTTAAGAACTTTTTAAATTAAGCCTAATCATTGATTATTATTTACATGATGATTGTTTTTTTGATTGTTTTGAGTTATTTAGGTGTAATTTTGGATTTTACATTTATGTAGAGATATAGATTATCATCCGTTATACAATTATGTGGATAATAGATACTATGATCAAATGTGAATGAATAGTGCTATGAGCACATGTATGCAAGTCGATCATATGTATGCAAGTATTTTGTAAATAAATGTTTTTATGAGATTGATGATAATCAAATGTATATAGATAGTCATATGAACATTTGTAAGCAATTATATAATCATATGAACATGTGTAAACAATCATATAGTTAATAATTTTAATTTAAAGAAGGTCCTAAAGGTTTTTTCTTTTTTAAGGGTTCCCAGAATAACTTTTCTCATATATTGTGAATTTATTACATAATAAATAAAAATATAATAAATTTAATTATATATTGTAAATTAGTCATAAACTAAATCCAATCCAATGTCAGTTTAATTCGAACGTTAAACAAATTACTAGTTTAACTGATAAGAAAACATAGGAAATATCTACAATTTACTATATAAAGCATCGACTTCTCCCCTTTTATAGTTCAAATTACAACTTTGACTACTTAAAATACTCCTCTTTTTTATTCACTAATTTAGACATCTCTATCTAATATACCTATAATACCCTTAATGAATTAATTTACAACATAAACCCCTCAACCCTTAAAATAACTACACTACCACATTCAACATCAATTATTTTAACGCTTACCATCATTGCCGCCCCCACCGCGACCCCACCACCTGTCATCGCCACCGCTTCTGACACCAACGCCGCCACCCGTTGCCGCCGCCGCCGTCACATTGCGCAGACATACATATCGTTTATTTAAAATTGCAATATACCACATTATTAATCTACATCACAGACCACTTTGATATCCAAGAGGAATTATATATATTACATTTACGGTCCGCTTAGGAACAATAAAGCAGCCAGGCAAACTGCTCAATCAGCAGCTTGCTTGCCTGCTTGAATTTTTTTTTTAAATTCGTTTTTTAATCAACTTTCGTTTTTTTAACTTTTGTCATGAAAGTTTCATTCTCTTTACTTTTTATCACATAAATTTACTAAAGTTTTTGCCCTTTTATTTTTTGCCACATCACTTTCGTTTATTCTACTTTTCGCACGAAAGTTTTGTTTTATTTACCTAGCTTTTATACTTTTATTTTTCTAACTTTTGTCACGAAAATTTCGTTCGCTTACTTTTTACCACATAACTTTTGTTAATTTTTACCACATAACTTTCGGTTTTTTAACTTTTGTCATGAAAGGTTCATTTTACTTTGTTTTTGCACTTAACTTTGATCGACACGAATGCTTCATTTTCTTTACTTTTTACCAAAAAAAAAAAAAAAAAAAAAAAAAAAAAAAAAAAAAAAAAAAAAAAAAAAAAAAAAAAAAAAAAAAAAAAAAAAAAAAAAAAAAAAAAAAAAAAAAAAAAAAAAAAAAAAAAAAAAAAAAAAAAAAAAAAAAAAAAAAAAAAAAAAAAAAAAAAAAAAAAAAAAAAAAAAAAAAAAAAAAAAAAAAAAAAAAAAAAAAAAAAAAAAAAAAAAAAAAAAAAAAAAAAAAAAAAAAAAAAAAAAAAAAAAAAAAAAAAAAAAAAAAAAAAAAAAAAAAAAAAAAAAAAAAAAAAAAAAAAAAAAAAAAAAAAAAAAAAAAAAAAAAAAAAAAAAAAAAAAAAAAAAAAAAAAAAAAAAAAAAAAAAAAAAAAAAAAAAAAAAAAAAAAAAAAAAAAAAAAAAAAAAAAAAAAAAAAAAAAAAAAAAACAAAAAAAAACTAGTTTATGTACAAAACACTGATTTATTCTCACGAACATAACATTGACCAAACAAATATAAATATAACTTTGAACATTATATTAAGGACCATTTTCTCACAATCATTATTAAAAGTAATAAAGAAGTCAAAGGAATTAAATACTCAAGATCCAAAACTGATTTTGTTGATTAAATTAGTAGTTAACCTAAAAACCTAGATATTACTTTAATGGTACTTTCTAAACATAGTATTTCTGGGATTAAAATCCAACTAAACTAAAACTTTCCACATTTGGACTAAAAACAAACATTATTTAACCAATAACATAATTAACAAAAGAAGTAAAAAAAAAAGTTCCTCTAATATAATATTAAGTAATAATAATATAACAATAACAATAACAATGAGATAATTAACTACTGAAAACAAACAACAGCCTCATGTTCTTCTCCTTCTTGCCCTCTTGCTATTTAATCTTCTCTAATAATAGTTAAAACAAACTACTTATTATTATCCATAATATAATAATTATAATAATAACCCATAATTAACTTAACTAATTACTATTTAAGATGATGATGATGATCCTCCATTAGTCCCCATAACATTTTCACCACTACCCACACTATCATTATTTTGTGGTGGTGGCTGAAACTGATGGTGGTTATTCGGCCGGTGATTAATATTTGTTAAGAAATCGATACCGGCCGTGGTGACGCCACCACCAGAAGATCCATTATTATCAATGTGATGGGTCACGGCGGCGTTGGGTTCTTTTTTACCCAACGTCATCTTATTATTATGCATCCAAACTTTAAAAACCCCTTTTTCAACCCCAATTTCATTACAAAAACTTATGATTATATCTTCATCTTTTTTCAGCATCTTCCATCCGACTTTTTCGGCCAACTCATGCATCTTGTCTTTCTGTTCTTGTGTGAATTTTGTTCTGAATCTTTTTTTGCCATTTGAGCTATTAGACCCCATCACGCCTGGGTTAGAGAACGGCGTGATGGGTGTAGATTCTGGCGGTGGAGCGGATAATCCGGTGCTAAGAGCTAAAAGCATGTGAGGAGCTGATGGGTAGTAAGAAGAAGAGATCGGAGGTGGGGATGGAGAGTCCGCCGGAGATAAACTGTTTGTTCTAGCTCCGGCGACAGAGATGGGTTGTGGTGGCGGTGGCGGTGGTGGTGGGTGGTGACGGTGGTGTGGTTGGTATTCTATCACATGTTGAATTGGGTTAGCAGGAAAAGACGACTCATCTGGGTCACGGCGGTGGAAATTCCGGTGGCAACCACAAGCTGCACATTTTAACGACGTCGGGTCGGTGGGTGTGGACGTCGGCGACGGCATAAACTCACCACACCCGTCCACGGCGTGACCACCCATCGAAGCGGCGTGGTTTTTTAAACATTCTTTATAACTCACCACAACAGGTGGTGGGTTATTGAAGTTGTGATGACGTGGCTTTAGTCTTTTAAGTACTCCATTTGTGAAAGGAGATGAAAGATGTTTATGGATCGGACTCGGGTCAAGATCATGGATGTCTTTAGTAGGACTAATATTACCAGTGGTTGTTGTTGTGGTGGTTTGTGGTGGTGATGATATGTCCATATATATATGTATATATATATTTTGTATATGTATATAAATAAAAGAAAGGAGTAATTAAGTGAAAAAGAAAAAAAAGAAGAAAGTTTAGGGGTCCATATGGATGAAATTGTTGAAAGAAAAAGAAGATGGATGGGATGAGGGATGGGGTTAGAGAGATAGATTGATTGATTGATGAAAATTGTATTGATGTTAATAAAAATATAAAAATAAAATAAATTTTGGTTATGGAAGGATGTCAGGAGAAGATGACTGTAGATAACCTTCTTATGTGGTGGTGCAATGTCTTTGCTTAACTATGCTTTGGTTATCTAATCTACTACTTGGTTAACCCGAATGTTTTGTATATGGGTAATCAAATTACTGAATTTACTATTATATGGGGCTAGTTGACCCGACCTCTCTTTTTCAAACACAAAAAGTCACAAACATAAACCCTATGTTAAGATTGTACTCTTTACTTTTGTCTGGTAATGAAGAATTGCATTTTGATGGTCACACATTTATTTCTTTTTTATTTTTAGAATACTTGTAATGACCACACTATTCATATGTATTTTTAGCAATCTTATTACATTCACAACAACAAATTTGAAAACTAAATCCCACAAACCTCCAAAACTAGATCCACTAAAAATCAACTAAAAATAACAAAGACATTTGATCAACTCGAACATAACCAGCATCAACAAACCAACATAAGCCATTTCACATCACCACAACCCCGAGATGACCCCAAGTCTGTAACGGTCTATTCCATCATCATGGCGTTGTTAACCTTCAATAATGATACCATTACAAACACTTTTAATGTAGCGTTAGTTGCTATATATATATATATATATACACATATATAATTGATTTTTCCAATTGAATAGTAGTCTGTATGACGTATCTTCTATATAAGTATAATATCTATTTCATAACTTTAACGAAAGAGACTTTTCGTGAAGTTTTGAATTTTGATCAACAAACCAATTTTTCGAAGCATATAGATCATAGGTCTTTAACAAAGTGATATGACATTGTAAAAAAAAAAGGTTAACAGTTAAATTGATTATTTATGTTTAAGCAAAGAACAAGATAATTAACATATTTGTTATCTTTTTAAAAAAGGACAGTTATTAGCTATCTTACTTCTATTCCTATACCTAAAACTACTCTCAATAAATTCATATATGTAAGATTAAACCATGAATCTCACCCTAAAAGATAAAAGCATCCATTTTTTAGACTATGCTATAATTAATAGTATAATAGCAAGATAACTAGTTTGCTATACGATCAATTTATTATTTACTATTTAATTTGTAATTTTCATTAGAGAACTTTATCCATATCGAGGATAGTGTTATTAAGTGTGTAGGAGGATAACAACCCCATTAGAATTTTTATGTTTAGAGTTAATTACTTAAATGATACCTAATGTTTACTCGATATTGCTGGTTTCATACCTTACTTTTAATTATTACGCGGATCATACCCAACGTTGTCAAAATTACACTCGGACCATACCTGGACCCAAACGTCGTTAGCTGACCGTCAAAACACCCCCACGTGACTTGCATGTGAGGGGTAAAAATGTAATTTCGTATTTCTTAATTACTTAAATGGTACCTAACGTTTGCTTGATATTGCTGGTTTCATACCTAACGTTTAGTTATTCTTTTTTTTTTTTCTTTTTTTTTTTTTTTTTTTTTTTTTTTTTTTTTTTTTTTTTTTTTTTTTTTTTTTTTTTTTTTTTTTTTTTTTTTTTTTTTTTTTTTTTTTTTTTTTTTTTTTTTTTTTTTTTTTTTTTTTTTTTTTTTTTTTTTTTTTTTTTTTTTTTTTTTTTTTTTTTTTTTTTTTTTTTTTTTTTTTTTTTTTTTTTTTTTTTTTTTTTTTTTTTTTTTTTTTTTTTTTTTTTTTTTTTTTTTTTTTTTTTTTTTTTTTTTTTTTTTTTTTTTTTTTTTTTTTTTTTTTTTTTTTTTTTTTTTTTTTTTTTTTTTTTTTTTTTTTTTTTTTTTTTTTTTTTTTTTTTTTTTTTTTTTTTTTTTTTTTTTTTTTTTTTTTTTTTTTTTTTTTTTTTTTTTTTTTTTTTTTTTTTTTTTTTTTTTTTTTTTTTTTTTTTTTTTTTTTTTTTTTTTTTTTTTTTTTTTTTTTTTTTTTTTTTTTTTTTTTTTTTTTTTTTTTTTTTTTTTTTTTTTTTTTTTTTTTTTTTTTTTTTTTTTTTTTTTTTTTTTTTTTTTTTTTTTTTTTTTTTTTTTTTTTTTTTTTTTTTTTTTTTTTTTTTTTTTTTTTTTTTTTTTTTTTTTTTTTTTTTTTTTTTTTTTTTTTTTTTTTTTTTTTTTTTTTTTTTTTTTTTTTTTTTTTTTTTTTTTTTTTTTTTTTTTTTTTTTTTTTTTTTTTTTTTTTTTTTTTTTTTTTTTTTTTTTTTTTTTTTTTTTTTTTTTTTTTTTTTTTTTTTTTTTTTTTTTTTTTTTTTTTTTTTTTTTTTTTTTTTTTTTTTTTTTTTTTTTTTTTTTTTTTTTTTTTTTTTTTTTTTTTTTTTTTTTTTTTTTTTTTTTTTTTTTTTTTTTTTTTTTTTTTTTTTTTTTTTTTTTTTTTTTTTTTTTTTTTTTTTTTTTTTTTTTTTTTTTTTTTTTTTTTTTTTTTTTTTTTTTTTTTTTTTTTTTTTTTTTTTTTTTTTTTTTTTTTTTTTTTTTTTTTTTTTTTTTTTTTTTTTTTTTTTTTTTTTTTTTTTTTTTTTTTTTTTTTTTTTTTTTTTTTTTTTTTTTTTTTTTTTTTTTTTTTTTTTTTTTTTTTTTTTTTTTTTTTTTTTTTTTTTTTTTTTTTTTTTTTTTTTTTTTTTTTTTTTTTTTTTTTTTTTTTTTTTTTTTTTTTTTTTTTTTTTTTTTTTTTTTTTTTTTTTTTTTTTTTTTTTTTTTTTTTTTTTTTTTTTTTTTTTTTTTTTTTTTTTTTTTTTTTTTTTTTTTTTTTTTTTTTTTTTTTTTTTTTTTTTTTTTTTTTTTTTTTTTTTTTTTTTTTTTTTTTTTTTTTTTTTTTTTTTTTTTTTTTTTTTTTTTTTTTTTTTTTTTTTTTTTTTTTTTTTTTTTTTTTTTTTTTTTTTTTTTTTTTTTTTTTTTTTTTTTTTTTTTTTTTTTTTTTTTTTTTTTTTTTTTTTTTTTTTTTTTTTTTTTTTTTTTTTTTTTTTTTTTTTTTTTTTTTTTTTTTTTTTTTTTTTTTTTTTTTTTTTTTTTTTTTTTTTTTTTTTTTTTTTTTTTTTTTTTTTTTTTTTTTTTTTTTTTTTTTTTTTTTTTTTTTTTTTCTTTTAAAATTCCACCCATAAACATTTTTTTTTTTTAACTTTTGCCTCTAATTTATACGTTCTATTTTTAAATTATACTTCAATCAATGTACTCGTACCATCATTTCTTTTTAAAGCCAAACACAATTCCTGTTAGTATTCTATTTTACATTTTACTAATGTAAAAATGTAAAAATCATCATCTAAAAACAAACATGTAATTATTAGTTTACCTACTTCACCTATTAACATTTTGCAACAAGTATATCTATTTAATAATCTTACTAAATCATCTTGTAAACTTCTTAAAACAAAGGTAAACACTATAAATCTAAAATCCATTTCCTGACTTAATTGACGAATAGTATACGATCATAAACTTCTTGACTACTCGATCAATCTACTATATATGGTTCGTGTTAGGTTATTAAAGGACTAAAAGTGACTTTCTAAATTATGGGTTATAATATTCCTTTAAATTATGATAACATGAGTGATTATTTTATAACGAGTTATAAACACGTTTTTGAAAACTTGCTTGTCTATTATATGATTATATCTACAAACAATTGTGTATTTGGGAAATAGACTTTTTGTCATTATCATCACATTACGTGAGTCAATTAACGTTGATACTTACAACCACATGTAAAACAATCAATATGAAAAAATGAATCAATATAAACCTAAAATCAACTAAGCTAGCATGTTTTTGTTCTTGTCACATATGTTTGCCAACATTTTCTTAGCTATTATTTGTAAGTATGACACTTAATGAATCAAAAACCTAACTTAATTTATGTAATAAAGACCCACATATATATATTCTTATCATCCAAACATATGAGTAGTAGTTGGTTAAACTAAAGAATCTTTTAGGATGCGAAACGTAAATAATAAAAAGGGAAAACTACATTTTTCGTCCCTGTGGTTTTTCAGAAAAACACGTTTCATCCCTGCCGTTAAAAGTGAGCTTTTTTCATCCCTGTGGTTTATATTCCGTTAAAATAGTTCGTCCCTGCCGTTATGTCCCCCCACGTGCAAGTCACGTGAGGGCATTTTCGTCAGTTTGCACCAAATATCGAGGCCCTTCTTGTCTTTTTGCTATCTTATCCTCTTTTTTCCCCTTTTCTTTTTCATTTTCATCCCTGTGGTTTAAGTAAAATCAAAATTTATATCGATTGAATCCCTATAAATTCCAGAAACTGATTGGTCTATTAAAGTTTCATCTTCTTCCAATATCATTGAGGGTGTTGTTAAGGCATGGCTTTCAATTAATTTCTTTGTAACATTCTGTCTTGTTTGAGCATATTCAAACCATGGTGCAGATTTCCAATGGACAGGTGGCCAGATTTTTTCGGACTCCATAACTGTAAGAGAGAGAGAGAGAGAGAGAGAGAGAAAGAGAGAGAGAGAGAGAGAAAGAGAGAGAGAAAGAGAGAGAGAAAGAGAGAAAGAGAGAGAGAGAGAGAGAGAGAGAGAGAGAGAGAGATAGATAGAGAGAGAGAGAGAGAGTGTGAGAGAGTGTGTGTGTGTGTGCGAGAGAGAGAGAGAGAGAGAGAGAGAGAGAGAGAGAGAGAGAGAGAGAGAGAGAGAGAGAGAGAGAGAGAGAGAGAGAGAGAGAGAGAGAGAGAGAGAGAGAGAGAGAGAGAGAGAGAGAGAGAGAGAGAGAGAGAGAGAGAGAGAGAGAGAGAGAGAGAGAGAGAGAGAGAGAGAGAGAGAGAGAGAGAGAGAGAGAGAGAGAGAGAGAGAGAGAGAGAGAGAGAGAGAGAGAGAGAGAGAGAGAGAGAGAGAGAGAGAGAGAGAGAGAGAGAGAGAGAGAGAGAGAGAGAGAGAGAGAGAGAGAGAGAGAGAGAGAGAGAGAGAGAGAGAGAGAGAGAGAGAGAGAGAGAGAGAGAGAGAGAGAGAGAGAGAGAGAGAGAGAGAGAGAGAGAGAGAGAGAGAGAGAGAGAGAGAGAGAGAGAGAGAGAGAGAGAGAGAGAGAGAGAGAGAGAGAGAGAGAGAGAGAGAGAGAGAGAGAGAGAGAGAGAGAGAGAGAGAGAGAGAGAGAGAGAGAGAGAGAGAGAGAGAGAGAGAGAGAGAGAGAGAGAGAGAGAGAGAGAGAGAGAGAGAGAGAGAGAGAGAGAGAGAGAGAGAGAGAGAGAGAGAGAGAGAGAGAGAGAGAGAGAGAGAGAGAGAGAGAGAGAGAGAGAGAGAGAGAGAGAGAGAGAGAGAGAGAGAGAGAGAGAGAGAGAGAGAGAGAGAGAGAGAGAGAGAGAGAGAGAGAGAGAGAGAGAGAGAGAGAGAGAGAGAGAGAGAGAGAGAGAGAGAGAGAGAGAGAGAGAGAGAGAGAGAGAGAGAGAGAGAGAGAGAGAGAGAGAGAGAGAGAGAGAGAGAGAGAGAGAGAGAGAGAGAGAGAGAGAGAGAGAGAGAGAGAGAGAGAGAGAGAGAGAGAGAGAGAGAGAGAGAGAGAGAGAGAGAGAGAGAGAGAGAGAGAGAGAGAGAGAGAGAGAGAGAGAGAGAGAGAGAGAGAGAGAGAGAGAGAGAGAGAGAGAGAGAGAGAGAGAGAGAGAGAGAGAGAGAGAGAGAGAGAGAGAGAGAGAGAGAGAGAGAGAGAGAGAGAGAGAGAGAGAGAGAGAGAGAGAGAGAGAGAGAGAGAGAGAGAGAGAGAGAGAGAGAGAGAGAGAGAGAGAGAGAGAGAGAGAGAGAGAGAGAGAGAGAGAGAGAGAGAGAGAGAGAGAGAGAGAGAGAGAGAGAGAGAGAGAGAGAGAGAGAGAGAGAGAGAGAGAGAGAGAGAGAGAGAGAGAGAGAGAGAGAGAGAGAGAGAGAGAGAGAGAGAGAGAGAGAGAGAGAGAGAGAGAGAGAGAGAGAGAGAGAGAGAGAGAGAGAGAGAGAGAGAGAGAGAGAGAGAGAGAGAGAGAGAGAGAGAGAGAGAGAGAGAGAGAGAGAGAGAGAGAGAGAGAGAGAGAGAGAGAAAGAGAGAGAGAGAGAGAGAGAGAGAGAGAGAGAGAGAGAGAGAGAGAGAGAGAGAGAGAGAAAGAGAGAGAGAGAGAGAGAGAGAGAGAGAGAGAGAGAGAGAGAGAGAGAGAGAGTACCTCAGAAAGAGAAGGGATTCCCAGTCTCCGGAAAAAAACTGAAACCTTGCCATGAAGCATATGTTCTTCTTCGGTACTAAGCTCCCCCCCAAATAAAATATTAATATCGTTTAAGTAGTCAATATCATCAGAACTGAGAACCCCTGATTCCGTTCCATCAATCCCTGTGGTTTAAGTAAAATCACGTGGATCTTAAACTTTAATAAACCAATCAGATTCTAGAATTTAAGTCAAACTGACGAAAATGCCCTCACGTGACTTGCACGTGGGGGGACATAACGGCAGGGACGAACTATTTTAACGGAATATAAACCACAGGGATGAAAAAAGCTCACTTTTAACGGCAGGGATGAAACGTGTTTTTCTGAAAAACCACAGGGACGAAAAATGTACTTTTCCCTAATAAAAAAGAAGGTATATGAATTGTAATAAAGTTAAGAATCCCATGTTCTTAATCTAACAATGAGCGTAATTACATTTACACCTTTACGCTGTCAACAAAATATTTATAATTCTATATCTAAGGATGACGCCGTTACCGCTTATAATCTGGCAAAGCTTACGGTTTTAGTATTTTGGAGTTTAGTACATGTTTAAGGAAATTAATGAGGTAGATAATAGACTATTGTTATATTAATGACACGTGTAATTCGAGGTCTTATGAGTTTGACACGTAGCTTTGCAATTGTACACATGGTTTTGCTTCTTATCTCATTGTTTGTTACAACTAAATTTTGTCATCAACATGGCTTTGTCAAAATTGTTACTAAAATACATTTTTATTATAGTATTATTCTAAGCATATGATCGACACAAAATGAATGCTGATTAGGTAGTCTTCGTTTTTATCCTATTCTAAATGGGAGAGGCAATACACAACACCTTATATATGTTAGAATATGCGAACATAAATCATATAAATATTCACATATAATCACGAGTATGCGCAACGGAAGAATCGAATATGCAATCACATTAATTAACAAAGAGAGAATCGAAACGTGTATCTTATGCAAAGCTTCCAATAAAATCAATAATAATAAGATTATTATTGTTGTAGGGTTTAAAGTAAAACCTCTCTACGATCGCACACTAGACACCCCTTATACCGTATGCTAGTACCCCGATCACGATCAAACAACCCTTTGCTTGTACCCTCTAAAAGTCGAACCAAAGCAAACCCAAATCCCTTTGGTTTTGTTGTTTCGCCGAACCCCAAAGAAAAGAGAAAAGAGGAGAGAATTACTTATGTGAAAGAATGTAAAAACCCTTAGAATTTAGCCCTCTATATATAGGGATATTTTTAGGGTTTTCAACCTTGGTGGGCAAGTAATTTCAAGGCTTTCCAAGCCTTGAAATTTTCGGCCCAACCCATTAGGAATTAGAGCCCAACTCTAATTTCCTAATTTCACATTTTAACCTCCTTTTAATTAATTAAATAAAATTAACCCTTTAATTTATTTAAATTAATCATTTCGTGATCAAATTAATTAATATATTACTTTAATATAATAATTAATAGTATAGAGTTACTGTGTCATTTCGTGTGACCCCGTAGGCTTAAATTACTTATGGACATGCGTTTATTATAACGTGATCACATACCAACAGCTCCCACTTGAGCATGTTATCATAAAGACAATAACATTGGTTAGCGTCTAGCAACACGCCAATGCTCCCGGAAAAATTTAAGGATAGTTTCTTAAATTATCTTTTGAAATGATTTAGTCTTTAATATCCCTTTATTTCAGATACCCTTGTTAATTATGAATATGGATCAATGTCATTTCATAATTTAACGATTCTGTTTCTCATTTCTACAATTAATCAAGATTACCAAATTAGTCAATACCACCTCTTGAGTTCATTTGGGTATGCGCATACAAACATCTTAATTAATCAATGAGGGCGCCAAATGGTATCATACTTCAGTTGCAAATTGAAGGAACAAATCCTATATTGACTACGCGTGTTAGTCATGTCATTTCACTACATTTCTGAAAATAGCCCTTTATTACTACCTTGTTCAGGACAGTTAGAACTATATCTAAAAAAATGCAATCCACACATGCATAACCTGCTTGTATCTCAAGTCTAAGGATAAATAAAGCAACCATTTCACGAATTTCACTTAATGACGCCGATCCATAAAATGACAATTCGTTACGTGGGGTAAGTCCGATATTCACCTCTTTGAATACCATGTGAGTTTGGCAGACCATCTCCAAATATTCCCTTAAATATTTCAACCAATCTCTCACATTTGTCTTAGTTTAACTATATTCCCATATAGTTAATCGACAATGGACGTTTAGAATATATCAAAAAATATTCATGGATTTAAACATGCAAATATATGACACAATTATTATAAAATGAAACATTCATACCAAGTATTATAATTCATTTATTAAAATAACAATCGTTTAACATCCCATTATCCAAATACCAATCACAGATTTACATGATATAACTAGCAAAATCTAAGACCTATGCCCTCGGCATGCTTATTGAGCTTTCCTTTTGACAAAGCCTTTGTAAAAGGATCTACTAAGTTACAATCTGTGTGAACTTTGAGTAAATTGATTTCACGTGATTCGATTCGCTCACGAACATAGTGATATCTTTTTTGGTAATGTCTGGCACCTTTCTGAACTCCAGGTTCATTGGCAATGATAATTGCTCCCGAATTATCACAGTACAGATCCATAGGTGAGTTATTTGAGGGCATCACGTCAAGCCCAAAAATAAACTTTCTGATCCAGACAGCTTCCATGGCTGCATCCAAAACAACTATATACTCAGACTCTGTAGCAGACATAGCAACTGTAGATTGTTTCTTGCTCTTCCAATCTACTGCACCTCCATTTAAAGTGAAGACATATCCTGACTGAGATTTTGTATCATCTTTATCAGTCTGAAATCCAGCATCACAGTATCCAGTTACTTTGAGCTCTGCATCGGGATTTCCTCCATACACCAAGAATAATTCTTTAGTAGCACGCATGTACTTCAGAATGTTCTTCACAGCAGTCCAATGATCCTCTCCAGGATTTTGCTGATAGCGGCTAACTATATTTTGCGAGAATGCAATATCAGGTCTAGTGCATCTTACCGCATACATGATAGATCCCACAACCGAAGCATAAAGAATTCTTTTCATACGCTCCACCTCTTCAGGTGTAGAAGCACCGTTCTTGCTAGATAAATTAAGTCCTTCTTGCATCGGCAAATTCCCGCGCTTAGAATTCTCCATCTTGAATCTCTTCAAGATTTTATCTATATAAGCACTTTGACTTAATCCAATCAACCGTTTACTTCTATCTCTATAGATCTTGATTCCAAGAATAAATGCCGCTTCACCCAAGTCTTTCATAGCAAAACACTTTCCAAGATAAGATTTAACGTCTTTCAACATTGGAATGTGATTTCCTATTATCAATATGTCATCTACATACAAGACAAGGAAAGTAACATTACTCCCACTAGCTTTGCGATATACACATGGCTCATCAGGATTTTGAGCAAAACTAAACTTTTTGATCTCCTCATCAAACATTTTATTCCAACTCCTTGATGCTTGCTTCAATCCATAAATGGACCTTTGAAGTTTGCATACCTTGTCGGGATGTTTTGGATCGACAAAACCTTCTGGTTGTACCATATAGACTTCCTCGTCATCTAGAAAACCATTTAAGAAAGGCGGTTTTGACATCCATTTGCCATATCTCATAGTCATAGTACGCTGCTATGGCTAAGATGATCCTAATAGCTCTAATGTCCGCAACAGGAGAAAAGGTTTCCTCATAATCAACTCCGAAAAGTTGAGTATAACCTTTTGCCACAAGACGAGCTTTATAGGTGTGTACATTTCCATCCATGTCGGTCTTCTTCTTGAAGATCCATTTACACCCAACGGTTCTACCATTTGGTGGAAGATCAACCAAGTTCCAGACTTGATTATCTTTCATGGATTTTATTTCCACATTCGCAGCTTCAAGCCATTTTTCAGATTCCGGATCTGATAATGCAGCTTTGAAATTAAAAGGTTCATTTAAGTCTCCTACTACGTGTTCTTCAAACTCAATCATAAGATTTAATCTTTCACGAGCACGTATTGTCCTTGAGGACCTACGAAGTGGAATCGCTTCATCTTCAACTTGAAGTTCATCTTGAGATTCATCTCTTTGAACATTCCCCTCCCCCCCAAGTTGATGATTGCTAGTATTTTCAGAAGTTGACACATCTTCTTGAGCCTCATCAAGTTCAACAATCCTCCCACTGTCTTCTTGAGATATGAGTTTCCTTTCAAGGAACTCAGCAAATCGAGAAACCTTAACAGTGTTTTCGGTAGGAAAGTAGAAGTAGTAACCCATTGTTTCCTTTGGGTATCCTACAAAGATGCACTTAACAGATCTAGATTCGAGTTTGTCAGGCGTATCTCGTTTCACGAGTGCCTCACATCCCCAGACCTTTAAGTAAGACAACTTGGGAACACTCCCATGCCACAATTCATGCGGTGTCTTGTCAACCTTCTTGGTTGGAACCATATTGAGAATGCGAACAGCAGTCTCTAGGGCATAATCCCAAAACGAAAAAGGAAGAGTTGTATGATTCATCATTGATCGAACCATTTCTAACAAGGTTCGATTTCTCCTCTCCGATACACCATTATGCTGTGGAGTATATGGAGGAGTAAGCTGTTGAACTATTCCACAAACTTTAAGATAATCTTTAAACTCTTGGCTTAAGTATTCACCACCTCGATCCGAACGAAGAATCTTGATGGTTCTACTGAGTTGATTCTCTACTTCACTTTTAAATTCCTTGAATGTTTCAAAGACTTCATGTTTATGTTTAAGCAAGTAAACATAACCATAACGACTGAAATCATCCGTAAAAGTGACGAAGTAGCTAGCACCTTTCCTTGACACATGTCTAAATGGGCCACATACATCCGTATGTATTAGTCCAGGTAGTTCTTTTGCCCTCTCCGGTTTATTTGGAAAAGGTTTTCTTGTCATTTTGCCGAAAACACAAGATACGCATTCGTCAAATGATTCATCATTTGTTTGTAAGATTCCATCTCTTTGAAGCCTTTCAATGCGTTTCTTGCCAACATGAGCAAGACGACAATGCCAAAGATAAGTCGAGTCCAAATTGGTCTTGACTCGTTTGCTAACATTATACATTGAATTATCCTTTGAATCACAACCATGCATATCAATTTCATAAATACCATCACAAGCAATAGCATTGAAATAATGAACATTATTTCGTGAAACTGAAATACCAATATCATTAAAAACATTAATGAATCCGTTGTTTTTCAACAAAGAAATTGAAATGACACCTCTAGTAATAGACGGTGCATAATGACAATTGTCTAAAACAATGACTAAACCAGTAGGTAAAACTAAATGATAGTCGCCTATTTCTTCTACAGCTGCCGGTAGGCCATTTCCCACGAACAGTTGTAAAGATCCTGGTTTCAGTTTCCTTCTCCTTCTAAGCCCCTGTAAACAATTACAGATATGAGTACCACACCCGGTGTCGTAAACCCATGAATTACGCTTAGAAAAGGAATATAATTCAATTGTGAAGATACCTGAAGTACTAGTCAAACCAGTTTGCTTCTTCTTCAACTCAGCTAGATACTTAGAACAATTCCGCTTCCAATGTCCCACTTCATTGCAGTGATAACATGTTTGGTCCTTAGCGGGATGTTCCTTTTTCGCTGGAGGGGTCTTCTTAGGTTTAGGAGTAGCAACTTGCTGTCCTTTACCTTGATTCTTGCCCTTTCCTTTTGGTTGTTTCCCTTTCTGGATCTTTCCCCCTTTGATCGTGAGAACTTGGGTGTGGCAGACTTCTTTGGAAGCTTCTTTTCATACTCATTCGCCATGGCATGAAGTTCAGCAATGGTTTTATTCATGCTATGCATATTGTAATTGCGCACAAATTCCTCAAAATTCCTTAGATAAAGACTTGAGAATCATGCCAATAGCAATAGGCTGAGGATAAGCATAATTCAACCTTTCCAATTGCTCAAAATACCTCTTCATCTTGAGTATATGAGGACTAACCGGTGTTCCTTGCTCGTTTCGCAAGTCATGAAGTGTGTCAACTAGGTCGAACAACTCCACTCCCGCTTGCTTTTCGTACAAAGACTTGAGCTCGTTAATCATATCACGAGGAAAATAATTTTCAAATTGCTTTTGAAGATCAGCATTCATGCTTCCCAACATCAGACAAGCAACCTCATTGTGTCTATCATACGCAGCAGTGTATGCAGCCAACTCTTCAGTTGTAGCATTAGCTCCCGGAACAACGGGTGTCTGCTCTTCAAGGATTTCAATTTTCTTTTCAGCTCTTAGAACTATTCTTAGCTGACGAAACCAATCATTGAAGTTAGGTCCAGAATTTTTTTCTCCTTCTAGCATCGACCTGAAAGCCGATTGGTGTATGTTTTGAGAAGGATTTGTTGTTGCCATCTACAAAACAGACAAAAGTTCAATTATCGGTATTTTCGATAATAATCCTTAAAAATGTAATTTACCCTTGTTAAATTCAATTAACAATTAATTTCATTAAGGCTAGGATCCAATTGACATACAATCATTTCATCTGTTGATCAGCTAGAAATGACGGTACTCAAAAGGTAATCGACGATCAATAATTGCATTCATGCAATTCCTAGAGATATGGAACTTACAACAACACTTTAAAGGGGTATTAAGTGTTTTGTAAACATGTTTTGTCCCATCTTATGCCACGGGTCAAGGATCTCACCTCTTAACTCGTTTTAAGTCGCCCAATTAAGAACATGTAAATAGTCCACCACCGGTCTCACAGTGGAGTGGTAATTTACCTTGAAGAGATACAATTCGCCTACGGTCTCACGTAGGAGTGAAAAGCACTGGCAAGTGTTCTTAGCAAAGTGGGTGGCAATGACTTAACTTTAAATGGATAATGCATTTGATGTGAATCAAAAGTTTATGTATGAAGACTCATGCAAATCTTCATAACATAATGTTTAATAAAATCATTTTATAGTCTTAGTAACACAAGAGAGCTCGGTAGCTCCATTTGAACGCACAAAGAAGCGCAAGGGAAAAGGTTTGCGAAGGACGCAATTAAAAACCCGCCCTTTTAGGAGGCTAGCGCACTCCGACTTATACCTCTCTTAGAGTTTGTTCAAATGGGTGAGCCGGTGTATCTCAAGGTTGTAAGACTCCAATTTTATTAAAGAAATCTCTATTTCGATAGTTCTTAGTCAAGTTTATTCTTTTCTCCAAAACAATTTTTGCATCACCTTTATAGCTCTTTATAAACACGCAAAAATTAATAAACTTACTAATTACCGAACTAATTTAATCATGCAACAAGTTAAGGTAGGCCACCTAAACATGGTCACTATGGTTCATGCATATGTTTAAAGCCGGCTCCCCCCTCCGAAGAAGAGGACCACATACATCAAGTTTCCTTGATTGCGTAAGCCTTTAAACAACTTAATTAACAAGTAATTCACATAAACCTGCTGACTGGAAATTTTCCAGCAGCTTCACGACCTGTTTAGCCCTGTTTCTGATTTGACCAGAACTACAAAGTTGTAGCCCTATGTGTCAAGCACCTACTGTCCAAAGCAAAACTTCTAACTCATTACAGATTAAAAGATATGAATTTTTTAGTGAACTGTCGCAAATCAGAAAAATCACACGAAAAAATTCACTTAGTCACACAATTATCTAATAATTAACCCTAATTATTGGATCATCATGCTTTGCTAAATATATCTCCATATATCAGTAAAAATCACAAGTAATTTTTCATGAATTCTTGTGATTTTACTTTTATTTAACAACTTTAAATAATTAAGATACACAAACATGCAATTTATACAAATAAATCATGTCAATTCACTAACTCAAAACTTGCCATGAGGGTTTCAATCTCCATTGAATTAGGTTAATTTTAATTAAAAAAAAACTCTTATTTTTATTTAATTTAATCCGATTTTAATTAAAAAAAATAAGAAAACAACTTTTAATTATTTAACAATTAATTAAAAATCAACCAACCCTTAACCCCCCTTCAAGTTTTGATCTTTGTAACTAATAGATCACATATGTGGCTCGTGATACCACTGTTAGAATATGTGAACATAATGATATAAATGGAAATGAGCTTAATTGATGCTTTAATGGAGAATTTAGGTTAGTGTGTGTAATGTGTGTTTGTGTGTGAAAGGGAGGTTGAAGATGATAGGGAGGAGAGAGAAAATAAGTAAGTGTGTGTTTATTATGGCAAGAGTTAGTTACAAGATTAGTTACAAGGGGTATTTATATCCTAAACATTACAAGTTTCATCTAAACCCCTTGTACTTTAACAACTTAACACAAGTAACTATATTTACAATTAAACACCATATTTTTAATTCTAACAATCTCCCCCTTGGTGTTGAATTGTAAATGTTGCATCGTCTTCGGTCTTTAAATAACATGATGAGCCCATTTGTTGAAAATCTTCAATGTTGATTGGACTTTGAGGCTTTCTCATTGTCTTCAACGTCTTGAATCAACCTTGACTTTGAATCTTCTCAACAACCAAATATATTTGACGATGACTTATTAAATCTTGATCTTCTCTTGCAACTTTGAATACTTTGGAAGCATCTTTGAAATCTTTGTAGCTTTTGAGCTTTCACAACTTGAACGTTTGAATGTTGATTTCAACTTGATGTTGCTTGGAGAAGTAACTTGAATCTTTGAGTAGCATGCGGAAGCTTGGTTTTGACTTTGAATTCTTTGAATTCTTTTGCATGCGGAAGCTTGGTTTTGACTTTGAATTCTTTGAATTCTTTTGGATGCGGAAGCTTGGTTATCTTTGAAATCTCTTGGCATTGCGGAAGCTTGGTTTTGACTTTGAATTCTTTTGGATGCGGAAGCTTGGATTTGACTTTGAATTCTTTGATCTTTGAATTCTCTTGGCATTGCGGAAGCTTGGTTTTGGAATGCGGAAATTTGATTTTGTCTTTAAAACTTCAATTCTTGGTCTAACTTGTCTCTGAATCAATAAACATCTTGGAGCACTTGATTCTTTGATCATTTAACATTTGCTCCCCCTCAATCAAACAACTATCTCGGAGCAAATTATTCAATAACAAATCTTTAATCTCTTGCTCCCCCTCGAACAAACAATCATTTCTTTCTTGGAGCAACTTAACGACTCATGAGTTTACTCTTGCTCCCCCTCAAATGAACAATCTCTTCAAACAATGAACAAACTTAACTATCCAACTTAATATTCTTTGGAGCATCAACAAAAGGACAAACTCCATCTAATCTCAAACATTATTCAACCTCAAACTCTTGTAATCATCAAACAATGGTCATATTTCTCAACAAATCTTTCCGTTATTGACCATGTACTTCATCTTGAATATACTCGATCTCGAATCAATCCTTTAACTTTCTCGAAACAATCTCTCAACTTAGCACGATAATTATTCACTCTCTTCACCTAAACTAACGATCCTTTGAAAATCCAAATACAACAATCATCCTCGAACAAGTTCTACCAATCAAATTCTACCTAAAACCTTGAATTCTATCTATCAATCATTTAATCATTTCTCCCCCTTATGATGAATATGTGGAACGTGTTCATCATACAATAATGATTGATAGCATAAACGGTAGATTTCAACAAACAACAAGCACGCAAATTAACCCAACCCAATTCCCAATGAACCTATTGGTGAACTAGAATTTGAGGTTGCGTTGTTGGAAAAAGATTTTATAATGGTGTTTGTGTTCTTTGTGTTTGTGTGAAGAGAAATGAAATCCGGATAAAAATGATCCGTTGACACAACCAAAAATCGAAAGGATTAATGGTGTGGCCTAAAATACGATTACTATTTTTAGGACTTCCCATTATCATCGAGAAATGCACAAAGCTTATCTCTAAATGGTTTGGTCTATGGCTTTTCAACCGATAGATTGCTTTAAAGAATGTAATTCATGGTCAGTGTCACAAAGGCGTTCGATAACCATGTCTTACTATCCTCAAAGACTTTTGGGAAATAAAATCCGAGGTCACATAGACTTCTCATTTACTCAGCAAATTCATAAAATGAAAATGTGAGACCTACGTTCAACGTTGGAAATGATGTTAGCATTGATAGGATTTCCATTCGTTCATCGTGGAATATCAAAAATATGATATCACTACAAATGTTCCGGCAATATCACAAAGATATACGATGTCACAAAGACATATAAAAACTCATTGTATCCTAGTCAAATGAAATAATATTTCAAGTACGCTCTAGACTCAATAAGTGATCAAATGAAGTCGGGGACCGGAGCAGGGTATCTCCCTTTTTCAATATCAACGTCTTTTAAATGAAGAGTCAATAGAAATGTGAAAATCTCCGTGAGAATAAAACAAGCATTTGTTAAGAAATACTTGAGTGGTTAGGTAAAGATGTGCATTGCTTCACTGGGTCCATGAAGTCTTCTTCAATATCGAGAAATCAACAAATGAAATCCGATAGGAACGTGTTGACCCGGCTTTTTGAGAATTTTGGGGAGGGCTTTAATTTCTTTTAGCCCTTTCTCACATCATCATTTCACCGTAACCTCTCACTTTTCGACTACTCCCTCATGTCCTATTTGCACAAACATCATCACCACGCTCATAAACCCTCACAATCTAAAGTTGATAATTTAACTCCGGGGTTAGATCTCATCGGCGATGACAAGATCATGGAGTTTTTATGAGTGGCCTAAACTCTCATTTGCAAATCTAACACCGAACTTCTTTGGATTTGATCGAAAATGGTTTGAAAATCTTCCAAAGTGTTTTAAAGTGGAAAATGAGTTTAAACACTTGGAAGTTTTTTTTATAAACAAACTCCCCCTAAATATATGCATGATATAAACAAAGTTTTTGCATATAAAGGGTGAGTAAAAAGTTTGAAAGTTGCTCACAAACATTAAAAATGAGACTACAAAGGCAGTACACAAAGGCGTTCGATGTCTTGCATCTCATCCTAATACTTTGTGAGTAACTAAAAGACAAAGTAAAAATGATGAAAAGAGAAAATCTTTTTGGATTTTTAAAATTAAGAAAATGAAAATCTTTTTGGATTTTTCTAAAAAGAATGAAATTATAACACGGTTTTAGAACGGGTTATACACTGAAGTGTGCATAAGCCACTTTTCATCAAATCATTTGGAAAGCACTTTTGGAACCCATTTGAGATTGGGTCCAATGTTTTTGAATTCTTAAAAGTCCAAATGTAAGTCTCATCGATTTGATGAATAGAGGTTGCATTCCACGATGAACTAAAACCCGGTGGTTTAGTTGAAAAGATTTTTCGTGGAAGCAACGGTGAAAAATCATTCTTTTTCTTAGAAAGAGAAGCAACCTTTTGAGATTGATTTGAAAAATGATTTTTCGGAACAAAATCATTCACTTTTTGCACAACAGTTTTCACAGGTTTTGGTGCAAGATAAAAAAAACTCTGAAAATGAATATTTGAATGATTTTGACTCAGTTGACTTATCTTTTGAAATTGGTTTCCATTTTGATTTAGTCAACTGAGATTTTGCTTGTGAAATGTGTCCAGAATTATCTTCAAAAGATAGAAAAGACACTAAAGTAGTGGTTCCATCAAAATTTGGTTTCTTAGTGTACTTCTTACCCTTTTGTAAGGAGTAATTAGTAAACTGAGAGACCTTTCTTTCAAAAGGTTGTGAAGATTTACCCGTGTAAATCCTCTTTGAAACATCAACTTTAGGTTTGGATGACTCAGATTTTGGAAAACATTTTGACACCTCGGTCTTTGGAATCGTAGAATTACTCGATTGTTTCATGGGTTTTTCAAGCTTTGTGTCCAACGATTTTGATTTAAAAGATGCAATTCGGTTCTCCATCTTTTCAAGTTGTTTTGTAACCGAAGCATTTAAATCAGAGAAAGAAATTGTTGACACATCAGATTTTAATTTCGAAACAAGAGTATCTTTCTCATAAAGTTTGGATTCCAAAGATGAAATGTAATCTTGTTGATCTTTGATAATTTTCGAAAATCTTTGTTCTTTTCTCACAAAAATTGTGGACTTATTTCGCAACTCATGGTTAAGCTCAGAAATGTTTTGTTGCAAAACAAGTTCTTTTGTGTGTGAAATGAGCTTAATTGATGCTTTAATGGAGAATTTAGGTTAGTGTGTGTAATGTGTGTTTGTGTGTGAAAGGGAGGTTGAAGATGATAGGGATGAGAGAGAAAATAAGTAAGTGTGTGTTTATTATGGCAAGAGTTAGTTACAAGATTAGTTACAAGGGGTATATATATCCTAAACATTACAAGTTTCATCTAAACCCCTTGTACTTTAACAACTTAACACAAGTAACTATATTTACAATTAAACACCATATTTTTAATTCTAACACATAAATCATATAAATATTCACATATAATCACGAGTATGCGCAACAGAATAATCGAATATGCAATCATGTTAATTAACAAAAAGAGAGAATCGAAACGTGTACCTTATGCAAAGCTTCCAATAAAATCAATAATAATAAGATTATTATTGTTGTAGGGTTTAAAGTAAAACCCCTCTACGATCGCACACTAGACACCCCTTATACCGTATGCTAGTACCCCGATCACGATAAACAACCCTTTGCTTGTACCCTCTAAAAGTCGAACCAAAGCAAACCCAAATCCCTTTGGTTTTGTTGTTTCGGCCGAACCCCAAAGAAAAGAGAAAAGAGGAGAGAATTACTTATGTGAAAGAATGTAAAAACCCTTAGAATTTAGCCCTCTATATATAGGGATATTTTTAGGGTTTTCAACCTTGGTGGGCAAGTAATTTCAAGGCTTTCCAAGCCTTGAAATTTTTGGCCCAACCCATTAGGAATTAGAGCCCAACTCTAATTTCCTAATTTCACATTTTAACCTCCTTTTAATTAATTAAATAAAATTAACCCTTTAATTTATTTAAATTAATCATTTCGTGATCAAATTAATTAATATATTACTTTAATATAATAATTAATAGTATAGAGTTACCGTGTCATTTCGTGTGACCCGTAGGCTTAAATTACTTCCGGACATGCGTTTATTATAACGTGATCACATACCAACAATATACATGTATGTATTAACTCATATAAGTCACATATACAAATCAAGATAAAATAAATTTAAAAAATGACAACTCGATTAATGATTTCGAAGTTGTTTCATACTTGTACTATGACTTGCTAGTTGTGGTGTAACTCGGTGGAATTGATGAAATCAAAAAATTGACTATTATTTTACATGCTCATAAAATATTACGCTTATAAATTTGATTTTATTTTAAAAATATCTTTTGAATATACTTATATAATATAACTAGATTATTGTCCCGCGTAACACGCGAGAAAAAACATATGATTAATGAGAAATATATAAATAAAAAAATGTTGAAAAATGATGATCGTAAATATAAATTGTTTTATGACGTTTTAAAACTTAAACCATATAATAACGTTATTAAGTCTATTCTTTATAACTCTATTAAAATTAGATTTTAAAGCAATTAGGAGTTAAAGAAGGTTTTAGAGTTATAGTCCAACTAATCAGACCTAAGGTATTGAGTTCGATCTTTAGGGATCGCAAGTCTTGGGGTTTTCATCCGAATACTTGTAACGGCTCATGGTCAATATCTCGTTGTCTAGGGTACGTGTAAGGCTTCACCGTCGTATGGTGAGGTTTCCTTGAAGTCGTATTCCGACTGAATGGTCGGAAAAAAAAATTGAATAAAATGTTTAGACTTTTAAAATATTCTATTATTTTATTTATAAATTTGAACTCTCTGCATATAAAATAGATGGAAACCTTAATATTTATTTGATGTTGCTTCACGTATGAAATCAAAATCAATAATTAGCAATTTAAAACTTGAAACAACTTAAATGCTATATTCGTAAGAAGATACATCATGAATTTGTTTAATTTAATAAAGTATAAGAATTAATGTTGTATTTTCTCAACAATTAATTAATTATAACATTATCATTTTAATCTAAGGTTGTGATTAAAAGTTAGAATTCATTTAACGGTTATTGCTTCTCCATAAAATAATTTAAGCAACACATGTTAGATTAAAAAATATAAACAATTATTGTATACAAAAAAAGTATTATAATAAAATACAATATATGCGTTTAATGTTTTAATATTTATATTCTTTTAATTTGATTTTACCTATATTTTTTACATTTAAATTTACATATTTAAGAATTCATCTTATTTTAAAAATGTCATAAACAACTTGTGTATTTTACACAAACATAAATCTAATGACAACTTAATATACTGATACCAAATATACCCTTTTAAATCACAATTAGCAAAAGATTAAAATGCTCAATAGCCCGCCAAATAGCACGACAACTTAATAGGGGTATCTTCGTCCTTTTAGGTTTAAACCAAGGTCTCCGTAGGCCAAACCTTCACTAAGGAACTTAGGATACCAATGGGTTGTTGCCACAATGATATTTTTTTATGTTTATTTTTTGCGAAGATATCTATCATTTTTTCACTAACATTATTTGTTAAATGATATAAATAATATAGGTAATTACTCCTTACTCTCACTACTTTATGAGTGATTTAGTTTCTACCAAAGTTAGTTGTCCATTGTATGTGGTTCCAAATGTGAAAGTCACAGTGGTCTGAGAGAACAACATGAAGTAATTTAACTAATGAGATTCAAAACTTACCCTAGCTGAAGGTTCACAACTCGTCATAATATAATGATTTATTTATTAGATAGTTTAATAAAATTAACGTAGTTTAAGGGTTATAAATTATTGATTGAAATCCATCCAATGGTCTTTAGTTTTTTAAGGATAATTTTAAAACCCTCTTTTCCATATTATTTGTTAGATTAGATTGTTAATTATTATATAATTGATTGAATATATTTTTAAGGTTTATTAAATCTTAATCTTAATCTTAATCTTAATATATACTAAAAGACAATTGATCTAACCCCAATTGACCAATCACAACTTTCAATTTCTCAATGTGAGTCCCTTAAGTTCGATGGTTAACCAGGAAAGTGTAAATACAACAAGTCTAATAATCACTAGAATGGACTAGTATTACTTGTAAATAAATGCAAGAATATATAAACAAAGTAATACAAGACTTAAAGCAATAAACAAGTAAAGTGGAACATTATGTATTTTTCAATTGTGTATTTTATTTATGATGTTAAATAAAATACAAGGTTGTGCGGAATCAAGATAATACAAACAAGTATGTATCCTAACAACCTATGAATTACAAATGATCTATATTTGTCAAATAACTCTTTTGGATCGAGATACTTAAAGTTGTGAAGTATCCCTGTTTAAGATCGAGAGTATTTAGACAAATTCACTTTCATGCAAAGTGTATGCTTAAAAGTGTTTTTGTGAAGGAAATGACTTTGTATTTATAGGCAACAAAATTCACCAGTGAATTTTGTGCCGTACAAATATGGTTGCATACATTTAATGATCCGACAAGAACATTAAATGTATTGGATAAGGAATAAGGATAAAGTCACATCAAATGACTTTGTGTCCTTTTATCCAACCACCTTTACACACACAAACTTTGGTAAAGAACAAGTGGATTGTTCTTTGGAAAGTGTGTAAAGGGAAAAGTCAATCCTCGATATCAGTGTTCAGACTTGTAGGGTCTAGAACACTGACAATCCTCCAGTGTACAGATCTGGTAAGACTTTCCAGTGGACTCCGCCATTTGTCAGTCTTCTTTCTTCAGACTTCAGTCTTTGACTTCAGTCAGAATGTCTTCAGTAGAGTTGATCTGGACTGGGGTGAAGTCCAATGAGCTCATCTGGAGAATACTCCAGATTTCCTATACAAGTATTTGCTCACTGGTCTTCCATTATTTCTGGACAAATCTTCAGAGGGACTCCAGATTCCAAGTCTGGAGTAGGTCCAGTAGAACACGTTTCTGGACAGATCTTCAGTAAGGCTCCAGTAGTCGAGTCTGGAGCGAGTCCAGTAAATCTGGACCTAACAAATTCCCCCTATTTGTTTAGAAATAATGCAAGTGTTTTCAAGCTTGAATCTATACATTTTTGTATGCTTGAAAAACACAAGTTTTGACTTAGTCTAAAAATCAAAGTTACTGGAAAACACTTTATAGATCATGAGTGTTTTTAGTTTCATCTTTTAAGTTCTAACTTAGACTAAATCTGATCATTTACTTATATGAATCAAAAATTGCAACTATTATTAAATACATCAACTGATAAATAGTATACAATTTTCATAAAACAATAATTTACAATAAGTAAATAATAAGAGTCAGACCCTTCTTTTTGATGTCTGTCCTGGAGCATCTTCAGTAGCCTTTCTCTTTGGTGATGGAGAAGATGGTATTGATTCTGGTGATCTTATGCCCATTGCAACTTCCATCTGTTGCTTTCTTCTCCATACCTTTTCAATTCTTTTCAGAAATGCTTTAACATCAGTCGACACATTTGTCTTCCCCCTGAACGTTAAAGCGATTTCCTTCAGTTCACTCCATCCAAAAGCTTGGACTGAAGTACTTTTCCTTTCGTCAGTAAAGTTACCCTCCCTGGTCAACTTTACTTCAAACTTAGACATGCCTTCATGATCTTCAGCCAATTTGATTTCAGCACCAGTGATCCTTCTGGCATCAGCCCTGAAATTCAACATCTCATTGTATTTTTCTTTCAGCTTGGCTTGCTGGATCAATGATTCAGTTTCCTTGGACACTCTCCTTTGCTCTACAGCAGATTGGAGTTCTTGATGATTTATTTTTCGAGAAGTGTCCAGGGGAATGAAATTGCTTACATCAGCATCTTTGATTGCTTTGATCTGTCTGGCAGTCAATTTTGGTAAACCAATAAGTCTCTTCCTGTACTCTATCTCCAGAGCACCAGCATTCTTTCTGATCTTTTTCTGGAGACTTACCAGTTCATCCTTTCTTTGTCTGATGAGTTCTGGTACACTCACGCCATAAATAATAGAATCATAGACTTGTTCTTCTTCAGCGTAGAATGAGCGTACATGAACATCATCCAATAAACTCAAACATTGATGAACTCTGGGGTCATCCTTCATCTTTTTATACACTTCAATATTAATGCCTAACCTGCCAGCATTGTAAGAATCCAGAGTACCCATAGTTGCCATCTCCCTTTGATGGGCCAGCAGTTCATCTTTTTGATTTCTTTTGAAAATCTCTATCATGATGCATTCTTGTTCAAACTTGGATGTTTCATCATCAGCATCTTCAGTTTGCTCTTCCTCTTCACCAGATACCACTTTTTCTTTTCCTTTAACAGCCTTCAGTGTAGTTGGAATATCTGGGAAGGTTTCAAACTGGGGCTCACTGGCTTCAGTACCAGTAGCTTCTTCAGTTAGCCCGGCTTCAGTGCCATATGCTCTTTGTCTTTCAGTTAGCCCGGCTTCAGTGCCATATGCTCTTTGTCTTTCAGTTAGCCCGGCTTCAGTGCCATATGCTCTTTGTCTTTCAGTTAGCCCGGCTTCAGTGCCATATGCTCTTTGTCTTTCAGTTAGCCCGGCTTCAGTGCCATATGCTCTTTGTCTTTCAGTTAGCCCGGCTTCAGTGCCATATGCTCTTTGTCTTTCAGTTAGCCCGGCTTCAGTGCCATATGCTCTTTGTCTTTCAGTTAGCCCGGCTTCAGTGCCATATGCTCTTTGTCTTTCAGTTAGCCCGGCTTCAGTGCCATATGCTCTTTGTCTTTCAGTTAGCCCGGCTTCAGTGCCATATGCTCTTTGTCTTTCAGTTAGCCCGGCTTCAGTGCCATATGCTCTTTGTCTTTCAGTTAGCCCGGCTTCAGTGCCATATGCTCTTTGTCTTTCAGTTAGCCCGGCTTCAGTGCCATATGCTCTTTGTCTTTCAGTTAGCCCGGCTTCAGTGCCATATGCTCTTTGTCTTTCAGTTAGCCCGGCTTCAGTGCCATATGCTCTTTGTCTTTCAGTTAGCCCGGCTTCAGTGCCATATGCTCTTTGTCTTTCAGTTAGCCCGGCTTCAGTGCCATATGCTCTTTGTCTTTCAGTTAGCCCGGCTTCAGTGCCATATGCTCTTTGTCTTTCAGTTAGCCCGGCTTCAGTGCCATATGCTCTTTGTCTTTCAGTTAGCCCGGCTTCAGTGCCATATGCTCTTTGTGACATGTGCTTCAGTGTTTGGTCACCAGACGACTTTTCCCCCTTGGAACGATCTCCAGTTCTTGACTTGAGATCATTCCATAACTGTTCAAGCATAAGTCTGTCCAGTGGACCAAAAGTGATACCTTCTACTGGAGTTGTTTCAGACACAACTTTCTTAAGTGCCTGTACTTCCTTCTGAACATTTGCAACTGCTTTAGGCAAGTGTTTTGGCAACTTCTCATCCAGTAACTTTTCTACTTGGGGTAACACCCCATCATGAATGCTACGAAGAACAGTCCTAGAAACTTCTTCACATAATTCTTTCAACATATTGTTTCTGAACTTCCTTGTACATTCATCACTTATAGTACTAACAACTGCACCCTGGTCTAGTGTGGGTCTACTTTCCAGAGAACTGACCCTGTAAACCAAATTCTGAACATCTTCTTTCAGACCTGCCAGTTCACCAGTGACTGTAGTCTGAACAGAACTAACCAGTCTAGTCTCTAATCCCTGGACTGCCATTTTGATCTTTTCAGTGTTGTTGTTTGTGGCCAGTACCAGTTCATCAAGCTTCTCATAAACCAGCTTCTCATTCCCAGCAAAGACATTCATCTCAGAAGCAAGGTTATTTGATAATAAAGATTTGAAGTCTGAAATAACCTGAGATGAAGTCTGGAGTGATCTCTCCAGGTCCGCCACCTTACTTAAAAGGCCTTGGACCTCGGCAGAAGATGAAGTAGAGAGACCACTGGGAGGTTCAAGAAGTTGAAGGTAATCTGGTCATTAGAGGAACTTGTGCCCAGTCCTCTTCAGTTGCAGCTTCAGATGTCGCAACTGGTTACTCCGGCGCACGAGGTGGAGGTTGAGATTCTGAAGGTTGAGTGGTTGCTGGAGTGAAGTATTGAGTGTGTTCTGGAATTGAAGGTGGTGGTGGTGGTGGTGGCATGTTTGATTGTGGTGGTGGCATTTCTGGTGGAGGTGTTGGCATTTCTGGTAGATTTTCTTCTTCTTGTACATCTTCACCCAGAAAATTCATGTTAACATCAAAACCTTCAGACATTGGGGAATCGACATCATCCCATTCTGGAGTCATCCCAACTGTCTGTTCACCAGGCTGTTCACCAGTTTCTACATTAACCTGTTCACCAGCCTCTACATTCAAGTCTAGTGGAGCCTCTTGCTCAACTTCCTCAACAACCTGCTCAACAACCTCTTGTTCAAAAATTGGTGATCCATCTAGATTCATAACATCACCAGGATGTCTTTCTGGATTCACCTGGAGTCCAGCTCTCATCAGACGCCTATTAGTTCTAGGTCGTCTGGAAGGTTCAACAACTTCTATACCTTGACCTTCTGGAGCAACTTGTCTAATGGGCTGTACAGCCTCAATGATCTGTACATCATCACCAGATGGTCCTTCAACATCTTGACCTCTATCTGGACCCATTTCAGCTTCTTCCCTTTGGAAGGAAAGCATGGACTGAGGAATATCTACCTCATCCAGTGGAGACCTGAGGTTGACCAGGTCCCTCATATACTCACTCACAGAAAAGTGAGTGGTATCAAAATCATACTGGTCGCCAAGAGCATTCTTAAACATAAGAGAAAGGAAACGAATATAAGGAACAAATGGTTTTCTTCCTTTCACTCTTAGGCGCTCAACCAGGTCATCAAAAAGAATTTGGGCAAAGTCCACTCTAAGCCCAAACCATAAGCAGTAGGCAATCTAGAGGTGGGTTTGATTTATCTGGTCTAACCCTCCAGAACTGCCTCCCAGACATTCAACAATATGAGTGAAGAAATATCTCCATGAGTCTGACAGCTTGCTCATGTAGATAGTCCCTTTTCTGGATAGCTGGCCATGCTCATCCAAGATATCCGTGTGCCCCATCAGCCTGCATACTTCCCTTGTATTTATACCAGTGGGAAGCTCAATAGGCAACTCATTCTGTTCATGATAGTTTAACTGTAGAACAGACCTGAGCAGACTTGCAGTGAAACCAAGGGATCTGGTACCTCCCTTTAGAGTATAATTGATCGATGAAGTTTCATCGTCATATTGAGCAGTGTACCAGAATTCACATAGGTACTCGTGGTACATCCTTCCTGGATTAAGTGTTAACGCACCATATAATGGGCAAGAGAGAAAGAATGAGTTTAATCTCCCAATAATCGATTGGGCATCATGAACACTGGAAAGAGAGAGTCTTGCCATCCAGTTATTCATATTGATTCTTATGGCACTTGCCTCAAGATTGATATGAGGTGCCCTGTCAACATTTTCCGAAGGAGCATATTCAGCGGCAAGGAGATTTTTGAGCGATTTTGACTGTCTAGGTGCCATTTTATACAGAATAAATGAAGATGAAATTGAATATATATAGGTTGTGATGAAGAATTAATGAAGGAATTGAATGTAAATGGAGTAAATAAGAGAGATGATGATGATTGGAAAATGAATGAAGAAGTAAATGAAGGAATTTGAAAGATTTGGGAGTAAATATGTTCGAAGTAAATGCAATTGAAATTGAAAGTGGGTATTTATAGGAGAGACAATGTGGAACTCAAACGGTTTATTTGAAATTATCAAATAAAGTTTTTGATCGGGTTCTGAGATCCGCATTAATTACATCACATCATACATAAATGCATGATGGTTTACAGCCCACAAACAGTAACAAGTTGTACTTTTTGTTTTCCCAAAGTAAAAATACCATCATTACGTTGAAAACTTTATATGCCACGTAGGATAAAAATATCTTCAAAAAGATTTGCTTACGTGGCACACACAATGACCAAGTATTTAGAAAATATTATGACATATTTCAGTGCATCTGGAGGTTGACTGGACACTCCAGTATCACTGGTGGATTAGTCCAGTGAACATGTACTGATGGTACACTGGAGGGACACTCCAGTAAAGTACCAGTGAAAACCATTTTTGAAAGACTGGTAACCTCAAACGTGCACGTCAACTAATTCAGACAAATGAGAGGGACACATTTACAAGGAAACATTAGTCACCTCAAACACGCACTTCAATCTGTCCAGTTACCAGTGAGAGGGACACATTTACAAGGCACCAGTAATATTTTCTGAAGAGTTTGTCCAGTGAGAAAATAAATTAATAAATTCCCCCTGAACTCAAAAACATTTTTAAGAAAAAATATCTTTCAAGTCTTTCCCTGGAATGTTGTTCCAGAAATCTAATAATGCAAAGATAGTACACAAAGGCGTTCAATATCTGAGCAGTCACCAGATTTAAGGATTTAACATTCCCAACTCACCAACAAGATATTCAAAAGTTTTGACATCCAGAGGTTTGGTAAAAATGTCAACGAGTTGTTTGTCAGTGGGAATAAAATGGAGTTCAATGTTGTTTTTCATAATATGATCACGAATGAAGTGATACCTGAGATCAATGTGCTTCGTTCTGGAGTGCATTACTGGATTGTTTGAGATAGCAATGACACTGGTATTATCACAAAAGATTGGGGTCTTTGAATATTTAATACCATAATCAAGCAACTGGTTCTTCATCCAGAGTATCTGAGCACAACAACTGGCTGCAGACACGTATTCAGCTTCAGCAGTGGACAATGAAACTGAAGTTTGCTTCTTACTGGTCCAGCTGACCAGTTTGCCACCTAGGAAATGACATCCACCAGTTGTGGATTTCCTATCTATCTTACAACCTGCATGATCTGAATCTGAATAACCCATTAGATCCATGCCTGAGCCTTTGGGATACCAAAGACCTAGACTGGGGACACCTTTAAGGTACTTCAGTATGCGCTTTACAGCAAGCATATGAGATTCCTTTGGATTAGACTGATATCTGGCACATAAACATGTTGAAAACATAATATCTGGTCTACTGTAGTTAAATACATTAGTGAACCAACCATGCCTCTATAGACAGTGGTGTTCACTGGTTTTCCATCTGGATCGGAGTCCAGTGTCAGTGGTGCAGAAATTGGAGTTGGTTTAGATGGTGAAGAGTTCATATCAAATTTCTTTAAAAGATCTCTAACATATCTCCTGATTAATAAAAATGCCATCTTTGTTTTATTTAATCTGGAGTCCAAGAAAATATGTTAGTTCACCCATCAAACTCATCTCATATTCAGTTGACATTATTTTTGAAAATTTCTTGCACATGTTTTCATCAGTAGACCCAAAAATAATATCATCAACATAAATTTGTACCATTAACAGATTACCTTTTTCATGAAGAATAAATAAGGTATTGTCAATTGCACCTCGTTTAAAACCATTTTTCAACAAATGTTTAGTCAGAGTGTCATACCAGGCACGTGGGGCTTGTCTGAGGCCATATAGCGCTTTGTCCAGACGATATACCCAACGTGGATGCTTTTCATCAACGAAACCTGGAGGTTGTCTGACATAAACTTCTTCTTCAAGCTTTCCATTCAAGAAAGCACTCTTTACATCTATCTGGTAGACCTTGAACTGATGATTAGCAGCGAATGCTAAGAATATTCTGATCGCTTCAAGTCTAGCCACTGGAGCAAATGATTCATCAAAGTCGACATCTGACTGGCAGTAGCCTTGTGCTACCAGTCTGGCCTTGTTTCTGATTACGTGGCCATCTTCATCTACTTTGTTTCTGAAGACCCATCTTGTTCCAATTGGTTCTTTCTTTCCAACTGGGAAAGGAACCAGATACCAGACCTTGTTCCTTTCAAACTGGTGAAGCTCTTCTTGCATAGCAGTCACCCAGCTTGGATCTTCCATATCCTCGTCAATCTTCTTTGGTTCCATCAAAGATAGAAAACTAACGTATAAGCATTGATTACTGGAGGCTCTTCTGGTCTGAACTCCTCTACTGGAGTCACCTATGATCTGATCAATAGGGTGAGCTTTTGTCCATCTGGAGTACTGACCAGGATTGTTACTAACAACAATATCAGTGCAAGAATTCAGTTGAGTCTCCTCTGGATTTGCTTCTGGAGGAGGATCTTGCCAGACTACTTCAGTATCTTCATCTGAGTCATTTAAATCACGATTTGCATCATGAAATTCTTCATTTGAAGGCATTTTCTGAAGTACTGGTTCAGTTTGGAATTCTTCATAAGAAGACATTTCTGGTACATTCTCAACTGACACTGATACTGGGGGAGTAGTACGTACATCTGATCCAATATTAATTTCAGAGGGTAGTTTGAAAATAATAGAAGGATAGAATGGAGTACTATTGGAGAGTTTCTTTTTCTGAACAGGTTCCAGATCAGGATGACTGGAAACTGTGTCTTTTGAATCTTCATTTTTGTCGTTTATAGGATCAGATTCACAAAAGACAATTGGAGTTACTGGGGGAGTGTCAAGGGCTGGCTTCTTGTTGATTGCAACATTTGATTCATCAAATGTGACATCAATTGACTCATGGACCTTCTCCAGTCTCTTGTTGTAGACTCTGAAGGCCTTGCGAATGGCTGAATAGCCTAAGAAATACCCTTCATCAGCTTTGGCATCAAATTTGCCTAACTGACTGGAGTCGTTCAGGATGTAAACTGGACATCCAAAAACGTGAAAATAACCAATGTTTGGTTTTCTATTTCTTAAGACTTCATAGGCTGTCTTTTTGTGTCTTTTGATGTACACTGATCGATTCTGGGTGTGGCAAGCAGTTGCAATTGCTTCCGCCCAGAAACTGGTAGACAGTCAGATTCAGCAAGCATACTCCTGGCAGCTTCTATCAGCGTTCGGGTCTTCCTTTCCACCACTCCATTTTGTTCTGGAGAGCGGGCTGATGAGAAATTCTGGGAGATGCCAGTGTCAGTACAGAATGACTCCAGAGTTGCATTCTGGAATTCTGTTCCATTGTCACTTCTTAACTGACACACTTTTCGACTGTACTTGAGCTCAATTTGCTTGATAAGACAGATGATTTCAGCAGCAACTTCACTTTTAGACCTCAGAAAGATCACCCAACAATATCTGGAGAATTCATCTACTATCACCAGGGTGTATCTTTTACCAGCACGAGTCTGAACGTTCACTGGACCAAAGAGGTCCATATGAAGCATATGAAGAGGTTCAGATATGCTGAAATTCTGTCTGGTCTTGAAACTGGTACGTTTTTGCTTACCCATCTCACATCCTGGACATGGCCTTTCCTTTTTGAAGGAAACTGAAGGTATCCCATCTGCAAGTTGTTTTATGGACAACTTATTAATATTCTTGAAATTTAAATGGGATAACCTTTTATGCCATAACCAGTTTGTGTCTTCATCAGCTTGAGTATAGAAACACTGCTCTGAAGGAGAGCTTTCCATATCCATCACGTACACATTCCCTTTTCTGGGAGCAATCAACACTACCTTCCAGTCCTTGTTGAATACGATACCCTGAGCAATATTGAATAAGACTTGATAGCCATCATCACACAGTTGGCTTACACTGATCAAGTTATATTTCAAACCATTCACAAATGCAACACGTCTGAACTTGACTTGTCCATTGTTCAGAACACCGTATCCCTCAGTCTTTCCACAACCATCATTTCCAAAAGTAATGGAGGGTCCATCAGAAATGGTGAACTCCTCAGCAGGGTCTTACATCCAGTCATCGTCCTGCCAGCAGCACTTTCAAGATACCAGATATATTTCTTTCGATCGCCCTGCACATACACCAGATACTTATCAGTTAGATTTGGGAACCCATCGACTGATGGGTTCACTTGACCCTCCCTTATAGGTCCCTGGGGCAATCTGGTTTAGTTTACTTTCTTCAACAGTGGTCTTAGTTGAAAAGACCACTGGGGTTGATAGTTTTGAAACCTTTTTCTTTTTCTCAACTTGAGAAATAGATTTAACTTTCTTAGCAAAAGGTTTTGTATTTTGTCTAGGGCCAGATGAAGTACCCTCAATAAAGTTTAATCTTTCATTAAAACTTTGAGATTGACGAGTCAGAATTTGAATCTGGCTCTCTAACCTGGACAAAATATATTCTTCAGATGACACCTTAGCCTTTCCAGTCCTAGGCTTAGGTAGGGGATTGGTCTGAGGCAAAGGTTTATTCCGATAGACCTCTTTAACTGGAGCAGTCATCTGGAGCGCTCCATTCTTAACCTCTGGGGATTGAACTGGGTAAAAATTGGCCTTGGGAGTTACAGGCTCATCATAAATAGTGGTGGGCCTGAACTCCTCTGGTAATCGATCGATTACTGGTATTAATGATGCTACATGAGTATTTCCATCTAAGTATGCACGTTTTTGAGCAGGAAATTGTTTTACTCCAGCATCATATGGCTTTTTGGTTTCTAGCCATGATTTAATCACCAGTTTTTCTTTCTCTAAAATGATCTCAAGATCTTGTTTTTCTTGAATCAATTGTTCAGTTACCAGAACCTGGGCTTGAAATGCCAGTTCAATGTCTTGAAGTTCTTTTAACTTTGATTTTAAAGCAGTTATTTCAGAAGAATCTATTTCTAGACCATTTACACAATCAGATCTAACAGTTTCTACAAAAATCAAATCAGAATTAAGAGCTTCAGCTATGTCCAATTTTAGTTCATGGTCAGTTGCACAATCATAATCACTAACCTTCTTAATAACAATGTCTACCCATCGTCCAGATGTGATATCTTCCTTCACCAGGTGCTCATCATCTGCCAGAGCCATGTAACAGCAATCTCTTTCTTCTTCTTCATCAGCAGATGATTCATCAGAAGGAACCCACTTCTCTTCAGTTGTTGCAATCATGCACTTATTATTGTTTTCAATTTGTTGTGCCATGAGAGCAATCTGGGCCTTAAGCTTTTATATTTCAGTTTATAGCTATCATCAGGCTTATTATTTGAAGAGAATGGACCGGGCTCGGATACAAACTGGTTGGACCTGCACTCTTTTATGAAATGACCCTTTTTGCCACACTTAAAGCATGTCAAATTGGTCTTATCAGTTGAAGAACTGGATGCAAATTGTCCAGATGGCCTACTTGCTCTTGCTTTGAAACGGTTAAACATTTTAGCAATCATTGCAATGAGGTCATCATCATCAGTTTCATCACAACAGTCTGGAGAGATTTGACTGGACTCTCCAGAATCCATGAGTTCAGACACCATCTTCTTCATAGAAAATACATTCTCAGAAGATATCAATGCTGTACTATGTGGTTCAGTATGACTAACCACATTAGGACTACTGGAGGCATGGTTAAAAGCATCTTGTTCTGCCACCACTCTCTGAGCTTGATTTTCTTCAGTGTACCTGAACAACATTATGTATTTTTCAATTGTGTATTTTATTTATGATGTTAAATAAAATACAAGATTGTGCGGAATCAAGATAATACAAATAAGTATGTATCCTAACAACCTATGAATTACAAATGATCTATATTTGTCAAATAACTCTTTTGGATCGAGATACTTAAAGTTGTGAAGTATCCATGTTTAAGATCGAGAGTATTTAGACAAATTCACTTTCATGCAAAGTGTATGCTTAAAAGTATTTTTGTCAAGGAAATGACTTTGTATTTTATCCAACCACCTTTACACACACAAACTTTGGTAAAGAACAAGTGGATTGTTCTTTGGAAAGTGTGTAAAGGGAAAAGTCAATCCTCGATATCAGTGTTCAGACTTGTAGGGTCTAGAACACTGACAATCCTCCAGTGTACAGATCTGGTAAGACTTTCCAGTGGACTCCGCCATTTGTCAGTCTTCTTTCTTCAGACTTCAGTCTTTGACTTCAGTCAGAATGTCTTCAGTAGAGTTGATCTGGACTGGGGTGAAGTCCAGTGAGTCATCTGGAGCGCTCCAGTCTTAACCTCTGGGGATTGAACTGGGTAAAAATTGGCCTTGGGAGTTACAGGCTCATCATAAACAGTGGTGGGCTTGAACTCCTCTGGTAATCGATCGATTACTGGTATTAATGATGCCTACATGAGTATTTCCATCTAAGTATGCACGTTTTTGAGCAGGAAATTGTTTTACTCCAGCATCATATGGCTTTTTGGTTTCTAGCCATGATTTAATCACCAGTTTTTCTTTCTCTAAAATGATCTCAAGATCTTGTTTTTCTTGAATCAATTGTTCAGTTACCAGAACCTGGGCTTGAAATGCCAGTTCAATATCTTGAAGTTCTTTTAACTTTGATTTTAAAGCAGTTATTTCAGAAGAATCTGTTTCTAGACCATTTACACAATCAGATCTAACAGTTTCTACAAAAATCAAATCAGAATTAAGAGCTTCAGCTATGTCCAATTTTAGTTCATGGTCAGTTGCACAATCATAATCACTAACCTTCTTAATAACAATGTCTACCCATCGTCCAGATGTGATATCTTCCTTCACCAGGTGCTCATCATCTGCCAGAGCCATGTAACAGCAATCTCTTTCTTCTTCTTCATCAGCAGATGATTCATCAGAAGGAACCCACTTCTCTTCAGTTGTTGCAATCATGCACTTATTATTGTTTTCAATTTGTTGTGCCATGAGAGCAATCTGGGCCTTAAGCTTTTATATTTCAGTTTATAGCTATCATCAGGCTTATTATTTGAAGAGAATGGACCGGGCTCGGATACAAACTGGTTGGACCTGCACTCTTTTATGAAATGACCCTTTTTGCCACACTTAAAGCATGTCAAATTGGTCTTATCAGTTGAAGAACTGGATGCAAATTGTCCAGATGGCCTACTTGCTCTTGCTTTGAAACGGTTAAACATTTTAGCAATCATTGCAATGAGGTCATCATCATCAGTTTCATCACAACAGTCTGGAGAGATTTGACTGGACTCTCCAGAATCCATGAGTTCAGACACCATCTTCTTCATAGAAAATACATTCTCAGAAGATATCAATGTTGTACTATGTGGTTCAGTATGACTAACCACATTAGGACTACTGGAGGCATGGTTAAAAGCATCTTGTTCTGCCACCACTCTCTGAGCTTGATTTTCTTTAGTGTACCTGAAAGATCAAGAAGGGGATTGAGAGGTGATGTAGGGACATAAGGACCTTCATTTAAAATTTTTATCATGTTCCTCTCAATACCAGTGACATGCAAAACCATCCTAGCCTTCCACGTACCAAATTCATCACTGTTCCCACTGAATTTAGGAACAGGATTATTTGAGTAGTGCACATGCACGTGTGGAGAAGCAGGAGTAGGAGGAGGAGGTAGATTAGTGTTATTAACAATTGGTGGTTCATTTTGATCATTAATATTAGCATTAGGATCGGGACCAAGACTAAAACTTCCTTGTGTATTTTCTTGGTTAGCCATCAAGAAACAAATCTAGGCAATGTTTAGCCTTCTGCTCTGATACCAAATGTGAGTCCCTTAAGTTCGATGGTTAACCAGGAAAGTGTAAAATACAACAAGTCTAATAATCACTAGAATGGACTAGTATTACTTGTAAATAAATGCAAGAATATATAAACAAAGTAATACAAGACTTAAAGCAATAAACAAGTAAAGTGGAACATTATGTATTTTTCAATTGTGTATTTTATTTATGATGTTAAATAAAATACAAGATTGTGCGGAATCAAGATAATACAAATAAGTATGTATCCTAACAACCTATGAATTACAAATGATCTATATTTGTCAAATAACTCTTTTGGATCGAGATACTTAAAGTTGTGAAGTATCCATGTTTAAGATCGAGAGTATTTAGACAAATTCACTTTCATGCAAAGTGTATGCTTAAAAGTATTTTTGTCAAGGAAATGACTTTGTATTTATAGGCAACAAAATTCACCAGTGAATTTTGTGCCGTACAAATATGGTTGCATACATTTAATGATCCGACAAGAACATTAAATGTATTGGATATGGAATAAGGATAAAGTCACATCAAATGACTTTGTGTCCTTTTATCCAACCACCTTTACACACACAAACTTTGGTAAAGAACAAGTGGATTGTTCTTTGGAAAGTGTGTAAAGGGAAAAGTCAATCCTCGATATCAGTGTTCAGACTTGTAGGGTCTAGAACACTGACAATCCTCCAGTGTACAGATCTGGTAAGACTTTCCAGTGGACTCCGCCATTTGTCAGTCTTCTTTCTTCAGACTTCAGTCTTTGACTTCAGTCAGAATGTCTTCAGTAGAGTTGATCTGGACTGGGGTGAAGTCCAGTGAGCTCATCTGGAGAATACTCCAGATTTCCTATACAAGTATTTGCTCACTGGTCTTCCATTATTTCTTGACAAATCTTCAGAGGGACTCCAGATTCCAAGTCTGGAGTAGGTCCAGTAGAACACGTTTCTGGACAGATCTTCAGTAAGGCTCCAGTAGTCGAGTCTGGAGCGAGTCCAGTAAATCTGGACTAAATCTGGACCTAACACTCAAAATTAATTAAATCAACACATGTCTAAATTAATCTACACTTTTTGGTTTTCCATCACCAATTTACACTTTAACCCAATTTAAAAATAATTAATTTACACTTTTTGGTTTTCCATCACCAATTTACACTTTAACCCAATTTAAAAATAATTAATTTATACTTTTTGGTTTTTCATCACAAATTTACACTTTAACCCAGTTCAAAAATAATTAATTTAAAATATCGTGGTATGGTGGGATCACTTATGTACTTAACTGCAAGTAGACCTGACATAATGTTTGCAACATGCCTTTGTGCAAGATTTCAATCTGATCCCAGAGAAGCACACTTAAATGCTGTAAAAAGGATTTTTAGATACCTTAAAGGTGTCCCCAGACTTGGTCTTTGGTATCCCAAAGGCTCAAGTCTAGATCTAATGGGTTATTCAGATTCTGATCATGCAGGTTGTAAAATAGATAGGAAAAGTACCACAGGTGGTTGTCATTTCCTAGGTGGCAAATTGGTTAGTTGGACAAGTAAGAAACAAACTGCAGTATCACTCTCCACAACTGAAGCTGAATACATTTCTGCAGCCAGTTGTTGCGCTCATATTTTGTGGATGAAGAACCAACTAACTGATTATGGTGTTAAGTATACAAGAACTCCAATCTTTTGTGATAACACCAGTGCAATTGCCATCTCTCACAATCCTGTTATGCACTCCAAAACCAAGCATATCGACCTCAGGTATCATTTTATTAGAGATCACATTATTAAAGGTGATATTGAACTTCATTTCATTCCCACTGATAAACAACTCGCTGATGTTTTTACAAAACCTTTGGATGTCAAAACGTTTAAACATCTCATCAGTGAGTTAGGTATGCTAAATCCTGTATAGCATCACCTCAGGGGGAAGTGTCAAATATTTTTGTGTTTAAAAGAATTTTTCTCTAAGGGGGAACTTTGCTTTCTGAAAAATATTTTGACTGAAATGTCTCAGATTTTCTGAAATGATTTCAGAATAATTGTATAAACTGAGATGGTTCAGATACCTTAAATCTGATCATGCTCAAATTTTGTTTTGTAAATTCTGAAATGATTCAGTCCTTTGTAATGTCTTTTGGGTACTTGGTCGTTGTGTGAACACGTGACAGTTACTGTATAACCTTTGAATAAAGATACCTTTTTGCTGACGTGTCACACAAGTTGCGCCGTAAATGAATGATCACTTTTTATTAATGAAAGTTGAAAAGTTTTCTAAAATGTGGGCCCTAACCGTCTTTGCATTAAATGCGGACGTGTAACCCAAAATTATTTCGGATTTCAAACCCGATCAAAATTGATTTCAATTAAATAATATTTCTTTTTATGGGTTTGAATTTCAAAATCATTTTCATTTTATTTATTTTGGAAAAACCCTTTGTATTCCATCATAAATATAAATACCATTTTCGAAAACAATTCCTTCATTTACTCATCTTTACATTTACTCCCAATCATCATTCTCTCTTCTTCAAAATTCCAAAACCCTAAATCATCATCATTTTCAGTTTTCCCTTGTAGAAATTATGGCTAAAGTTTCCCAAGCCAAATCTCTTATAGCTTTCGAATACAAACCAACTAAAGTAGTCAAGGCTAGTGCATCATGGCCAAAACGGTTCGATCCATCGACCCTTCGGTTCAATATGAACAATTTTGTGGCCGCACTAAATGCCAAACACAAAACATTAATGGGGAGGATAAACAAGTTCCTTGAAGAATCCCCTCTCCATTATGCCTTGACTGCTGATCCTCAAGTATTGTATCATAGATACTTACTTGAATTCTGGTACACTGCTACATTAAGCAAGGATGAAAAATCCATTGCTTTTTCATTAAAAGAAGGTACGAAGCAGTGTATCATTTCACTTGATGGGTTCCGGGAGACCCTTCATTTGAACTATCTCCCATCTCCTTCAGCCTATGCAAAAAGGCTTAAAGGAGTTAATTTCAGGGAGGTACTGCAAGCCATGGGTCACAATGACATGGTTGATGCATAGCACAATCTGAAAACATCTGGACACATATTTTTGTCTGGATTTGGGAATTGTTGGAAATATTTTTGGACTCAGATTGTCGAGTGCCTTGGAGGAGATTGAGGTGGACTTCGATGAGATACTATTTTCTCAGTTGGTAGCAAAATTAAAAGGAAAAAGAAGTCCACATATCTCATTTCCCAGATTCTTGAGCATCTGCTTCATGAATATTCTTGGAGATGCGTATCATGTTGAGGGGTCTGAGTCTTCAGCGACAGAGTTCTGCAGGGATATTTCAAAGGCATCAACTTCAGAACCTGAACCAGAACTTTCTGCTGCAATGACTCAGGTAATTAATAAAACTGAAACAGCATGACCGGCTGGCTCAGAAAGGTCACCGAGCGGGTCACAAAAGAATGTGAGACCCATTGGTGCACCTGGTGGTAATTTATTGAAGTTGTTTAAAACCCCAGCAACTTCATCTACCCAACCACCACTCCCCTCTTCCACTGACCAACCTGAGGACCTCCCAAAAGGTCCCTCAGGGTCTCCAAAGGGCGTATTAAAACATCAAAAATTTAAGAAATCGTCCTCACTGCCCAAGGACATTAGTGCCGAAGCTCACCCTTCTGGATCTTCCCAACAAGATTCAGAAGAAGGTCAAAAGGGAAACCCACAAGCAGCCATCTCCAAAACTTCTTTAGGAGGAGATGGTGAAGAAAATATAAGTGTGTCAGCCCAACACACAGTAGAGTCCGTGTCTGCACGTGCACCCCCTGAAACATAAATACCTTTTTCGAAAACAATTCCTTCATTTACTCATCTTTACATTTACTCCCAATCATCATTCTCTCTTCTTCAAAAATTCCAAAACCCTAAATCATCATCATTTTCATTTTATTTATTTTGGAAAAACCCTTTGTATTCCATCATAAATATAAATACCATTTTCGAAAACAATTCCTTCATTTACTCATCTTTACATTTACTCCCAATCATCATTCTCTCTTCTTCAAAATTCCAAAACCCTAAATCATCATCATTTTCATTTTATTTATTTTGGAAAAACCCTTTGTATTCCATCATAAATATAAATACCATTTTCGAAAACAATTCCTTCATTTACTCATCTTTACATTTACTCCCAATCATCATTCTCTCTTCTTCAAAATTCCAAAACCCTAAATCATCATCATTTTCATTTTATTTATTTTGGAAAAACCCTTTGTATTCCATCATAAATATAAATACCATTTTCGAAAACAATTCCTTCATTTACTCATCTTTACATTTACTCCCAATCATCATTCTCTCTTCTTCAAAATTCCAAAACCCTAAATCATCATCATTTTCATTTTATTTATTTTGGAAAAACCCTTTGTATTCCATCATAAATATAAATACCATTTTCGAAAACAATTCCTTCATTTACTCATCTTTACATTTACTCCCAATCATCATTCTCTCTTCTTCAAAATTCCAAAACCCTAAATCATCATCATTTTCATTTTATTTATTTTGGAAAAACCCTTTGTATTCCATCATAAATATAAATACCATTTTCGAAAACAATTCCTTCATTTACTCATCTTTACATTTACTCCCAATCATCATTCTCTCTTCTTCAAAATTCCAAAACCCTAAATCATCATCATTTTCATTTTATTTATTTTGGAAAAACCCTTTGTATTCCATCATAAATATAAATACCATTTTCGAAAACAATTCCTTCATTTACTCATCTTTACATTTACTCCCAATCATCATTCTCTCTTCTTCAAAATTCCAAAACCCTAAATCATCATCATTTTCATTTTATTTATTTTGGAAAAACCCTTTGTATTCCATCATAAATATAAATACCATTTTCGAAAACAATTCCTTCATTTACTCATCTTTACATTTACTCCCAATCATCATTCTCTCTTCTTCAAAATTCCAAAACCCTAAATCATCATCATTTTCATTTTATTTATTTTGGAAAAACCCTTTGTATTCCATCATAAATATAAATACCATTTTCGAAAACAATTCCTTCATTTACTCATCTTTACATTTACTCCCAATCATCATTCTCTCTTCTTCAAAATTCCAAAACCCTAAATCATCATCATTTTCATTTTATTTATTTTGGAAAAACCCTTTGTATTCCATCATAAATATAAATACCATTTTCGAAAACAATTCCTTCATTTACTCATCTTTACATTTACTCCCAATCATCATTCTCTCTTCTTCAAAATTCCAAAACCCTAAATCATCATCATTTTCATTTTATTTATTTTGGAAAAACCCTTTGTATTCCATCATAAATATAAATACCATTTTCGAAAACAATTCCTTCATTTACTCATCTTTACATTTACTCCCAATCATCATTCTCTCTTCTTCAAAATTCCAAAACCCTAAATCATCATCATTTTCATTTTATTTATTTTGGAAAAACCCTTTGTATTCCATCATAAATATAAATACCATTTTCGAAAACAATTCCTTCATTTACTCATCTTTACATTTACTCCCAATCATCATTCTCTCTTCTTCAAAATTCCAAAACCCTAAATCATCATCATTTTCAGTTTTCCCTTGTAGAAATTATGGCTAAAGTTTCCCAAGCCAAATCTCTTATAGCTTTCGAATACAAACCAACTAAAGTAGTCAAGGCTAGTGCATCATGGCCAAAACGGTTCGATCCATCGACCCTTCGGTTCAATATGAACAATTTTGTGGCCGCACTAAATGCCAAACACAAAACATTAATGGGGAGGATAAACAAGTTCTTGAAGAATCCCCTCTCCATTATGCCTTGACTGCTGATCCTCAAGTATTGTATCATAGATACTTACTTGAATTCTGGTACACTGCTACATTAAGCAAGGATGAAAAATCCATTGCTTTTTCATTAAAAGAAGGTACGAAGCAGTGTATCATTTCACTTGATGGGTTCCGGGAGACCCTTCATTTGAACTATCTCCCATCTCCTTCAGCCTATGCAAAAAGGCTTAAAGGAGTTAATTTCAGGGAGGTACTGCACGCCATGGGTCACAATGACATGGTTGATGCAGAGCACAATCTGAAAACATCTGGACACATATTTTTGTCTGGATTTGGGAATTGTTGGAAATATTTTTGGACTCAGATTGTCGAGTGCCTTGGAGGAGATTGAGGTGGACTTCGATGAGATACTATTTTCTCAGTTGGTAGCAAAATTAAAAGGAAAAAGAAGTCCACATATCTCATTTCCCAGATTCTTGAGCATCTGCTTCATGAATATTCTTGGAGATGCGTATCATGTTGAGGGGTCTGAGTCTTCAGCGACAGAGTTCTGCAGGGATATTTCAAAGGCATCAACTTCAGAACCTGAACCAGAACTTTCTGCTGCAATGACTCAGGTAATTAATAAAACTGAAACAGCATGACCGGCTGGCTCAGAAAGGTCACCGAGCGGGTCACAAAAGAATGTGAGACCCATTGGTGCACCTGGTGGTAATTTATTGAAGTTGTTTAAAACCCCAGCAACTTCATCTACCCAACCACCACTCCCCTCTTCCACTGACCAACCTGAGGACCTCCCAAAAGGTCCCTCAGGGTCTCCAAAGGGCGTATTAAAACATCAAAAATTTAAGAAATCGTCCTCACTGCCCAAGGACATTAGTGCCGAAGCTCACCCTTCTGGATCTTCCCAACAAGATTCAGAAGAAGGTCAAAAGGGAAACCCACAAGCAGCCATCTCCAAAACTTCTTTAGGAGGAGATGGTGAAGAAAATATAAGTGTGTCAGCCCAACACACAGTAGAGTCCGTGTCTGCACGTGCACCCCCTGAAACTTCACAAATCTCACACTCTTCTGATGCACGAATTGATGAAGTCTTTAATGTGACACCATTGGAGACTGAGATTCCAGACTCTACGCCGATGAAGTGATTCTTGATGATGGTACGAGAATCATTAAGGCAACCCCCGTGTCTACTGTCACTGGCGATGAAGCTATGGTTGAGCCACACATTTCTGAAGCTGGTGACGATGCATCTGCAGCAGTAGTTGTTGAACCAGCAGCAGGTTCAGGTACCAGTGATCTGAACCTGGGCATATCTGATCAGACTGCAGTTTTAACTGACCTCTGGGATGAAGATGAGCCACCTCAAGGGAATCTTGATTCCTTTGCTGATTTTGAGTTTGATGAGGGATTACTGGAGGAGAATCAGTCTTCTGATTCTGAGCCAACCTTCAGCCTCACAAACGTCCCTCCTCCCCCAGAAATCCAAAATATACTTGTTGAACAACCATATCGCCAACCACCAACTTCTCATGAACATCCATATTTTCCACCTGGCTCAACACCTGCCTATGTTACTTCACCACGTTTTCAACCACAACTTCAACATTTACACCCACAAATTCACCAAGTACCAAAGCCCATTAGTTATGATGATCAAACTGAGAAACAGTTGGACTCTGCTACTGAATCTGAGAGTCCAACTGATATGCAAGTGGAAAAGGCATTAGATGGGCTTGGTAGCATTCCCTTTGTGGCTTCTGCTTCTGCACAACCACCTCCTCATTTGAGTGTGGAAGCACAGTTAGAGAAACAAAATACCGAAGTCCAAAGCCTACTTCTCAAGGTGGAGGACTTAACCAAATCTCTAACTGCCAATACTACATCCCTGGCTGAAATGAAGGGTGCTCAGATGTTTCTTGGCACTGAGTTAACCAAGGTTGCTGGGAATGAGGGATTAGTATCTGGGAAGCTAAATGAGCTGGTACATTCATGTAATAAAATAAGTTCAGCCATCAGGGAAGCCTTCAGACTGACCAAAAGAGATGTGCAAGCTTCAGTTGTTGCGAACTTGACATCTAGTGCTGAAATAATGAAACAAGAAGTTATGGCATTCGGGGAGGAGGTGAATGAGTTGGTAAAGAAGCCCAGTTTTGATGAGAAGGAACTTGGGGTTTCTCTAAGTATTGGTATTGTTGAGAAGATGAAGTCTGAGCTATCTCAGGAACTTGTTGCTCCGATTTCAGCTTCTGTGGCTGAAAAGGTTGAAGAGAAGGTCAGATTGATGGTCTCTGAACTCACTAAGGATACAAACAAAAGGGTGGATAAGGCTGTTGAAGATGTACAAAAATCAATATCCACTCTTGGTGAATCAGTGAAGGGCCAGTCAAAACAGTTAGATGAAATTCTGACCTTGCTCAAGAAAGAACAAGTTGTTGCTCCTCCTCTTCCTGCCTCATTCACTGCAGAGGATAGAAAAATGCTGAATGATCTTACTGAGAAAGAGGCTCTGAACCTTAACTCTTCCTTCAGATTAAGGGCTCAGTTCTCCACCATGGCGAAGGGTATTTCTGAGTGCCTTCAGCAACAGAGTTGGGAACCTCTGAAGGCCATGCAGACGGCAATTGATTTATATGCTAAAATGCCTTCTGAGGTCCCCAAAGGGGGAAATGTGCCAATTGGCTTACTGTCCAGCACACAAGAAATTATTGAAGCTACTAAGAAAGCTGCTGAGACTGAAACTGATGTAAGTGCAAAATCTCAGGGGGAACAACACACTTCTGAGACTGAGCCTGCCAAGAAAGATAAAGGCAAGGCTCCAGTGGTTGTTGAACCCAAGTCCAAAAGTTCTAAGAGTTCTGGACCTGTGGTTGGTGAAAATGTGGATGAGCATGGTTATCCAATTCATGACAAAGCAGCAGATGAAAAGAAACTTCTTGAACTTCAGAAGAGGGTTTCAAATCAGTTCATGGCTTGGAGAGAAAATAATGAAAGGGAAAGGGCACAACATCTCTCGATGGGAACCCTTCACCATGTTGATGCTGTAACAACCCTCAAAATCCAACTAAGACAATTTACTTGGACTTATCTAGGCATTATCCCTAGATGTTTATTAAGAGAATTGACCTTCTAGACATTTAAGGCATAGTGATATTTGCCATCTAGTTCAACGTAATGCCCATAGATGACTAGATATCTTAGAAATGCCAAACCAATTGTTATAACTATCCAAGTCAATCCCAAAGTCTATATAAGACAATAACAACTTTATAAGTATGTAATTTTGAACAAGCAAGTATCCATACATCCAAATGTAATCAAAAACTCCAAAAATAACAATGAACATTATCAATTTTATAAAGTTAATACATAAATAGATATGTATACTCACACACCCACACGTATATATAGATGTATATGCAAAATACTTTCATAAAATACTTGCAACAAATGTACTTGTAACAAATATTTGTATATTTATAAATTCAATACCCACACTCTTATATTTTACAAGACTTGGTTACTAAAATATCCATTAATCCAAAACACTCCCATAATAAGAACCTAGACATATGTTGGACTCCATACACATCAAATTTAAACTAGACACCACTCACAACTTCACCTAGCCAATCCATGACCCTCCACCACTTCAATCCACCTATTAGCAAGCTCCCAACCTCTTTCTTGTCCCCCATTCACGTGCTCAAGGCTAGGCACCCACACCATTCTCTCATTTTACACTCAAACAACTCAAACACACTCCTAAATATGCTCTCAATTCTCTCTCTTTCTCTTTTCGGTTTCCAGCAGAAAAATGGGGTAAAAAGACCCTTAAATCTTAACAATAAATCATCAAACAACAACAATAACATAATAACATAGTAAGGGATCAATCTATGGAGGATTGAAGCATGCATGGAGAAGCAAAACAGCCCCGAAGAGCTCTCAAAGTCGCGATTCAGCTGCTGTCCGAACAGCCCTCTTTCTTCCCTATTTTTCATCACCAAAGGTTGATTTCAATGTCCCTCCTTGTGGTCTCTTCCTTGTGCTTTCATATAGTAACCTTCTTACCCTTTTTGATTCTCATTTTCGTGTCAAAACAGCCCTCAAGGAGCTCGAAATCTGCCATGAACACAAGATCCAACAACACACTCAATCTTGTTAAGGGATAATGCCTAGATAAGTCCAAGTAAATTGTCTTAGTTGGATTTTGAGGGTTGTTACAGATGCTGCAGCTTTGGGTCTTTCCTTAGAAAGATATCAAAAGATCAAACAAGATCCCAGAGTGCAGAAAGCCATAACTGATATGGCTGACTATGAATATGGAAGAATGTACTCACCCTTGGAGCAGAAGCTAGAAAGTCTTACCTTCAAGATGTCCATTGAGGACTTGAAGAAAAATAGAGAAAATGAAATGGAAATAAAGAAGAAGGGGATTCTGGCTGAAGTTCTGAAGGTTGAGAAACAACTAACCAAGCCACCACCATCAAAGGCCAAAGTGACTGGACCAAGATCACCAAGGAAACATGCTCGTGATGCTGACTTGTCCACTTTTAAACCCATTTCTGATGATGCTACTGAGATCCAAAGGAAACATGAGAAGGATCAGTATGATCATTATCTGAAGCATCGGTCTCATCCAGCCAAAATAGTTGATGTTGAAATAACTAAGGCTGATGGATTGAAGCTATTTGATCTGGTGGTGACCAGAGAAGGAAGGGCAGCAGCTGAGTACAATCAGGTCTCAGTTCATGAATTTGGCTTATCTGAGCATAGAGAAATGATCCAGATTCTGAAGGCGAAGCCAAAATCCGCTCTAATTGGTGCATGGATGTCAAGAATACAACAGAAGATGCAAGCCAAGGTAGAGATGGAAAGCAGATTGTTTGGGAGAAATGATCATTCTCCACTGAAGAGGAAAGCTTCTAAAAGCCCTTCTGGTTCAAGGCCTTCAAAGAAGTAGCTTCCCTTTCAGCTTATCATTTACTTGTATATTTATTTGCAAATGTAACAAACACTTCAGTTTGTATATATATGTTACATATTGTAGCCAACAAGTAGATGATAGGTTTAAGTTAGAAAAACCACAAGGAAAATTCTGAGACATCAATGATCTATAAGATGTTCTTAGAAAATTTTTATAACTTAAACAAAACTTGCATTTCAGACTTACAAACATGTATAGATAGAAGTCTGAGATGCATGCACTATTTCAGAACAAATAGGGGGAATTTGTTGGGTCGAAAATCGACCAAATATAATTTGTTCAGAAATAGTTGAAGTTCAGTGAAGATACTTGTACAGAATTCTGAACCTCTTCAGAATTAAGTTCACTGAAACTTCACTTCAGTTTCAGATCAGCCAAACTGAAAGCATTCATTCTGAAGTCAAAGACTGAAGACTGAAGAAAGAGAATCATCTCAGAAGCAAAAACCAGAGAAGATTCTACCTGATCGAAGACTGAAACATCTCAGTGTAAAGTACTTACAACACTTTACACTGATTACGAGGAAGCCTTTTTTACTTTACCAACCTTTACCCAGTTAATAACTTTATCTATTAACAAGTACAAGGTTGAGTAAAAGGTTGGGAATAAAGTGTGAAATGTCACATCAAATAACTTTCACACTTAACCTTAAAAGTACGCATGTTAAGGAATTGACTTTAATTCCTTAAATGCTCCCAACCATATTTGTACGGCCTGGTCCACATCAGCATGAACCTTGCCTATAAATATAAAGGTTTCTCACAACTTGCAAATTGCTTAAAACTTTGGCATTGCAACTTGTGAGATATACTCTAAGTAATTCTTACGAGTATTTCCAAGTTATTAGATCACTTGTATTTCTAGGTTGTTTAGATATTTACACTCTTATATTTATCTTTGTTCCGCAACAACCTTTGTATTTGTTTATATCAATACATCAAATACATTGAAAAATACATCGTGTCTCAATGCTACATACTTGATTATATATATTACTTTATATAGTTTCAGCAATTATTGTTTCTCGTTATTTACTTTCAGTCATTTACTTTATTGTTTCTATCCATATCTGGATCGTATTCTGAACTGGTCTATTTCCAGTTAGAATTACTTGCCAGTCGGGTAAACCATCTTATTTGGGACTCATATTATTTTTATAGTTGAGGAATGTATGCTATAAATAATTTCAATAAGAGTATTATCCATATATTTGGTAGATATATTTAATGAATAATGAAGAGAGATAATTTGGTACGCTTGAAAGGATCATACGTTTTATCTATACTATCTAAAAAAAACACGAAATTATTTTTGGAAGTGTTGAAAGTGGTGTAATACATTTACCTAGCACTCCTTATAATTATTAACACTACTTCCTTAACATTAATGTTTAGATTACACTATCTATCATTTATCTTTTAAAATATATCCACATTAACCTTTACATCAAATATCTACACCACTCGACGCCAACTCCACCGCCTACAGTCGCTCGAACACGACACCGTCGCCGCTACAACCACCACCGTATTGCGCGGATACCGTGCTAGTAATATAAAGTATAGATAGGAATTCATTTACATTAGTATGTTAAATGATATACAGTAAACACAGAAAGTTACAATGCAATATACAGGAAACGGGTTATCTAAAACTAGAATCAACCAAATTGCTAGCGTATCCATATAACCCACATTAACACTACACGTAAATGCGCAAGAAAGCCAACAAAAGCACGTATTCGTTGCATATAGAAATAGATACAACATTAATGGTGATCACCATGAAGCTGGACAGTACCATATAGTCTAGCTAGCTGTGTACAATATACTATACTATAAAATATAAGCAATTCTGAAAAAATTAGAGAAAAAGTTGTTAGATTGCATGTTAAATCGGTTAACACGTTACCACCAGGGCGGATCTACTTTGGTATTAAACTATATAGACCTAAGTTGGTTTTTAAATTTTTTTGAACAAATATCAGGGAAATTATGTTTAGACTTATGTGAAATATTTCATACTTATATAAACTTAAAATACATAATACTTGAGTCCTGTTTGTTTAAAATTTAATGAATTTAATTAAAAAAAATTAAGTTATTAAGTCAGTAAAAATTGTTAACCATCCGGTCATTTTATCCACTCAATATTTAAAAATAAATAAAGATGTAGCCCAAACAGTTATGAGCCAATATATATCCAACCTAATCTAATTGTAAATCAATATGTAAAATATCAATCTCTTAATTTGTCTCCCCATCACCAGAATTCGGAATATCGCAATTCACAATTAATATGTTGGCTTCAATCCTTTTCATGAGGTAGTTTAATTTACTTCATAAAAGCTAATATTTGTTTATTGATATATTGGCTTGAGGTCATTAGTGTAATTCATTGGAAACACGTACGCAATCTTCCCAAGGTGTATCTTCTTGTGAAACTAGCGTTGATATTGCCCGTTGCAACGTCCACAATGGAATTTCGTCGTGAACAATTTTTTTTTTTGAAAAGTAAACTTTTTATTCACACATACCCCGGCGAATCGCCGGCGGTAACTATACAACAATTTACATCAGTTTAAATTTACACCACTCGTTCCACGAGATGTTCTTATTTTTTGTTCGACTCCTAAACCACAAAAAACCAAGACATTTGATGTTTTGAATAATTCATGTGGCGTTCCCGATAACATTATCAAACCTCGCCTCGTTCCTAGCTTTCCAGATGCTCCAGTAGCTTGTCATAATAATCCCTTTGATAGCTATCTTCTCCGTTTTGGTCCTGCCTTGCTGTTCGTGAAACTCCAAAAGGTCTTTAACATTGAAGATGAAGAACGGTGGGGTCCTGCACCATTCGCTAGCAAACTGCCACACCCTTGCCGCCATACCACACTCGCAAAACAAATGCTCAACCGTCTCAACCCCTTCCCCGCATAGAACACAAGTCAAATCACCAACAGAACAGTTCCGAGCCTGAAGAGCGGTCATGGTGGCAATGCGGTCCATGGCCGCTCTCCACATAAAGATGTTGCATTTCTTGGGGACCCATTTGCACCACTCGAAAACATAACTATTGTTGAAGTCCCTGTTGCTGATCAAAAGGTCTTTCATGTTTCGTACGGTCATTACATTATCCTGTCCACCCAACCATACCCATTTGTCAGGCCGGTTAGAAATACCCAGACCACCAAGCAACCTGATCAAAGTATCCAACTCGCCCATTTCATCCACTCCAGAAGGCCTTCTTGTCCAATCCCACGTCCCAGTGGAGCCATTGACCTCCCGGTTGAAACTATCTACCACTCTAGCTTTTTTATCTTTTGCTAGCTTGAACAACAGTGGACATCTATCCTTCAACGGCTCCCTAACAATCCATGTATCAGTCCAAAATTTGATGTCCTGCCCATTTCCTATGGTCGACACTCCAGGTGCGACGCACCAGTAGGGTGGTGCGGCGCACCACAGGCCATTTTGGAAAAATGGTGTTCAGCCAAAGGCCCGATTTGCGACGCACCAAGGGTAGGTGCGGCGCACATTCTTATGTTCAGAATTTCTGATCATTTTATGCGACGCACCAAAGGGGTTGGTGCGGCGCACCAACTTATGTTTAGAATTCCCCTGTTGATTTTGTGCGACGCACCATGTGGGAGGTGCGACGCACCTCTTGTCCAGTTTTCATAAAACATTTCGTTTAGCTTATGTTCGATCTTATACTCATTCTAGGTTGTCGGGAGCACTTAGCAAGCACTATAAGATACATTTAACTTGTTGGTAAGCTGTATCGAGGTAAGATAACATCTTTTGTCACCTGTTGGTACAACAAAACACGTTTTCATAAGTTAAACCTTCCAATTGAATATGTATGTACATTTTATGTTCATGGGTGACTATGGGAGGTGCAAAGGGATATATTACTTACCGTTTATGATGGTTAACATTCATATGCAGGTTGCAATGGTATGTGGTAAGTATATATGCATGAGATGATGAAATGATTATAAATGCATGAAATGATGAAATGATTATGTATGTATGAGATGATGAAATGATATGATATATGCTTGCATGTGTGGCTTGATCACCTAGTCACTAGTCCTTGATTAGGATTGCCATGTTCACGTGCACGTTAAGGGCCCTAAAGTAAAAGATGATATGTGGTTAGCTTAGGTGAAAGAGTAGCCTAAACTAATTAAACGATTAAAGTCTCGAGCATTATGTAAAGTCTTGTGTTAAGCTTAACCCGTGCTAGCTCTTCGGGCTGGTGCGTACGTGGTCACTTGAGTTGCTCCTTGTGGCATAGTTACGTTTGAGTATTCCGGGTGAAGTAACTAACCACCAATGCGTAAAGGCATAAACGGTTTATTCAGTTGGATTTACTTTGTCATTCCTTAACGACGCCGATGGACCACCTATTGGTTTACCCATCATGTCGGGTGTGAGGACTCCATGTATGGTCTATGACCGCCTACACACAACCCCACATCCCTAAGTAAGTGGCATAAGTCACTTAGCCTACGTCTAGGCAAAGAAATAAAGTAAAGAAAGAAAGATAAAGAAAGAAAAGTTAGGCACATTAGGTATATGATGACCCTATTGTGTTATGATAAGATATGTGTGCAATGATCTATATGTATGTGATATTAACATTAAAAGATGGTTTTGTTAATATATTTAAATGGCAAATGTTTTCAAGTTATGTTATCTTACTTAGCTAATTTTATTAGCTAACACTTGTTCTTTGGAAATGTTGTGCCTTCAGGATAATCAAGTTTGAGCTAGGCGAGGATTAGCTTGGTGAGACTTGGGTAGACGAATAAAGAAGCTTAGCAAAGACATTAAACGCTTAGACTTCCTTTTAGCCTCATGTTTGACTATTTCATTTATGATTAAAGACTTGTATTAATGTGGCATTTATGTTGGTGCCAAAGCTTGGATTTACTTTTATTGTTTTGATGATGCTAGTAGTAACACCAAATTTTAAAGGTACCATCCGTTACGGATGGGGCAGATTTTGAAAGTGATCCTTTCCGCTTATTTTAAACGCCGTTTGGCAAAGTTTGAAAAATCCAAGTTTTTAAACGACGGGTGTTACACACACCCTTGCCGCCATACCACACTCGCAAAACAAATGCTCAACCGTCTCAACCCCTTCCCCGCATAGAACACAAGTCAAATCACCAACAGAACAGTTCCGAGCCTGAAGAGCGGTCATGGTGGCAATGCGGTCCATGGCCGCTCTCCACATAAAGATGTTGCATTTCTTGGGGACCCATTTGCACCACTCGAAAACATAACTATTGTTGAAGTCCCTGTTGCTGATCAAAAGGTCTTTCATGTTTCGTACGGTCATTACATTATCCTGTCCACCCAACCATACCCATTTGTCAGGCCGGTTAGAAATACCCAGACCACCAAGCAACCTGATCAAAGTATCCAACTCGCCCATTTCATCCACTCCAGAAGGCCTTCTTGTCCAATCCCACGTCCCAGTGGAGCCATTGACCTCCCGGTTGAAACTATCTACCACTCTAGCTTTTTTATCTTTTGCTAGCTTGAACAACAGTGGACATCTATCCTTCAACGGCTCCCTAACAATCCATGTATCAGTCCAAAATTTGATGTCCTGCCCATTTCCTAATTCGCCTTTCAGCAAACAATTTATTCCATGACCAGCAACTTTCACTGCATCAACGCACTTGACAATATTATTCCATGTCCCAGGTAAATACTTGTTCACCGGGGTAATAGACCAGCCTCTTTTTGTGTTGTGAAGTGCATCGATGACTGTTCTCCATAAACTCTGGGGTTCATTCTTGTATCGCCAAATCCATTTGGACAGCAGAGCGACGTTAGTTTCTCCGAGTTTGCACAAGCCCAACCCCCCCATATTCACAGGCGAGGCCATCCTTTCCCAGGCCACCCAGTGTATCTTCCTTCCCGAGTCCGTGCTTCCCCATAAAAATCTTCGTATAAGAGTGTCCAACTTGTCAATAACCTTTACCGGGGCCTTGAAAATAGAGAAAGAATAGGTAGGTAAGCTTTCCATGACCGCTCTGATGAGTGTGATTCTGCCAGCAATTGAAAGGCTCGATGCCTTCCACTTAGAAAGCCTCGTCTCAAAAATATCAATCATAAAATTCCAATTAACAATCCTATTCATGTTAGCACCGATCCAGACTCCAAGATGCTTAAAAGGAAGACTGCCCGCCAAACAATTCACTACTTTCGCCATCTTGTTAACTTCGTTATTGCTTACCCCAATGCCGAAAAGATTAGACTTTCCAAGATGAATTTTCAGACCAGAACATATATGAAAGACTGTTAACACCCTGGCCACGATTTTGAGGTTGTCCAGATCCCAATCCCCCAAAACCACACAGTCATCCGCGTATAACAGATGCGAAAGGACAAAGTTGTTGTTCCCCATCGCGACCCCTCTCACCTTCCCAGCATCAGACGCTTTCTTTAACATAACAGATAAGGGCTCCATGATCATAATAAAAAGGAATGGAGCAATTGGGTCTCCCTTCCTCATTCCTTTCTGACACTGAAATTCAAAAGTCGGCGACCCGTTCACCAGGATGGATGATCTAGCGGATGAGAGGATTCCGCTAATCCAACCACACAAAATATCGGGGAACCCCATGTGCTCCATAACTGAAATAAGAAAGTTCCAGTTGACGTTGTCATATGCTTTCGCAAAATCTATTTTGAAAGCAAATAGCCTCTTGTTCTTTTTCTTGGCCCATGAGAACACCTCATTGAGAATTAATGGCCCATCCACAATATGTCTATCTCCAATAAAGGCGGTCTGGTTAGCTGAAATAACAGTCCCCAACACCTTCTTGAGACGATTAGCAAGAACTTTAGAGATCACTTTATTAATGATGCCAATTAAATTGATGGGTCGATAGTCGTTTAAACTCCCCGAGTCTTTGATCTTAGGAATGAGGGTGATAAACGAGGATCCACATCCCCTACTAATACTTCCCTTAGAGTAAAAATCATTGAACATGGCAATGAAATCACCTTCCAGTAGGCCCCAAAACCGTTTAACAAATCTGAAATTAAAACCGTCCAGTCCGGGGGCCTTGTCATCTCCACAATCGAACACAGCCTTCTTGATTTCAACTGGAGAGAAAGCAGCTATAAGCCTCTTGGCTTCTTCACTGCTTAATTTAGCTCCCGATCAATCAACTAGTTTAGGTCTATGAACCAAATCCTCCTGAAACAGGTTACTATAGAAGCCCAAAATGTGCTTTTTAACTAATTTGGGCTTCTCCACCCAAGCCCTGTTGATCATCTAGCCCGGAATGCCATTGGAGGATTTCCTTTTGTTAATAAAACCATGAAAATATTTTGAATTTTCATCGCCATCGATAGCCCACTTAATGCTTGATTTTTGTTTCAAGTCCTTAGCTTTCGACTCCTCCACCTCATAGATTCTCCTTAAACATTCCGTTCTGATCCAGCTCTCCTCTTCATTCAAATCGTTTTCTTCCATAATAGTGTCAATCTCCTCCAGGTCCATTCTACATCTCTCCATTTCTTCCCCTTCCTTTTCCCGACATTCATTTCTCCAAATCTTTAAGCATTCTCTAAGGTGTTTGAACTTTAACATAAGTCTGGAGTCGGCAGGCCCCGAGACAACAGCCTCATTCCAAGAGTTGGTAACCACAGTTTCAAAATCACTCTTGTCAAGCCAGGTATTAAAAACACGAAAAGGCTTAGGCCCGTAATTCAATTCCTTGAAAGAAAGTAGAATCGGGCTATGGTCTGAAAACACTCTAGGCAGCGCTCTGTAGAAAGCAAAAGGCCACCTCTCTAAGATCTCATTCCCAACTAGAAATCTATCAATCTTACTGAATTTCCTTCTCCCATTGTCTTCCTTCGTAAAGGTGAATTTGCTACCTTTCAACTCGTATTCATGGAAATCAGCCTCATAAATAAAATCATTAAAAGCCCGAGCGCATCCCGGATTAAAGATAGAGCCTTTACGATCTTCTGAGAACTTCACAACATTAAAATCCCCCATAGTAATCCATAAGCCCCTCTCGTTATTCCTAAACTCAATCAATTTCTCCCACAACCTTTTTTTGTCACGTAATTTTTGTGGGGCATAAACATTGACGATAACGACAACATCATCACACCCCTTGATCCTCCCTTTGACCGCCAGATAATTACTATCTTTGAAACAATTTAATTTGGTGAAAATGTCTGGATCCCAAACGCAAGCTAGACCACCCGACCTCCCTGTCGGCTCCACCAATTCCCAACCCATGTTTTGATTTCCCCAAAAGTTTCGAACCATAGATTCAGAGACCCAAGTACTTTGTAATTCTTGGAACGATGATGTGTAAAATCGAGTTTATAAATTCAAACAAGAAATACCCTAAAACTGACTACTACACACTATCGGGCAGTGGACCCGTTCGTATATAGTATAGCTAAAAGGTAAGTCCAGGATCGAACACAGGGACTAAAACTAAGTAATTGTTGACATTAAGTAATTCAAGTAAATAGGGGGGTTTTGTGACCGAATTGTCACGTTGCAAAATTAGTTTATAATTAGTAATCCCAAAGGATTAATCGCAAAGAGAATTTGTTTAAAACAATAATTTAAAAGCATCCATCTTGACTTCGCTCAACAATACGCTCAGATTGCACATAAATGAAGTTCAAACCCAAATTAGTTGATTAAATAACCGAGACTCAAACAAAGCACCAACCCCGTACCTGTCAAGTTGAAAACATCATTTGACTCTCTTGCTTAAACTAGTTTCGTTACAAAGACCGGTACCCCAAGACATCTTTTATAACTTCCCTAATCAAACAATTGGTTTGGTTATTAAAATAACAATTATACCTATCGATTGTACCCAACCGTTAACACATTTCTTCCTATTATCATGAACGATTATCTACCGTACCCGTCATAGACCCAATCGTTTGTACCCAAACAATCAAAATGAAATATATGTAATCAATAACTACCATTAAAGACACACATAAATCACTAATCAATTCAAGATAAATAATAAGGAAGAAATACGCTAAGATCACGATATAACGTTAAATGAAATCAACATTGGATTATAAAAAATTGTGCAATCTTTACATATTGTCTCACTCCATCAAGATGGATGATGAAGTGATTAGCCACTCATATTAAAAGAAGAATAACAATTGAAATAGGAAGAATTCATCGTTACCTAATGATAATAATTGAAAGCTATGAACGTAATCGATCCAATCGTGTTTGAAAACCTAAAATATGATGAAAAACTGATAATATCTCCAATTTAGGGTTTGGAACACGGCTGCTAAAAAAAAGAGGAGTTTTGGCATAATTTTCAAGCTATTTATATGCCTCCAGAATTCTGCCAGATTCGCGACCAGTTGCGGCGCAATGAAGAGCTGCGGCGCAACTATAGTTGACTTTGACTTTCGTTGACCTAGACTGGCTTGAACTTGAACCCATTGCGGCGCAACTTATCTCTCTGCTTTTGGGTTGCGGCGCAACTTGCCTTGACTTGCGTTGACCTTTTGACTTATGTTGACTCGTGGCTGGCCAAGAAGGAAGGGTGTTGCGGCGCAACTTATGTCTCTGGAATTGGGTTGCGGCGCAACTGTTGCGGCGCAACTGGCCTTTTTCAGCATTGACTTTAGTTGACTTTCTGCAATCTTCATCCAAATGCTTCCGAAATCTTCCGTTAGCACTTGATTCTCCTCAACAATGTCGTTTTCTCCAGATTTGCGCTTAAATACCTGTCAGCACCCTGAAACACTAACAAATACCATAAACGCATCAATTGTATACAAAAACGACTCATAAACCATGCAAAATCAACTAAATACGTTGTGGGAAATGGGTATAAAATACGACATATCAAATCCCCCCACACTTAAGCTTTGCTTGTCCTCAAGCAATTCCAAACTTCAAAACTCAATTTACCTTGGCACAAATGGGAATAACATTACCGTAATCAAAAAGAAGCTAAACCATCATTGAAAATGAAATGAGACGGTTAGGCAGTTTTAATCTTAAATGAAAACTGGAATGTTTGACAATACTTGACTGATATACAAGCCTTAATAACACGACTAAGCACAACAGAATCGAATCAATGATATCTCGTATATCCTACTCCAACTAACTTACACTTGGGGTTGAATATTTGAATAATCACTCAATGCCTAGTCGTGATGCATAATCTTTTAACCATAGGCTTGTACTAGGTTCGTTCCTTCACCGCCATGATGCAAGCACCACAACGTTAATCAAAAGAGGACTTCAAGGGTTAGAATGAACTTTAAGGCTAAACAAGGTATTTAAAATGGTATGGAAATTTGGGTAAACAAAGGGTGTTAACAAGAAATAACAATTAAATAGGAAGAATTCATCGTTACCTAATGATAATAATTGAAAGCTATGAACGTAATCGATCCAATCGTGTTTGAAAACCTAAAATATGATGAAAAACTGATAATATCTCCAATTTAGGGTTTGGAACACGGCTGCTAAAAAAAAAGGAGTTTTGGCATAATTTTCAAGCTATTTATATGCCTCCAGAATTCTGCCAGATTTGCGACCAGTTGCGGCGCAATGAAGAGTTGCGGCGCAACTTATCTTTCTGGTTTTGGGTTGCGGCGCAACTGGCCTTTTTCAGCATTGACTTTAGTTGACTTTCTGCAATCTTCATCCAAATGCTTCCGAAATCTTCCGTTAGCACTTGATTCTCCTCAACAATGTCGTTTTCTCCAGATTTGCGCTTAAATACCTGTCAGCACCCTGAAACACTAACAAATACCATAAACGCATCAATTGTATACAAAAACGACTCATAAACCATGCAAAATCAACTAAATACGTTGTGGGAAATGGGTATAAAATACGACATATCAAATCCCCCCACACTTAAGCTTTGCTTGTCCTCAAGCAATTCCAAACTTCAAAACTCAATTTACCTTGGCACAAATGGGAATAACATTACCGTAATCAAAAAGAAGCTAAACCATCATTGAAAATGAAATGAGACGGTTAGGCAGTTTTAATCTTAAATGAAAACTGGAATGTTTGACAATACTTGACTGATATACAAGCCTTAATAACACGACTAAGCACAAAGAATCGAATCAGTGATATCTCGTATATCCTACTCCAACTAACTTACACTTGGGGTTGAATATTTGAATAATCACTCAATGCCTAGTCGTGATGCATAATCTTTTAACCATAGGCTTGTACTAGGTTCGTTCCTTCACCGCCATGATGCAAGCACCACAACGTTAATCAAAAGAGGACTTCAAGGGTTAGAATGAACTTTAAGGCTAAACAAGGTATTTAAAATGGTATGGAAATTTGGGTAAACAAAGGGTGTTAACAAGAAATAACTAAACATATAACAAAGTTTTACAAAATAGTCTAGTCCATTAAATCCCATGTCACTAGTTGCCAATGGTCCAAAACCCGAGAAGTTGTCCAGACAATACCCCCAATAGACGATTAAAAACCGACACCATTGTGGTGTATGACAATCAAACAACTCAATCAACCAATTCTAACCATGTTGGCTTAAACAAACGCGCCAACCCACAAATAACAACTTAAGATGATAGCATTAAGATCCTTTCGTTGGTGTAATTGATGTACCAACTTACAAAAATGATTTGACCAAAAGTGAGAAATACCAATTGACAGCCCAAGCTCTTTTTTTTTGTGAGCTACTTTTACTCTGACTAATTGGTATTCTCTTACATAACATTTGAAACAGTGACAAATCATATACTCATATGCTGAAATGAACGATTCAGACTTTATCCAAACAAACATGACGAAATCAATCTATCCTCAGTAACCGAGAATATCCCAACCCGACATAAAGGACAACTCCAAACCATCCACTAGCATAGGCAACCAATGACCCACCAGGACTTCGACTATCGATATGGCTAGGAAAAAGGTGCATATATAAAGGTGGATTTAATAACAAAGAACAAGCTAGTGACAACAAGTTTTCTATTGTTTCTTGAACTAAAAGTGAGTGCAAACCAAGGGTTTAACAGGTGGTTCACTAACCAGTGTAGTTAGCTACTAAGCACATTAACAAAACATGCACATAACAAATTTTTACGAAACAAGGGTGAATCAAACAAAGAACAAAGGGTTTTATCCTAAATTTGCCTCTTCTGATAAATAACACGGAACGATCAACCAGGACAAGTTCTAGAATCAACGCGATCACCGGCACACTCATAGCAAATGAAATAAACCGGAAATGGAAAAAAAACAACCTCAAACTTGCACGTCATAGTTCAGAGCTCTAAAAGAGACCCTTACTCCTGGATAAATCCAAAAGCCTACGAGAGGGATAAATTAACAAGGCTAATAATTCCAAAACCGTAACACCTATCATAACTAGCAATGAATCAATAATCTCACAATTTGGGTGTTTTGGTGCTTTGAGCGTGCTAGTCATATTATTAATCCATAAGGGATTGCCTAATTAATCAGTCAAAACACATTCCACTATTTAAACTTTGTACCAAAGGTGTAGTCAAATTGCTTATTAAGTTCTATAATTAAGTGACAAGAGCAATTAACTACAAGGACAAGCATGCAAAAGTTCAAAATTCGTCAAAAATACCCGACTTTTTCCTATTTACCACCCCCCACACTTGAGTTGGACAATGCCCTCAATGTCCAATGAACTAAGGCAAACCAAGGGAAATAGGGAAAGTAAACAAAAACAAAATCAAGAACAAGAAAACTTGTCGGGTATGATGTATGTTCCATGCTTGAATATGATGCCAACAAAATATGTCGCTGAACTTACTGCCAGCATATGCACATGACATTCAACTTGCTATCAACATGAACACACCATTAACGAGCAACATAATCAAATAAATCATGCAATCAACCTATCCCTAATTAACGGAAATGGAAAAGTAAAATACGATGTTCAAGCACCCTTAAGGGTGATTACAAACCAAACAAATGCAAATAAAAAGTACGGAAATAAGATTGTTCAAACAAATACAATTACAAGCCATCATCACCAACCAGCGGCAGCAGCATCATCTCATCAACAATCACTGAGGAGGGTAGGGTAAGGGCCTGAACCAAAAATCGATCCAGCCATCTGCTCAGCAAACGAAGGTTCTGTCGAACCCGATCCTCCAGCATCCGCACCAGCCTGTGTACCTGCAAAAGATCCAAAGCTAACCGGGTTATCGGGCCCCGTCCCTCCAAGATTATGGGAAGGAGGCACCTCAAACTGACGCTCTGGTGGATAGAAGAATCCACCTCCAGCTCTGTACTCTGGAATGAAAATGCTAGGAGGGTTGTAGTCTGGAATCGGCTGAGGTGGATGGAACTGCTCACCCCTATACTGGGCCTCCCACATGGGCTGATATCTATCCTGATCATACATCAAATGACCCATACCTGAGCCCAACCACCTGAAATCACTGTCTACCCTCGACTCAAACTGCCCATGAGACCGCTGAAAGTTCTGCTGAGACTCCCACATGTTATTCATCAAAGTCCCCAAAGAAGTAAAATCCCATGGACCTGAATGGGCGGCAGCAGAAGAAGATGATCCCTCAGAAGGTGTAGTGGTGGCACGACACTTAGTACGTCGTGCGGGCTCTAGCGGCTGCTCTGGTGCATCCGCTATCTTGGCATCATCATCATCACCTGAATCCTCCTCATCATCATCAGAATCACCACCCCCAAAATCAATTAACTCCGGAATAGCATGCTTATGGGCTAAAGGCTTAATCAATTTCCACCTCTTCAAATCATTCCAAGTAAAGGGCTTCATGGGTTTGCAGTTCAAAGCCCCTGCATTATCAACACCTTCAAAGTACTTCACCATTTTGGAGATGAAGTGACCGCAGACTAAACCCCTATCACGAACTCCTTTAGTCCCCATGTGTTTCGCCAACACATAAGGGGCACATGCCTTCCTCTGCACATCTCCCTCATCGAACAACCTTAACAACCATAAATCCTCCATATAAAGCTTATCCGGGTGATTGGTCCTATGAACAAAAGAATGGACCAACATCTTGTGGAACAATCGCAAAATAGGCGATTGGAGTGTATTTGCCCCACAACCCGCTTTCCAAGCGCGGCCCCCAGAAACCCGGTTATAATATTCCCTGAAATCACCTGCCTCCCTAGTAAAACCGGAAGTATTCCTAACAGAAATGCCTAACATACGCTCAAACGCAGGATCATCCAAGGTCAATCCAAACTCAGCAATGGCGAGGGTTCAATTAACACCCCCACAACGGAAAAAAAATAACCGGTTCAGTAAAAATATCCTTCACTTTCTCAATATTCTCAACCGAAATAGTTGAGTAGACCTCTAAACACCATTCCTTGCAAACCACTTCTCGATTCCTAAATATATCAAACCAAAGACTAAATTCCTGAGCGACTGGATTACCATCCGCATCATTAGAATAACCCATCAGCTGCATATACCTACTAATGCCCGCACGGGCATTCAACGAATCCAACATACCCGGTTCCATATACCGCGGTTCAATTATGTCCTTAGGATAGATGGTTGCTAACCTGTTTGTGTATTCAGTCTTTTTCTCTGGAGTAGCTCTCGGGAATCGTAACCATGGGTGAGTGGGGACTCCCATAACAATCGCTTCTGGAGTCAGACCACTCTCGCTTGGGGCAGCAGCCGACGGGAGTACATAAAAAGCGGGTTCCTACACATACAAGAACGATTAAAAACTGAAACCCGACATATAAGCATGTACATAAAAACATAACCCACGTAGGTCTGGAAAAGGTCAAGTTGCGGCGCAACTTGGATAGTTGCGGCGCAACTTGTAGTTGCGGCGCAACTTGGATAGTTGCGGCGCAACTTGGATAGTTGCGGCGCAACTTGGATAGTTGCGGCGCAACTTGGATAGTTGCGGCGCAACTTGATAGTTGCGGCGCAACTGGATAAGTTGCGGCGCAACCCAACCCGTTGCGGCGCAACTCAACGATAGTTGCGGCGCAACTTGGATAGTTGCGGCGCAACTTGGATAGTTGCGGCGCAACTTGGATAGTTGCGGCGCAACTTGGATAGTTGCGGCGCAACTGATAGTTGCGGCGCAACCCAACCCGTTGCGGCGCAACTTGATATTGCGGCGCAACTTGGATAGTTGCGGCGCAACCCAACCCGTTGCGGCGCAACTGGAGGAATAAGTTGCGGCGCAACCCAACCCGTTGCGGCGCAACTGATAGTTGCGGCGCAACTTGGATAGTTGCGGCGCAACTTATCTGTCTGTTTTGCAGTTGCGGCGCAACTTGGATAGTTGCGGCGCAACTTGGTAGTTGCGGCGCAACTTGATAGTTGCGGCGCAACTTGGATAGTTGCGGCGCAACTTGTCTGTTTTGCAGTTGCGGCGCAACTATAAGTTGCGGCGCAACCCAACCCGTTGCGGCGCAACTCAACGATAGTTGCGGCGCAACTTGGATAGTTGCGGCGCAACTTGGATAGTTGCGGCGCAACTTGGATAGTTGCGGCGCAACTTGTCTGTAGTTGCGGCGCAACTGGATAGTTGCGGCGCAACTTGATAGTTGCGGCGCAACTTGGATAGTTGCGGCGCAACTTGTCTGTAGTTGCGGCGCAACTGATGAGTTGCGGCGCAACTGGATACGTTGCGGCGCAACAAACATACTGCGGCGCAACTGAAAAACAGAGGAATAAGTTGCGGCGCAACCCAACCCGTTGCGGCGCAACCCAACCAGTTGCGGTGCAACCCCATCTGTTGCGGCGCAACGGGTGATTTTTGAACTGAAATTATTATTATTATTATTATTATTTATTTTTTATTTTATTTTTTTTTTGGATTTTCGAATTTTCTGAACATGACACGTGGCAAGACACGTTGCGGCGCAACAAACCAACTGCGGCGCAACTGAAAAACAGAGGAATAAGTTGCGGCGCAACAATTGCGGCGCAACAACCGTTGCGGCGCAACCCAACCCGTTGCGGCGCAACCCAACCCGTTGCGGCGCAACTATAGTTGCGGCGCAACCTTGAGTTGCGGCGCAATTCCCCCCCACCCCCCACACTTACCTTTTGGTTCTTCCTAGAAAACGACTTACCGGAAGGCATGAGGGTGGCTCCTACCTGCAATTCTTATTAAAACACATTACCAATGACAATTAAATAATAATGAAAACAAGAAACACGGGTTGCCTCCCGCGAAGCGCTTAATTTATTTACGAGTCTTTAGCTCGACTCATGGTCCTTTCTTCATTAATTCCTTTCGAAAAATGGAAACTCGTCAACGACGACTCCCACATTTTCCTCTTCTTCATGATAGAGCTTCAACCTGTGACCATTAACAATAAAAGTAGTTCCATCCGATTTAAACAACTCAACATAACCAGACGGATAAACATGTTTGATCACAAAAGGGCCGGTCCACCTAGAAGTCAACTTAGGTTGCTTGAACTTATACTTTGAAAGGAATAACAAGACTTTATCACCGGCTTTCAAATCCTTCTCTCTAATCCTACGATCATGCCAAACCTTAGTTCTCTCTTTGTAGAGCATGGAATTCTCATAAGCATTCAACCTCAACTCATCTAACTCATGCAATTGCAACATTCTCAATTCACTACTTTCAACTAAGTCCATATTGCAATTCCTAAGAGCCCAATAAGCTTTATGCTCTATTTCTAACGGCAAATGACATGTTTTCCCATAAAGCAACCTATAAGGTGTAGTCACAATTGGAGTCTTAAAGGCGGTTCTAAAAGGCCATAATGCATCATCCAACCTCTTAGACCAATTCTTAGGATTATCACCTATGGTTTTCTCAAGATTCGTTTTAAAGCCCTATTAGTATTTTCTACTTGGCCACTCGTTTGAGGGTGATAAGAAGTAGAGAAATGTGATGAACACCATACCTCTTCAACACCTTAGCAAGTTGGTGATTCGCGAAATGAGTTCCACGATCACTTATTAAGGCCTTAGGACAACCAAAACGACAAAACAATTGCTTTAAGAAATCAATTACAACCCTTGCATCATTAGTTGGCAAGGCCTTAGCCTCGGCCCATTTCGACACATAATCAACCGCCACTAAAATGTAAAGACACTTATTTGAAGGCGGAAAGGGTCCCATAAAATCAATTCCCCAAACATCAAATACCTCACAAACCTGAATGAAGTTTTGTGGCATCTCATCCTTCTTTGAAATGTTACCTTGACGTTGGCAAATTTTACACGTCTCCATTAAAGTTTGGGCTTCCTTGAAGATTGAAGGCCAATAAAATCCTGCATCGAAGACCTTCTTACCGGTTACAGATGGTCCATAATGACCACCGGTTTGTCCATAGTGACATGCATCCAAAATCTTTTGGGTTTCTGCACCGGCCATACATCTCCTAATCAAGCCATCTGCACACATGCGAAACAAATATGGTTCTTCCCAGAAATAGTGCTTAATCTCAGAAAAGAACTTCTTTTTCTGTTGATAAGTCATTTCCTTAGGAAGAACACCTGCACACAAATAATTAACAATGTCTGCAAACCATGGATCTTCTTCCACATCCACCTGCATTAGAAACTCATCAGGAAACGAATCATTAATATCATGCTCCTTTAACTCCTCAAGGTGAGGGTTTTCGAGCCTACTTAAGTGGTCGGCTGCCACATTTTCAGCCCCACTCTTATCTTTGATCTCAATATCAAATTCCTGTAAAAGTAAGACCCAACGAATTAAACGAGGCTTAGCATCTTGTTTTGAGAACAAGTACTTCAAAGCCGAATGGTCGGTGAACACAATAGTCTTATTCAAAACCAAATAGGGTCTAAACTTATCAAAGGCATAAACAACGGCTAACAACTCTTTCTTGGTCACGGTATAGTTCTGTTGAGCCGGGTTTAAGGTCTTGCTAGCATAGGAAATAGGGCGGAAATGCTTATCCTCCCTTTGGCCTAGAACGGCCCCTAAAGCATAATCACTAGCATCACACATTAACTCAAATGGTAATGACCAATTGGGTGGAGACATAATGGGTGCATTGGTCAATTTAACTTTAAGTGAGTTAAAAGCATCAAGACATTCTTTATCAAAATTGAATGGGACATCCTTTTCTAACAACTTTGTCATCGCCCGGGTAATTTTCGAAAAATCTTTTATAAATCGACGGTAAAACCCGGCGTAACCCAAAAAGCTTCTAATTGATTTGACATTAGTAGGTGGAGGTAATTTAGCTATAACATCAATCTTTGCTTTATCTACCTCTAAACCCGCCCTTGAAACTTTGTGTCCCAAAACAATTCCTTCTTTCACCATAAAATGGCACTTTTCCCAATTCAAGACCAAGTGTGCCCTTTCACACCTTTCAAGCATTCTATCAGACTTTCAAGACAATTTTCAAAAGAACTACCGAAAACAGAAAAGTCATCCATAAAAACCTCCATGGATGTTTCGATCATGTCCTGAAATATGCAATCATACATCTTTGAAAAGTACCCGGAGAACCCATCCAAAAAGCAAAAATACTCGTTACCGGCGAGCCGTTCGAGCATTTGATCAATAAAGGGCAAGGGAAAGTGGTCTTTGCGGGTAGCATCATTCAATCTCCGATAATCAATACATACCCTCCACCCCGTGACGGTCCTAGTGGGAACCAATTCATTTTTGTCATTTAAAATTACGGTCATCCCACCCTTCTTCGGTACACAATGTACCGGACTTACCCATGGACTATCCGAGATGGGGAATATGATTCCCGCATCAAGCAACTTAATTATCTCCTTTTTAACCACATCTTTCATATTTGGATTCAATCTTCATTGCCTTTGCACAACCGGTTTCACATTATCAACAAAGTTAATGGTATGTTTGCAAAATTCTGGACTTATACCCGGAATATCGGAAATTTTCCATGCAAAGGCCTTTTTATGGGCCTTAAGGACGGTCATAAGTCTAGATTTCTCATCCTCCATTAATGAGGATGAGATGACAACGGGTAAAAGAGATGTACCTTCCAAATATGCATACTCAAGATGGTCCGGAAGTGGCTTGAGTTCCAAGTCGGTAGGAGGGTTCTCTACCGAAGTTAGCACCCGTGTGCTATCACTAGTGGTGATCTCTTCAGAGGTCTCGTCTTCCGGTGGAGTTTCATCAACACTTAATGCCATAATCTCTTGCATCATATCTCCAACCAATTCTTGCTCTTCTTCACTGCAAGCTAGCAATGCTTCACCTTCTTCCATGTCCAAGAAATCCATGAGCTCTTTCTCCAAAGCATCTTCTTCTTCAATCACATCTAACCTGAAACAAGTTTCATCACAAGAGTAAGGATGCTTTAGTGCTCTATCAACATTAAAAACAACACGGTCATTACCGACCCCTAGGGAAATTTCCTTAGCCTTAACACGGATGATAGCATCCGCGGTCATAAGAAATGGTCGGCCTAAAATGAGGGGAACTTTGGCATCCGCCTCCATCTCAAAAATAACAAAATCAACCGGAAATATCATATGCCCCACCTTAATTTGCAAATTTTCCGCTATCCCCATGGGATATTGGAAAGAACGATCCGCGAGCCTAATGCTCATGCGGGTAGGGGTCAATTCTCCTAGAGATAACTTCCTATAAACTGAATAAGGCATCAAATTGATACTAGCCCCTTGATCGGCCAATGTCTCACACAAATAAGCACCAAAAGAACAAGCAATTAGAAAACTCCCTGGATCTTCCAATTTGGGAGGAATCTGATTCTGAATGATTGCTAAACATTCGGCACTCATGACTGCAGTTTTAGCCTCTTCAAGCTTCTTCTTGTCACTTACAAGTTCCTTGAGGAACTTTGCATAATTAGGCATACCTGCAAGTAAATCAACTAAAGGAACAGTTATATTCACAGATTGAATAAGATCAACAAATTTCTTGAAATGTTCCTTGACCTTTTCTTTCCTCAACCGTTGAGGAAATGGAATCTTTGGTTGATACGGCTTTACAGTCGGTTTGTCAGCGGGTTTGGATGGAACGACCGGTTTCGGCACGGCTAGGTTCGGTTCCATCTCAATTTCCTCATCAACCGTCTCCTCTTCTTCATTTTCCTACAGAAGTGGAGGAGAATCATTAGGTAAAGGGTTTGCAGAATCATAAGTCTTACCCGTTCTTGTAGTGATGGCGTTCACTTGCTCATTTCGAGCATTTAGAGGGGTATACTTCTGTCCCGATCCTTGACTGCTTTGCCCTTGGTTATTGAATTGAGGCTTTGGATTCTGTTGAGTGTTGCTCGGTAGAGTACCGGGCTGCCTATTCGAGTTTCCAAGCCTCTCAATTCTTCCTTCTAAATCTTTGATGGTGGCTTGTTGATTCTTAGCCCCTTGATCCAACTTATGTCCGAGCCCATCCAAGCGAGTGGTCAAAGCGTCCAAAACAGAAATCACCTTCTTGGACTCTTCTGCAACTTGTTCATTAGTTGCCTTTTGGGCACCAATGAACTCCTTCACTATGTCTCTTAATTCAGGATCCGAGCCTCGTTGATTGGTGAACCTACTAAACCTATTACCACCATAACCAGAAGTGTTAGCATTAACAAAAGAAGTAGAAGGGTAAGAACTACCTGATGGCCGGTTTTGATAACCGGTATTTTGGTTGAAATTCCCTTGATTCTGAACATAGCTAACATCCTTTACTGGTTTATCCGGGAAATCCTCCGAATAATGCAAGTCTCCACAATGCTCACATCCGTCGGCCATAACCTTAACATCTCTCTCAAGGCTCTTGAATCTAGTATCTTGACTATCAAATCTCTCATTCATTTGCTTCGAGAGAGCCTTGACTTCGGTAATAAGCTTAGAGTACTCACTACTCTCCACCTTAGCTACAACGGTTCTACTTGATCTCTTGTCTCGGTCCTCATCTCTTGTAGAATACTCTCTAGCCATATCCTCAAGAATCTTATATCCTTCATTTGGGGAAATGTTGTTTAGACTACCCCCAAATGCATAACCGAGTTCCCTTTTTGTTTTTCTATCCAAACCATCATAGAAAATCTCAAAGCTTTCTTCGGTGCCCATACTATGTCCGGGGCAATTTCTAAGCATTTCTTTGAACCTTTTCCATGCATCAACTACATCTTCACCGGGTTCTTGAGAAAAACCTCTGATTTTGTTTTCTAATTGCCTTTGAGTTCTCACAGAATAAAACTCATCAATAAATCCTTCTCTAAGTTCGGCCCAAGTGGTGAATGAGTTTTCGGGTAACTCCTTAAACCATGAAGATGCATCTCCAACGAGAGTTAGAGAAAATAGTTCCAACTTAACCGCCTCAGCTTGCCCTATACCATACTGATACAACCTACATATCTTCTCAAACCTCTCAAGATGTGCATATGGGTCATTTCTTCGAATCCCATCAAACTTATCTTCTTCCACACTCTTGAGATGATTCCCTTTCAAAGAGAAATCCACTGAAATAGCCGGAGGGCGAATAGCTGTGCCCCGGTCCGCCGGTATATTTCTTCTTCTCTCCCCGTAAGGACGAGCATTCGGATCTACCGGTTGTTCATCACCCATTCTTCTACCCCTTTGTTGTTGGTTAATATTAAGGTTAACCCGAGGGAATACAAGTACACTCGGTTCAGGTGTTTGAACTTTCTCTTCTTCTTCTGAATCTGAATCTTCCCCTGTTCCAAACACTCTACCTGCTTCTTTCAACCTATTAACCAACTGATCTTCTGAATCCTGAACGGGTGGGTCACTGGTTTCGGTTTCTAAATCTATTTTGATTGGTGTGGTTGGTTCCCGGTTATCTCTTGACACTAAGCGGCGTCTAACTTTCCCTGGATTAGACAAAGGGCTAAGCAAAGGTCGGCCAGAAGCTCTTGTGTTCATCAACTAACAAGAACCTGCACACTTACCACAAACAAACCGTCAACCGCACCTGTGATATAATTGAAATGAAATAAAATACAACTATCTAATAAAGCAATAACTTTCTCACAAATGAATGTGAAAAAGGATCGAACTACAAAATAAACAACTACTTAAAATTAAGTCCCCGGCAGCGGCACCAAAAACTTGATGTGTAAAATCGAGTTTAAAAATTAAAACAAGAAATACCCTAAAACTGACTACTACACACTCTCTGGCAGTGGACCCGTTCGTATATAGTATAGCTAAAAGGTAAGTCCAATATCGAACACAGGGACTAAAACTAAGTAATTGTTGACATTAAGTAATTCAAGTAAATAGGGGGGTTTTGTGACCGAATTGTCACGTTGCAAAATTAGTTTATAATTAGTAATCCCAAAGGATTAATCGCAAAGAGAATTTGTTTAAAACAATAACTTAAAAGCATCCATCTTGACTTCGCTCAACAATACGCTCAGATTGCACATAAATGAAGTTCAAACCCAAATTAGTTGATTAAATAACCGAGACTCAAACAAAGCACCAACCCCGTACCCGTCAAGTTGAAAACATCATTTGACTCTCTTGCTTAAACTAGTTTCATTACAAAGACCGGTACCCCAAGACATCTTTTACAACTTCTCTAATCAAACAATTGGTTTGGTTATTAAAATAACAATTATACGTATCGATTGTACCCAACCGTTAACACATTTCTTTCTATTATCATGAACGATTATCTATCGTACCCGTCATAGACCCAATCGTTTGTACCCAAACAATCAAAATGAAATATATGTAATCAATAACTACCATTAAAGACACACATAAATCACTAATCAATTCAAGATAAATAATAAGGAAGAAATACGCTAAGATCACGATATAACGTTAAATGAAATCAACATTGAATTATAAAAAATTGTGCAATCTTTACATATTGTATCACTCCATCAAGATGGATGATGAAGTGATTAGCCACTCATATTAAAAGAAGAATAACAATTGAAATAGGAAGAATTCGTCGTTACCTATTTTTAAACTGAAAGCTATGAATGTAATCGATCCAATCGTGTTTGAAAACCTAAAATATGATGAAAAACTGATAATATCTCCAATTTAGAGTTTGGAACACGGCTGCTAAAAAAAAGGAGTTTTGGCATAATTTTCAAGCTATTTATATGCCTCCAGAATTCTGCCAGATTCGCGACCAGTTGCGGCGCAATGAAGAGCTGCGGCGCAACTATAGTTGACTTCGGCCTTTGACTTTGACTTTCATTGACCTAGACTGGCTTGAACTTGAACCCATTGCAGCGAAACTTATCTCTCTGCTTTTGGGTTGCGGCGCAACCAAGAGTTGCGGCGCAACTTGCCTTGACTTGCGTTGACCTTTTGACTTATGTTGACTCGTGGCTGGCCAAGAAGGAAGGGTGTTGCGGCGCAACTGGAAGACATTGCGGCGTAACTTATGTCTCTGGAATTAGGTTGCGGCGCAACTGGCCTTTTTCAGCATTGACTTTAGTTGACTTTCTGCAATCTTCATCCAAATGCTTCCGAAATCTTCCGTTAGCACTTGATTCTCCTCAACAATGTTGTTTTCTCCAGATTTGCGCTTAAATACCTGTCAGTACCCTGAAACACTAACAAATACCATAAACGCACCAATTGTATACAAAAACGACTCATAAACCATGCGAAATCAACTAAATACATTGTGGGAAATGGGTATAAAATACCACATATCAAACGATATGAAAGAAACTTTTTCTTTATTTTTAATATCACGAATCCACCCAACCTTTCCATTCCCCCCAAAACCCCTGATATTAATAGATAAGCAATTCATTGATCAACAACATTGTTACCTTCTTTGAGAATCTCGTCCTTAACTACGTCAGGGAAGCCACGTAAGTCAACTCCTACATCGCAGCCGATTTCCAATGCGTTTCTCACTTCTTTTTGCACCAATTCATTAGTAGAACTGCCCTCCCCAGAGTCACCAATATCAGCGTCCCTCATCTCTTCTTCGTGTGTATCGAAAATATTTGTATCAGCTAAGTTATGAGTACTAGGGCAGTGGTTGAGATCTGCCTTAGAAGCAGGAGGGTCATGTACCAGAATTTCAGGCCCAGTGAAATGTGGCTGAATAAAAGAATCCTTATTTAGGCCTACTACCTCTTCTGGCCCAAAACAATCTTCTTCCCTTTGTCTTTTTTTGGGCCTGACATTTAAATCCCTTAAATTATTAATCCACCCAAATGAAACGTTATTTTGTTTTTTAAATTTTCCTTTATTAGATTTTTGAGAATTTAAAGGAGGGGCAGAAAATGCAAAGTTTTCATGGGGCCCCACATCATCATTATCTTGCATGGGAAAAAAAGTGAGCATTCTCTTGCATCGAGCCGACATTAGAGTCCCCATGTACGTCCACCTCACCCTCCTCCAAACTCTTCGTCTTCTCACCTTCAACTTCTGGATCATTCTTTTCATTGGAGAATTCCGGCGAAAAGGCACGCCCCTCCTCAGTCGTCTTCCTCAATGGGCACCACCCGCGGTTTACTTCCGATACCCATACTTTGAAAAGCTTGTCGTCCCACATAAGCGACAAAACCCTATTGACCAGACTTCCGTCATCACTCAGGACCCCTACCGAAAACTTCTCGAAACTGGAATCTTTGTCGTTGATAACAGGAGGAACCACCACTTTGCCAAACTGATCCCCAATTTAGAAGACCACTTCGGAAAGAGCCAGATGGAGAGGGACACCAGTGACAGACAACCAAATGATCCTCTCATAAGGGAAAATCTGACCAACCCAGGGATCTAAATTAGAAAACCACTTTCTCCACACCTCTTTAGAACCCATGAACTCATTCGCCCTATCTTCGTTTTTGAAAGATAGTAAGAAACTGAGTTCACCCAAGTATTTGAACTCTACTTCTGAGAACCCCGCAGTCGCCACCAAAGAATCAATTGAACAAAAGGTCTGGAAGTCACTACATCGCCCAACCAAAGACCTTAGATGGTGACCAGACAAAGCCGTCACAGCGGGCTGTACCAAAATCACTGTCTCCTTCCTCTCCCCACCCTTATCCCCCACGACAGCATCTCTGAATGAAAACCCACTGGAGGTCCAGGACGAGTGTTGAACGGAGGACTTGTACCTTTGGGGAGGAGGATGAGCAACAAAATTTTTTTTCTTGAGATTGGCCCTACTCACATTCCCCGCAACCCCATTTTCAATAGCAAATTTTGCAATATTGGCTGCCAAATGATACTTCCCGACCATGGCTTTCTTCATTCTAAGAACCAGCCCAGCCCTATCTCTCACGCCCTTGAAAGTGACGAAACCAAATTTCTTCCCATCCTTGTTTCTTTTCCTCGCAATATACACCCCTGCAATAGTTCCCAACTGGACCCGAGATCCCAAGGACGACATCCATCAGGGATATCCGAAACGTAGAACTTAACCACCGAAGCATCTTGATCTCCGCCATGCTTGGAACCGTTTTGTCTTCTCTTGTGCCTTACTTCTTCCCATGGGTGTTCTTTCTCAGTGTTGTTTTCCTCTCTATTTTCTCTCTCACACACACACATGTTTTTTAGCTGAAATGTTTCGTCGTGAACAATTAGACTGACTTAGATAGTGTTTCTCAATTGTAATAATATGTTGTTTTAGTATATACTAGCACGGTACCCGCGCAATGCGGCGGTGTTCATGACGGCGACGGTGTGGTGGTAGGGGACGACGGTTGGCAGTGAATAATTGATATAAAAGTAATTGATGTAAAGAGTTAATAGAGATATTTTAAAAGATAAAAGACTGATAGTATAATATAATCATTAAGGACGCGTTTGGCTCACAGAATGTTTTTGGAAGGAATGTAATCTATCAAAGGAATTGGAATTTGAAGGAATGAAATTTGACGGAATGTTTTTGATTTTTTAAAAATTCAAGTGACGGAAGGAATGAAATTCCTTCCTCCATCCCTAAGGAATGGAGATTCCATCAAATGATGGAATGTTTACATTCCAACGGAATGAGATTCCTCTTTCTTTGAATAACCAAACACACTAAGGAATGAAATTCAATTCCAATTCCATCAGATTCCTCAAATTCTATGAACCAATGCGACCTTAAGAGTATTTTAGACATTTTCCCCCATGTAACTTTCAACATGAGGACTATTTTTTTTATAAGATAGTATAGATGATGCATTTTAAAACTTGACCTCAATACGGAAAGGATTTTATTTTCTGCCCCAATTAGATTGGATAGACGTGTTTTTTATTTTTAAATCCGTCAATGGGTCACTATGTACCATTTTTTCCCCCTGAATATTCAGTCGGGATACGACATTAGGGAAATCTCACCGTATAATGGTGAAGCTTTGCACGTACCCTAGACAACGAGATGTTGACCATGAGCCGTTACAAGTATTCAGAGGAAAAACCCCAAGACTTGTCATCCCTGAGGATCGAACTCAAGACCTTGGATAAAACCAGAAGTGTATCTGACCAGCTGGGTTGACTATCATTTGCCACTATGTACCATCTATACACAAAGTAGTATATAATATACAATATTATGTAGTTATATAATAATGTCCTGAGTCTTACGAATCGAGTCACGTTTCGAGTCACGAGTCAAAAATCATGTTTCGAGTCAAGTCAAAAATTACGAGTCGGGCACTCTGCTTTTAACCCTTTTATCCCCTATTAAAATTGTAGTGAAGATGAAAAAATGATACGTACGATTATAACACATCATGTAACCGGGTGGCCGTTGTTGTAGAATTCCATAGCATGCTTTAGCTCATACAAACATGTTAAAAATATTGCCACTTTTTGTTGAGATTACGGGATTGGTTGTAGAATTCCATTTAAAAGATGACAAGAATAATTGGACTTTATTCTTAACGTTTAGAGTTTAGACATCATGCATGGGTAGGTGATACAATGTATCGTCTTTTGAAGACAGTTTGCCTTTTATTTCAATCTTTTAATGTATCTTTTGATGTATCCGTATGGCAAATCATGGATTAGTTAAAAAATATATCGTTGTCAATGCACCTTATTCATTTCATATGTTTATTATTATACACTACTTCATTTCATTTAATCAACTAATTTCTGCAATTCTCATTATTTTTTTGCTAGTTTTGTTACGGAATATTTTTCTACAAATGCCCAATCCATTTTTGTGGGGTTAAGTTAATGTCTTTGTTTTAGGAGCACAAAAGTATAGCATATTAGGATTGGTTCAATGTTGATACGATCATTCTTTTAACGGCAAATTTCATTAACACGTACAGCTTAAGATTGCACTCCTAATTAGTGATTAGATATCAATATTTAGGTTTGAACTCGAGACCTCCTTGAAAGACACAAGACCTCCAACATTTTATTTGGACTAGCTACAAGACCAAGAGGCAAAAGAGTATGCTGCTAGTTTTTATAATAATAGGCCGGTAATTGTGTTCTAAAATCTTACAGTATGTTGAATTTCAAAATATCTAAATCAAATTATTAATGTATCTCAAAAGAGCTGCATATTAAGTTTATTGTATCGACTATGTTAAAAGTTATTTTTATTATTGAAGGATGTTGAAGTTACATATTTTACAAAAGAAAAACTGTACATATAATAAAATGTAACGAATGAGGATGAGTAAAATATTTTGAAGTCTTGATTTCGTTTTGATAACGTCTCAATCTTGATATTAGAAAGTGATGCTAAATTTCAAGTGAGACCCGAATCGGTATTCAATATTGTTGGTGATTTTTGGGATCGGTACCAAAAGATTACCATGACAGGCATTATATTATATTTTGGTAATTTTCGAAACTGATAATACAATCGGTATAAACAGTATAGTCGTATGACCATATCTTACTAATAAATATAGGTAGCAAAAAACATGGAATGTTTACCTTAAAAAAACATCTATATAATAATGGTGTTGGACAAGATATGGGTTATAGGGTGATATGCAAGTAGTTGCCAAGGTGTACAATGAATTCATGTACCCACTTTATATCACCCCCTCATCCCCACCCTCACCCTTCCTTCTATGGCTCACCACCTAATCTTTCATAAGAGGCATAGTTTTTAGTTGTATTAGTTATAAAGGCCTAGTTATTGCGAAGCAGGATCTAATAATGTGCAAGTCGATCAAGTCAGAGTAACTTTGTCATTTTCCCTTGTAATTAGAAAGAAAAAGAAACTTATTGGTCATTTCGAAGATTAATCGGCTAGTTGATAAGAAATTGATATTGGCTAATTCAGTTTGGTTCACAATTTGTTGGATGAGAAGGTATTTTTACCTAGACCGGACCATGTACACTCATACATAATTGATATTGGCTAATTCAGTTTGGTTCACAATTTATTACCTCGTTTGAAATTACTTAAAAATTTGGAGTGCATTTAGTTGTCAAATGAAAAATACAAAGAGTTCTTCATTTCAATTATATTGATACCCCCCCCCGCCCTCACCTCCGCTTCCATCTCCAACCCCAACCCCACTTGACCAAGTATATTAGAACATGTTTTCTAATATGAGAAATTTTTTATTTTTGAAACCGTTTTTGAAATTTTCTTTTGTTTTATAGAGATGAGAATTTAATTTCATTTTCTCATAAATTAGAAATGCAAAACTTGAAAACATTTTTCATAACTCAACGTGCCATTTCATTTTTAGAAGAAAATTATTCAACCTCACCACTCTTCGCATCGATGATATGTTCTTGAGTTTGGATAGTAAAATTAATTTGATCCCATCATATGTAAAGTCCCATTTAGGCCACATATATCATTATCACTATTAAAAGTTCCATCTGGCCCAATATTAGAGAGCGTGTCCCTTGCTTGATCTAGTTGTGACCCAAAATTGAGCTAACTTTTTCAAGCCTAAATTCTAGATATAATGCAAGAAAAGCCCAAGATGAAATATTAGTTTCTTAATAAAATACTTGAAAGTCTTCTTATAGGGCTTTTAGAGGACTTTTACAATAGGATATCTCGACTCTATACGATGTTTTAATTAGGGTTACAAAAAATCTTTAAGTTTGATGAGACAGATTTTAACTTCTAGGCAAACAATATTTTGAAGTCATGAACAAAGAACGCAATTACGCAAACTTTGTGTTCTTATTGTTTTAAAGCTAACTTTTTAACTTAATATTTCTCCAATAATCCGATGATATAATAAATAAGCTAGTTGTTGGACCACCATTTCTACCATGAAAGTTTTAATTCCAAAATCTGTACTACCAATCAGCAAGCATGGCATGCCACCTTTCTTTAGTATATAGTTTGCTTTAAAGATTAGCAAATGTCAGAACATTTTATTAGTGGACACTTGACCTTGAGCAAATCCACCAAGGTTTGAATCTCACTTCCTACATTTGTAGTAATGGATTATTAAGAGGGTTTTCTAGAGTCCTGGGTTTCATCCCAGACATACGTGGTTCGAGCACCGCATACTGCCCAATTGGATATCACTGTGGTGTTTTGAATGCTAACTGCTAACCACTAACTATTAACTCGCTGTTAAAAAAAAAAAAAGAAAAACTTTTATGGAAATTGGTATATTTTAGGTGCTATCGAACTTTACTTCCGAACTACATCAATAAATGGGAGTATTTTTTAAAATCTAAAGATGTATTGTGATGTGATATGGATAATCTGATGGAGAATTGTGTGTAACATAGTATACCTTTTATTGATATTGATCTCTTTATTATGAACAAGAATTGTAACCCGCGCATTGCGCGGAGTTGGAAATATCACTTTTTTATAAAGACTGATATCTAAAAACGGTGTTGTTCGAAAGACAGAACAATACAAAGGTTGGACAATTAAAATTTACTATAAGAAGTAGAAAGTAATGGATAGATAAAGTTGAAAAAACTGAGAGTTCGATGGTAAAAGCTAGAAACCTTATAATAAGAGATGAAAAGTAAAAAATAAAGATTTGATGATTAAAGTTAAAAACCCAAAAGTCAATCAATTGATAAAAATTAAAAACTTTGTTACTTAAGTTTGTATAAAAATGTTAGACTAAAGTTAAAAAACTAAAAGTTAAGTGGTAAAAATAAGAAACTTTAAAAGTATACTATGGTAAAAAAAATAAAATAAATAAAATAAAAAATCTAAAAAAAGACAAAATTGCTGACATCAGCATGACGTCAGCAAGCCAGTACTGTTCATTGGCTAAGCCAAGCCGAACCGTCACTGTGCAAGCCGAGCCGTGAAGATGGCTTACTGTAGCTAAGCCGGGGCCACCACTCACAGCCGCCATTAGGATCTTTGTTATATATAAAAGAATTTTAACCTCGGCGTTGCCACGGGAGACATATCGTCGCTGCATCATGCAAACATACATCTAATATTAACCAAAAGTTTGGACACTTAAAGTTTACTATAAGAATTAGAAAACAATCGATAGATAAAGTTGGAAAAACCGAGAGCTAGACGATAAAAGCTAGAAACCTTATAATAAGAGATGAAAAGTAAAAAATAAAGATTTGATTATTAAAGTTAAAAACCCAAAAGTCAATCAATTGATAAAAATTAAAAACTTTGTTACTTAAGTTTGTATAAAAATGTTAGACTAAAGTTAAAAAACTAAAAGTTAAGTGGTAAAAATAAGAAACTTTAAAAATATAAAAAATATAAATAAAAGACAAAATTGTTGACATTAGCATGACGTCAGCAAGCCAGTACTGTTCATTGGCTAAGCCAAGCCGAGCCGTCACTGTGCGAACCGAGCCGTGAAGATGGCTTACTGTAGCTAAGCCTACAGTAAAAGCACACACAGCCGCCAACATGTGTTTTGTTATATTATAAATTAAGAACTAATTGCATTTTTGGTCCCTGAGTTATCACACTTTTCGCACGTTTGGTCCAAACTTTTCATTTGTTGCATTTTTGGTGCCAAAAGTGTGCATTTTTCGCAATAATGGTCCACTTTAACGGTTCCGTCAATTATCAACCGTTAAGTGGACCATGTGCCTCTCACATGATGGGCAATATCGTCTTATTACACAAACATGGACCAATTTTGTCTTTTTACCCATACAAGACCATTCTTGCAACTTATGTCTAATGATTTATTCATCTTTATTTCTATCTTATCTTTTTGTTCACTTTCTTCTATATTATCATCCACACATTCATTCCCAATAAAATCCACAAATTAATACATTTCTCTCATTTTAAAATCAGATCTATAACAAAAGCACTTATTTTTTCCATAACCATCCCAAATATCAGTTCACTTCCCAGATTTTTCATTTTTCCATGTTAGTAATATCTATATAAAGCCAAACATATATTATTAGATCTATACATACACAACATATACACTAACATGAGGAAAAAAAACCCTCCACCATAACCCCCATCCTACCGAAACTCACCTCCACCACAACCAACCACCACCCCAATGAGCACCTCTGTAAAGAAAATGGATTCGAAACAGATATAAAAGATGTCTTCAATAATCGGATGTAGAAAATGCGATGAATTAAATAATTATCTGCTAGAATTTTTGATTTCTTTTATTCCTTTTATTAGTTGGGTTTTTTGGTTGAATTATCAACCGCCGGAGATGATGGTGGCGGCGTTGGACCATCGCAACAGTTTCCAATCTTTATAATCTTTCTTCGTTGATGGTGATGAAACCTTAAGAAGAGAGAAAGACCCAAAAAGGCCATTGAATCTGGTTGACAACAAAGTGATGAAGATGGAGAGGAAGACCCAAAAAGCCCATGTAATGTGTTGATGGTGATGAAACTTTGGCCATAGTGGTGTCTCCATTTTATTGTCCTTTTATTTTATTAATATTCGAAACAGATATAAAAGATGTCTTCAATTATCGGATGTAGAAAATGCGATGAATTAAATAATTATCTGCTAGAATTTTTGATTTCTTTTATTCCTTTTATTAGTTGGGTTTTTTGGTTGAATTATCAACCGCCGGAGATGATGGTGGCGGCGTTGGACCATCGCAACAGTTTCCAATCTTTATAATCTTTCTTCGTTGATGGTGGTGAAACCTTAAGAAGAGAGAAAGACCCAAAAAGGCCATTGAATCTGTTGATGGTGATGAAACCTTAAGAAGAGAGAAAGACCCAAAAAGGCCATTGAATCTGGTTGACAACAAAGTGATGAAGATGGAGAGGAAGACCCAAAAAGCCCATGTAATGTGTTGATGGTGATGAAACTTTGGCCATAGTGGTGTCTCCATTTTATTGTCCTTTTATTTTATTAATATTCGAAACAGATATAAAAGATGTCTTCAATTATCGGATGTAGAAAATGCGATGAATTAAATAATTATTTGCTAGAATTTTTGATTTCTTTTATTCCTTTTATTAGTTGGGTTTTTTGGTTGAATTATCAACCGCCGGAGATGATGGTGGCGGCGTTGGACCATCGCAACACGAAAAAAAAAAAAAAAAAAAAAAAAAAAAAAAAAAAAAAAAAAAAAAAAAAAAAAAAAAAAAAAAAAAAAAAAAAAAAAAAAAAAAAAAAAAAAAAAAAAAAAAAAAAAAAAAAAAAAAAAAAAAAAAAAAAACAAACAGTTTCCAATCTTTATAATCTTTCTTCGTTGATGGTGATGAAACCTTAAGAAGAGAGAAAGACCCAAAAAGGCCATTGAATCTGGTTGACAACAAAGTGATGAAGATGGAGAGGAAGACCCAAAAAGCCCATGTAATGTGTTGATGGTGATGAAATGGAGAGGAAGACCCAAAAAGCCCATGTAATGTGTTGATGGTGATGAAACTTTGGCCATAGTGGTGTCTCCATTTTATTGTCCTTTTATTTTATTAATATTCGAAACAGATATAAAAGATGTCTTCAATTATCGGATGTAGAAAATGCGATGAATTAAATAATTATCTGCTAGAATTTTTGATTTCTTTTATTCCTTTTATTAGTTGGGTTTTTTGGTTGAATTATCAACCGCCGGAGATGATGGTGGCGGCGTTGGACCATCGCAACAGTATCTTTCTTCGTTGATGGTGATGAAACCTTAAGAAGAGAGAAAGACCCAAAAAGGCCATTGAATCTGGTTGACAACAAAGTGATGAAGATGGAGAGGAAGACCCAAAAAGCCCATGTAATGTGTTGATGGTGATGAAACTTTGGCCATAGTGGTGTCTCCATTTTATTGTCCTTTTATTTTATTAATATTAGTGTATATATATAATATCAAATATATAGAAAGTGTTGGCTGGATCTTTGGTCATGACATTAAAGGCAATGACTACTGAATCTTTATATATTTGTTTGTTGAATGTTTGTTGTTTTTATACATTATATATAGTGCGGATTATAAATATATAGTCTTTTTGATTTTGTGTTGTTAAATGAGTTTTTTTTTTCTAATTTTGTGATAGATTAATTGTTTATATTATTAGATTGAGTGTTAGTTTGATTATAGATGTTTGTTGGAAGATCTAATAAGAATTGTTGAAAGAGATTTGGGAAAAGAGATCAGTATATTATTTTGTTTTTGACTTTATTTAAAATTGTTGAAAGAGAATTAGTTGCAAAATTGGTCCATATTTGTGTAAAAAGATGATATTACCCCTCATATGAGGTGCACATGATCCATTTAACGGTTGATAATTGACGGAATCGTTAAAGTGGACCATTCTTGCGAAAAATGCACACTTTTGGCACCAAAATTGCAACAAATGAAAAGTTTGGACCAAACGTGCGAAAAGTGTGATAACATAGGGACCAAAAATGCAATTAGTTCATAAATTAATTTATTCTTTTGAAAGTTTGATATATAATATATATATAAATAAAATATATATATACATATATATATATATAGGTTTTAGGTAAAATAAAACAAGTATTAAAGTAAAACAAATAAAACAATAGGTTTCTCTTTACTGAAAATCACCATGCATCATGAAAATCATCGTGCATCAATTGTTTCGTGAATCTTCGTGCATCAATCTAACCATGATCTAAGGGTCAAGATCTTGTCCTATTTGTTTTACTTTAATAATTGTTTTACAATACCCAACCCCTATATATATATATATATATATATATATATATATATAATCTTATCCTTAAAATGAGATATAATATATATATATAATATATATATATATATATAATATATATATATATAATATATATATATATATAATATATATATATATATATAATATATATATATATATATAATATATATATATATTATATATATATATATAATATATATATATAATATATATATATAATATATATATATAATATATATATATATATATAATATATATATATATATATATTTTCAGTTATACCATTTTGGAAGTTTATATACTTATATATATAATTATATTATTATTTATATATATATATATTATATATATATATAATATATATATATATAGGTTTTAGGTAAAATAAAACAAGTATTAAAGTAAAACAAATAAAACAATAGGTTTCTCTTTATTGAAAATCACCATGCATCATGAAAATCATCGTGCATCAATTGTTTCGTGAATCTTCGTGCATCAATCTAACCATGATCTAAGGGTCAAGATCTTGTCCTATTTGTTTTACTTTAATAATTGTTTTACAATACCCAACCCCTATATATATATATATAATTTATTATAATTATTTTAGGCCAAACAAATATATTTAAAAATCTGGTGATGACATATAAATTCCACTCGTTCTATCAATTAATATTAAAATGTTATCTATCATGTATAAACATCAGATTTTTAGGCATGTTAATTAGTAAGTTTGTTTATCATTATTATAAAAAACATTATAAGACATTATAAGATATTCAAGCAGTCAAAAATATAAAGTCTAAATATTATGATTATGATTATGATTATGAATAAAAGTGAACAAAATAAACGGACATAAATGAGTGAACATTTATGATAATAATGAAAAAATTAATGTCCTATCTATCTTCATTCGTTTAGTTAGATGTACGGATTTTTTTTTATGTTGATTCGTTGCATGGATGCACTTATCGCCATATGTTTTGTTTGTTTGTTTACTTAAAAGCAACCTCGAAACCCACCAACCCATTGACATCAAAGCGCGCAATCTGCTAGTCCATTTGATAGGTCAACACCCCATAACCAATCCACTAACCCGTCAACCGGGTTCTAATCAGATTGGCAGGTTGTGGGTTAGTCTTGAATTTTGTAACCCGGGTCTATGTAAAATATTTTCAACGTGTAAACCCGAACATGATGCAAGTAATTAATGGTTTTCTTTAAAATGATGGGAAGTTGTGAAGTTTGGAGTTTTATAAGCACTAAAGTCAAGACTTGATAAATTCGAAAACAAAAGCACTCAAACACACTTGTAAGTCAACATTATCAACCCTCTCTCTCTCTCTTTTTGTGAGAGCAAATTTTATCATGGCCAAAAAACAGGAAAATTACTCTGTTGCAGTACCATTACTGATTAGCTATGGAGATGTTGGAAAAAAGGCTGCAAAGGAGGAAGAGCAATACACAAACATAGGCACTGCTTCTTTCATCAGTACTTGTTTCAATTGTCTCAATGCTCTCTCAGGTTTTTCTTCTTTCAACTCCTTTCTTTAATCCATATACATATTCGATATAATATAATCTTTGCTAAAGCTCACCAGTAATTAAGCTAATCAATTTGTTTACTGGATTAATGGTTGGTCATAATAGGAAATATAATCAAACTTTAGCATTATATATAACACGATTATTGCATGATACAAAAAGAAAATGAAAATGCTTTCTCCTTTTCCCAATGTATGTATCGTGTATCATTTGTATCATATATACTTGTATTTTGTTATCATTGAATGTGACATTGTTACATTAAGTTGAACAAGAATTGCAAGTATGTTGCGTTTTGGTACTCTTTTTGTGGGTTAAACACTATTATTCTTCTACAACAATCTCTAATGTGCCCTAGCTAGTTGTAAGACGTTCTTAAGGTCTTTAATTAGGACCTCATTAGATAAACATTTTGAGATGACCAGAATAAATATGGAAATGGAAATACGATTAAATAACGTACATCTAAATAGCTTGAACAAATATCCATCTTCAATAGCTAACTTAGTTACATTTAAGTTGATCTTTGCATCTTTTTCAATTAAGAAATAGTTTAGCTCTTTGATTCTCGGGGATTAGTACTTCAAAATGTAAACAACTTTACACGAATTATCATAGTGTGTATCGAACTTTAATCATATGCATTGTATGTAATGAACTTTCAAATCTTGTGCATTGTATGTATTCGACCAATCAAAAACTTACAAATGACTGCTTATGTGATTGCCACATATACTCGGATACATATAATGTACATGATTTATAAGTTTGTTACATACAATGCACAAGATTGAAGTTCCATATATACCATGACAATTCAAGTAAAGTTATTTACATTTTGAAGTACTCCTTTATTCTCAAAACTCTCACCAAACAACTTGCCTAGTCAAAGTCAAATTAAAGATTGCCTCTTTTTCTGGAAGCTTGGATATAATTCTTAATTGGGCTTTAACTAAGGCATCTTGAAATCTGCAATCAGTTCCGGTCATTGCACTCGTCAAAAGAATCTTTTCAATTATTTCTAAATATAGTAAGATTTAGTATAATCTGAAATAATATATTCATATACATACTAGTATTTCTTGCCACACTCTATCTTCAATCTTTTCAAATTATTATGATAATTATTATAAGTTTTACTGATAACATGGAGTTTAGTGAGCTAAAAGTAAATAATAGTAAACCCCACATGGTAAAATATTCTTATTTTGTTATTAAAAAAAATGTTTGACCCTAGATTATAACAAAGTTCATTGGCACATGGTTTTTATTTTAATTTGGACCCAATTCCCAAAGCTTTGACGCATATGATCATCGAGCTTGCATGTATCTCGTGTGAAAAGTTACAAAAAATTAGAAGTGTATGTCATGTGAGTCATGGATTAAGGTTTTACGAGTAATTATAACATGCGTATGGACTACGTACAAGATTTGATACATATGATCATGGGGAAAAATAAGTTGTTATTTTAGTAATACAAAAATTCTTAACAAAGTGCTAAATATACTTCATTTAGTGAAAAGATATTACAACTTTACATATATAGAAACCTAATATTTTCGCTATGGTGATTCTTAATCTTAGGAGTTGGAATACTTTCAATTCCATATGCATTGGCGTCAGGAGGATGGTTAAGCTTGATACTACATTTTGTAATTGCTGGCTCAACCTTCTACACTGGATTGCTAATCAAAAGGTGTATGCATCTTGATTCAACAATAAGAAGTTACACTGACTTGGGCGATCGTGCATTTGGGAAAACAGGGAGGATGATAGTATCAGTCGCTATGAACGTTGAGCTCTACTTAGTTGCAGCCGGTTTCATGATCCTAGAAGGTGATAACTTGAGTTACTTATTCCCAAACATGGACTTTGATATTTATGGCACTCATATTGGTGCAAAAAGTGGATTTGTGGTTCTTTTTGCTATCATTGTACTTCCAACAAGTTGGTTAAACAGCATGAGTCTTCTTTCCTACATATCAGCTAGTGGTGTTTTAGCGTCCGTGGTCATCCTATGCTCGATTTTCTGGGCTGGTGCATTTGATGGTATTGGTTTTCAAGTAACAGGTAAAGCTGTAAACTGGAATGGCATCCCATCAGCCATAAGCTTATACGCATTCTGCTATTGTGCTCATCCGGTTTTCCCTACCCTGTATACTTCCATGAGAAACAAACGGCAATTCTCAAAGGTATAGATAAGACAATTGTCCAAATTTTTGGCTTATACACGGTCCGTATCAATGATCATCAATATAAATAACGCACAATGACTTTAGTCTTTTAACATCTGAAAGAAAAATAAGTTGACTAAGGCTAGAAGTACTGGTTATGATAATGCAATGGGGCTTGGTTTCGTAACGAGGCCAAGGGCTCTGAACGGCAAGTATATCATTTGTCTATTAGTACTAAATCTATTTTGCCAATGGGGTTGGTGGCCCATTGGTAAGGTTTTTGACCTACTTCCCATATTTGTGGGGTGGATAAATGGGGGTTTTCGGAAGTCCTGGGTTTCATTCGAGACTTTGTGTAATTTAAGAGTATGAAACTATGAATAGGATAGTATGCCTTTCAGGAAAAAGTACTAAATCTATTTTGATTTTTTACATTGCAGGTCATGATAGTCTGTTTTGCCTTCTGTACATTTACTTACACATTGATGGCGGTTATTGGTTACCTTATGTTTGGTTCAGAAGTACAGTCACAGATTACGTTAAACCTTCCTACCAACAATATAAGCTCAAAAGTGGCCATATGGACCACCCTTGTTACTCCAATAGCTAAGTACGCACTAATGCTCACACCAGTTGTCAACACTATTGAAGCTTGGTTTTTGCCTTCTTGCAACAACAGGTCTCGTAGTTTCTTAATAAGGACGATCTTGATGATAAGCACGGTCATCATAGCCCTGTCTGTCCCCTTTTTTGGCTATCTAATGTCACTTGTTGGAGCACTCTTAAGCGTCACAACTTCGTTAACAATACCATGCTTGTGCTACTTGAAGATTTCAGGCACTTATGGGAGAGTTGGAGTTGAGATGGCGATTGTTTGGTTGGTTGTGTTAATTGGCCTAATTGTGGCTGCCGTGGGTACTTACGTATCATTCATGGATATTATAATCAACCTAGGAGCAACAAGTTAACTTTCGAGCTATCTTTTAGCGAGTGTTAATTGCAAATAGTCACGTTCCCAAGTATAACAATATGTAACAGATCACAGTTCTGCAATGAAATACAAATCCATTAGGTAATCACTCGCTAACTTTTAGTTTAGCCCGTGTGTTATTCTTTTGTTTTATGTTTTTTCGTCATACAAGAGAACTGCATCACTGGGAATGATCACTTACTCTTCTTTATAATTCTTTCTGTTCGATGCTTAAAAATGTTGATATGTACTCTTCTTTATAATTCTTTCTTTTCGATGCTTAAAAATGTTGATATGTACTCTTCTTTATAATTCTTTCTTTTCGATGCTTAAAAATGTTGATATGTACTCTTCTTTTTAATTCTTTCTTTTCGATGCTTAAAAATGTTGATATGGTCGGATCAGACTGTTGGAACTTGGAAGACTTGATATCAAAAACAAAGTCGTATATATTTTAGTGGGTCACACATATTATTTTAGTGTTATTGGGTCATTGGTATAAGGCTATTCGGTTTGAGCCATAGGTTGACAAACTCATTTTATATAAATAAAGCCTTGTGTTGGAGGGCCTTTTCTACCATTTAGGTAGAAAATGGAAGCAGCATCTCTACTTACGTAGAGGTAAAGGTCTGTCTATATCTTAACCTCCCTCATACATCTTCGAGGTATTGTGAGGCTCATATATATATATATATATATATATATATATATATATATATATATATATATATATATATATATATATATATATATATATATATATATATATATATATATATATATATATATATATATATATATATATATATATATATATATATATATATATATATATATATATATATATATATATATATATATATATATATATATATATATATATATATATATATATATATATATATATATATATATATATATATATATATATATATATATATATATATATATATATATATATATATATATATATATATATATATATATATATATATATATATATATATATATATATATATATATATATATATATATATATATATATATATATATATATATATATATATATATATATATATATATATATATATATATATATATATATATATATATATATATATATATATATATATATATATATATATATATATATATATATATATATATATATATATATATATATATATATATATATATATATATATATATATATATATATATATATATATATATATATATATATATATATATATATATATATATATATATATATATATATATATATATATATATATATATATATATATATATATATATATATATATATATATATATATATATATATATATATATATATATATATATATATATATATATATATATATATATATATATATATATATATATATATATATATATATATATATATATATATATATATATATATATATATATATATATATATATATATATATATATATATATATATATATATATATATATATATATATATATATATATATATATATATATATATATATATATATATATATATATATATATATATATATATATATATATATATATATATATATATATATATATATATATATATATATATATATATATATATATATATATATATATATATATATATATATATATATATATATATATATATATATATATATATATATATATATATATATATATATATATATATATATATATATATATATATATATATATATATATATATATATATATATATATATATATATATATATATATATATATATATATATATATATATATATATATATATATATATATATATATATATATATATATATATATATATATATATATATATATATATATATATATATATATATATATATATATATGTCAAAGTCTGTATCAAACAAAACCATCAGTTGTATCAAAGTTCTCTGTTCAATATAATATATCATCATTATTGTTATTATCCCTCTATTTTTCTGTTTCATTATCCATACAAAACCTGTGATGAAATTGACTAAGAAACCATTCAAGGTTGGAATGATCAGAAATCGTTTTAATCCTGACTTAAACAGACATCAAAGACACATTTCATTTCACAGAATTAAGTAATTTCCATGCCTATAGGAAAGTCTGCACATAATAAAGAGTACTCTTATATAGGAAAGTGCCAAGTGTTCCGCGAAATATATTTTTATTATTACATTTTATGGGAATATAATCCACACTACACTTCAAGTAGTCTCTCTACCTTTGGGTAGAGGTAAGACTGTACAGCTCACCTCCCCCATACCCCGTTCAGGAATTGGGTCTTGTTGTTGTTGTACTACACTTCAAGTAGTCTGATCGTCTTGGTCCGTTTGCGCTAATACCATTGATACCAAAGGCTGAGCTAGTAAAGGCTAATGGCCAGAGTATGCTCAGCCCGTTGCAACTTACACTACTTTTTATAAAGTATAAGTTTTCATACCAAAAGTTAAATTAAATTTAATTTCTCCCATCCGCCCTACCAATCAAGCCATGGGACCCCATAATATCCAATCATGGCTTCACCACTTATATATATTAGACGGTTCATTATATAATCTAGTTTTAGGGGATGTATTCGCAGGAGAATTTCCATAGAGCATGAATTTAGAATTAGTAATCGTTAGACATTTATGTTATATAGATCTAGATTTTGTACTATGTTGTTGTTTATTGTAAGAAAGAGACGAGGATGACATAAATATCAACCTAAAACTAATATTATAGATGGAAAAATCATGCATATCTATAAATATTATAGATCGAAAAATCAAGGAAAGGAATTAACGGGATGTATCCAATGTCGGTAGCAAGGTAAAAAACAATAAAGTTGTCTTTAGAGTTTAAGAATCAATTATACGCTTTATAATATAAACAAATAATAATGATACATTAAGATAAGTTTAAGTATAAGAAATTCAATATATGTATCAATCTATTAATATTATTATAGGGTAATAAAGGTTGTCCATACCCAACCAAAAATCCAGCTTGAGAGAAACCAAGTTCTTGTTGGGTATTTTTGGCCCGCCATCCCAAATAACTTATAATCAATCCATTTTGACTCGCTTGATTCAAAACTAACTCATTTAAAAGCATTAACATTAAAGCCACTTGACTTATAACCAACCTATTTGACCTACAACCCATTCAATTCATTTATTAGTCGGGTCAACCCGGGTCGGATCCGGGTGGAAATTATTTGACCCGAAAGAATTCATAAACTTAGGTACCATATGCGGTAAAAAGGTAAGGGCGACCCCATACACATTCAGGATAACATTTGATGATGTAAATTTGATTATAAACTATTCTATAATAGAATGGGTGGAAATGATATAATCTAAAACAAATTTGGATATATATGAATTTCAAATTTTAAGTGGTTAAATATGTAATTAAGGTGTTGATATTGGGTATATATGAAATTCTCCCTCGATTATAAATCATTTTATAACAGAAAAGTAACTTGTAAAGCCGTCTTCCACGGGTTTTTGGGTCCATACCAAAGGTAGAGAGGCTGCTTTCAGGTCCTACCAAAGTTAGAAAACGACCTCAGCCTTGCTAGACATATAAAACGAACTCATGATCTCTGTCTCCAAATGCAAGGACTCCAACCACTGATCTAGCCTAGTTGTATTTTTTAGGGTGTATATGAAATTTTCGATTTGAATTTTTTTTTTTTTTTTTTTTTTTTTTTTTTTTTTTTTTTTTTTTTTTTTTTTTTTTTTTTTTTTTTTTTTTTTTTTTTTTTTTTTTTTTTTTTTTTTTTTTTTTTTTTTTTTTTTTTTTTTTTTTTTTTTTTTTTTTTTTTTTTTTTTTTTTTTTTTTTTTTTTTTTTTTTTTTTTTTTTTTTTTTTTTTTTTTTTTTTTTTTTTTTTTTTTTTTTTTTTTTTTTTTTTTTTTTTTTTTTTTTTTTTTTTTTTTTTTTTTTTTTTTTTTTTTTTTTTTTTTTTTTTTTTTTTTTTTTTTTTTTTTTTTTTTTTTTTTTTTTTTTTTTTTTTTTTTTTTTTTTTTTTTTTTTTTTTTTTTTTTTTTTTTTTTTTTTTTTTTTTTTTTTTTTTTTTTTTTTTTTTTTTTTTTTTTTTTTTTTTTTTTTTTTTTTTTTTTTTTTTTTTTTTTTTTTTTTTTTTTTTTTTTTTTTTTTTTTTTTTTTTTTTTTTTTTTTTTTTTTTTTTTTTTTTTTTTTTTTTTTTTTTTTTTTTTTTTTTTTTTTTTTTTTTTTTTTTTTTTTTTTTTTTTTTTTTTTTTTTTTTTTTTTTTTTTTTTTTTTTTTTTTTTTTTTTTTTTTTTTTTTTTTTTTTTTTTTTTTTTTTTTTTTTTTTTTTTTTTTTTTTTTTTTTTTTTTTTTTTTTTTTTTTTTTTTTTTTTTTTTTTTTTTTTTTTTTTTTTTTTTTTTTTTTTTTTTTTTTTTTTTTTTTTTTTTTTTTTTTTTTTTTTTTTTTTTTTTTTTTTTTTTTTTTTTTTTTTTTTTTTTTTTTTTTTTTTTTTTTTTTTTTTTTTTTTTTTTTTTTTTTTTTTTTTTTTTTTTTTTTTTTTTTTTTTTTTTTTTTTTTTTTTTTTTTTTTTTTTTTTTTTTTTTTTTTTTTTTTTTTTTTTTTTTTTTTTTTTTTTTTTTTTTTTTTTTTTTTTTTTTTTTTTTTTTTTTTTTTTTTTTTTTTTTTTTTTTTTTTTTTTTTTTTTTTTTTTTTTTTTTTTTTTTTTTTTTTTTTTTTTTTTTTTTTTTTTTTTTTTTTTTTTTTTTTTTTTTTTTTTTTTTTTTTTTTTTTTTTTTTTTTTTTTTTTTTTTTTTTTTTTTTTTTTTTTTTTTTTTTTTTTTTTTTTTTTTTTTTTTTTTTTTTTTTTTTTTTTTTTTTTTTTTTTTTTTTTTTTTTTTTTTTTTTTTTTTTTTTTTTTTTTTTTTTTTTTTTTTTTTTTTTTTTTTTTTTTTTTTTTTTTTTTTTTTTTTTTTTTTTTTTTTTTTTTTTTTTTTTTTTTTTTTTTTTTTTTTTTTTTTTTTTTTTTTTTTTTTTTTTTTTTTTTTTTTTTTTTTTTTTTTTTTTTTTTTTTTTTTTTTTTTTTTTTTTTTTTTTTTTTTTTTTTTTTTTTTTTTTTTTTTTTTTTTTTTTTTTTGAAATGGTCATATTTCGATGCCCTTTTGTCAAAAGAGTTTTTGCCCAAAAAAAGTTGTAAAACAAGTTAATCCGGTAGTGGGAGTATCGGAGTCAAACAAACCAAGGTGAGACCGGTTTTGACACTACCGGCCTCGGTTCAAATAGCGAGACCGGTAGTGGTAATACCGGATTCGAGGGCAAACGACAAGGTGGCAGGCGGGTGGCAGTGGAGAGAGACCGAGACCGGTATTGGCACTACCGGTCTCGCTATTCGTATATATGTACATATATTTTGAAGGCTTTTATATCACACCTATCTTCTTCTTCTTAAAAAAACTGCCGCTTCATTTTATACTTTCTTTTCTCAAATGGCAGGTACATCTTCAGCCCTTAATCTCAGACGGTTTGGAGCACAAGAGAATATTCGAATTCACGGTATTGATGATAGCAAGTGTAAAAATAAAGAAGATGATGAAGATAACGAAGATGATGAAGACAATGACGATTATGAAGAAATGAAGATGATGAAGATAACGAAGATGATGAAGATAACGAAGATGATGAAGATAACGAAGATGATGAAGATAACGAAGATGATGAAGATAACGAAGATGATGAAGATAACGAAGATGATGAAGATAACGAAGATGATGAAGATAACGAAGATGATGAAGATAACGAAGATGATGAAGAAATGAAGATGATGAAGATAACGAAGATGATGAAGAAACGAAGATGATGAAGAAACGAAGATGATGAAGATAACGAAGATGATGAAGATAACGAAGATGATGAAGATAACGAAGATGATGAAGATAACGAAGATGATGAAGATAACGAAGATGATGAAGATAACGAAGATGATGAAGATAACGAAGATGATGAAGAAATGAAGATGATGAAGATAACGAAGATGATGAAGAAACGAAGATGATGAAGATAACGAAGATGATGAAGAAACGAAGATGATGAAGACAACGAACGATGATGAAGAAACGAAGATGATGAAGATAACGAAGATGATGAAGATAACGAAGATGATGAAGATAACGAAGATGATGAAGATAACGAAGATGATGAAGATAACGAAGATGATGAAGATAACGAAGATGATGAAGATAACGAAGATGATGAAGATAACGAAGATGATGAAGATAACGAAGATGATGAAGATAACGAAGATGATGAAGATAACGAAGATGATGAAGATAACGAAGATGATGAAGATAACGAAGATGATGAAGATAACGAAGATGATGAAGATAACGAAGATGATGAAGATAACGAAGATGATGAAGATAACGAAGATGATGAAGAAACGAACGATGATGAAGAAACGAAGATGATGAAGATAACGAAGATGATGAAGATAACGAAGATGATGAAGATAACGAAGATGATGAAGAAACGAAGATGATGAAGATAACGAAGATGATGAAGATAACGAAGATGATGAAGATAACGAAGATGATGAAGATAACGAAGATGATGAAGATAACGAAGATGATGAAGATAACGAAGATGATGAAGATAACGAAGATGATGAAGATAACGAAGATGATGAAGATAACGAAGATGATGAAGATAACGAAGATGATGAAGATAACGAAGATGATGAAGATAACGAAGATGATGAAGATAACGAAGATGATGAAGATAACGAAGATGATGAAGATAACGAAGATGATGAAGATAACGAAGATGATGAAGATAACGAAGATGATGAAGATAACGAAGATGATGAAGATAACGAAGATGATGAAGATAACGAAGATGATGAAGAAATGAAGATGATGAAGATAACGAAGATGATGAAGAAACGAAGATGATGAAGATAACGAAGATGATGAAGAAATGAAGATGATGAAGATAACGAAGATGATGAAGAAACGAAGATGATGAAGATAACGAAGATGATGAAGATAACGAAGATGATGAAGATAACGAAGATGATGAAGAAATGAAGATGATGAAGATAACGAAGATGATGAAGAAACGAAGATGATGAAGAAACGAAGATGATGAAGATAAAGAAGATGATGAAGATAACGAAGATGATGAAGATAACGAAGATGATGAAGACAATGACGATGATGAAGACAATGACAATGAAGACGATGAACATGTTCAAGATGATGAAATTGAACCAATGGGTAATGGATCAAGTGATGAGGCACCTTATACAAGCGATGATACCATCGACGGATATAGCGTTGATAGAGATGTATCTGGAGATGAAAAATAAGAAGGGGCCCATGCACAAGGTCCCTTGGAGCATGAACAACATCTTAATCTTGTCGATGATAATGAAGATCGTCTAATGCCATTCAATGAAGTTGAACAAGATTTGGTATTTTGGTCGAAAGAAAGAAATGTGATACAAAAAGGAATGTTTTTTCAAAGCAAGGTGGAACTTGTATACGCTGTTAGGCTTTGGAACATAAGAGAAAAAAAAAAAAAAAAAAAAAAAAAAAAAAAAAAAAAAAAAAAAAAAAAAAAAAAAAAAAAAAAAAAAAAAAAAAAAAAAAAAAAAAAAAAAAAAAAAAAAAAAAAAAAAAAAAAAAAAAAAAAAAAAAAAAAAAAAAAAAAAAAAAAAAAAAAAAAAAAAAAAAAAAAAAAAAAAAAAAAAAAAAAAAAAAAAAAAAAAAAAAAAAAAAAAAAAAAAAAAAAAAAAAAAAAAAAAAAAAAAAAAAAAAAAAAAAAAAAAAAAAAAAAAAAAAAAAAAAAAAAAAAAAAAAAAAAAAAAAAAAAAAAAAAAAAAAAAAAAAAAAAAAAAAAAAAAAAAAAAAAAAAAAAAAAAAAAAAAAAAAAAAAAAAAAAAAAAAAAAAAAAAAAAAAAAAAAAAAAAAAAAAAAAAAAAAAAAAAAAAAAAAAAAAAAAAAAAAAAAAAAAAAAAAAAAAAAAAAAAAAAAAAAAAAAAAAAAAAAAAAAAAAAAAAAAAAAAAAAAAAAAAAAAAAAAAAAAAAAAAAAAAAAAAAAAAAAAAAAAAAAAAAAAAAAAAAAAAAAAAAAAAAAAAAAAAAAAAAAAAAAAAAAAAAAAAAAAAAAAAAAAAAAAAAAAAAAAAAAAAAAAAAAAAAAAAAAAAAAAAAAAAAAAAAAAAAAAAAAAAAAAAAAAAAAAAAAAAAAAAAAAAAAAAAAAAAAAAAAAAAAAAAAAAAAAAAAAAAAAAAAAAAAAAAAAAAAAAAAAAAAAAAAAAAAAAAAAAAAAAAAAAAAAAAAAAAAAAAAAAAAAAAAAAAAAAAAAAAAAAAAAAAAAAAAAAAAAAAAAAAAAAAAAAAAAAAAAAAAAAAAAAAAAAAAAAAAAAAAAAAAAAAAAAAAAAAAAAAAAAAAAAAAAAAAAAAAAAAAAAAAAAAAAAAAAAAAAAAAAAAAAAAAAAAAAAAAAAAAAAAAAAAAAAAAAAAAAAAAAAAAAAAAAAAAAAAAAAAAAAAAAAAAAAAAAAAAAAAAAAAAAAAAAAAAAAAAAAAAAAAAAAAAAAAAAAAAAAAAAAAAAAAAAAAAAAAAAAAAAAAAAAAAAAAAAAAAAAAAAAAAAAAAAAAAAAAAAAAAAAAAAAAAAAAAAAAAAAAAAAAAAAAAAAAAAAAAAAAAAAAAAAAAAAAAAAAAAAAAAAAAAAAAAAAAAAAAAAAAAAAAAAAAAAAAAAAAAAAAAAAAAAAAAAAAAAAAAAAAAAAAAAAAAAAAAAAAAAAAAAAAAAAAAAAAAAAAAAAAAAAAAAAAAAAAAAAAAAAAAAAAAAAAAAAAAAAAAAAAAAAAAAAAAAAAAAAAAAAAAAAAAAAAAAAAAAAAAAAAAAAAAAAAAAAAAAAAAAAAAAAAAAAAAAAAAAAAAAAAAAAAAAAAAAAAAAAAAAAAAAAAAAAAAAAAAAAAAAAAAAAAAAAAAAAAAAAAAAAAAAAAAAAAAAAAAAAAAAAAAAAAAAAAAAAAAAAAAAAAAAAAAAAAAAAAAAAAAAAAAAAAAAAAAAAAAAAAAAAAAAAAAAAAAAAAAAAAAAAAAAAAAAAAAAAAAAAAAAAAAAAAAAAAAAAAAAAAAAAAAAAAAAAAAAAAAAAAAAAAAAAAAAAAAAAAAAAAAAAAAAAAAAAAAAAAAAAAAAAAAACTA